>JAHLJS010000004.1:2348791-2690830 GCA_038502445.1 Eremochloa ophiuroides | reverse complement strand
TGATCATATGCATTTGCAAATAGGATAATTTTTTTTCTTCATTCGGTCTTCCCTTCCCGTCGATTTCTGGTGCTGGATTTGTTGTTTGATATGTGTACTCTCAGCTGCATGCGGAGGGTTACGGCAGCAGGCTGCTTCAAATTGCCTAGTTTGATTCATCACAAGCGGGTACCTCTACCTACCTGTCTGTCTGAACTTTATCTGAATGGCATTCAGTTTTGTTGATCGTGTGATGAACTGATGACCATCCCCTCCTCTCCGCTCCAGCAGTATGTATGTGAAGTGCCTGATCGCATCGCACCCATCCCTTTCTGTGTCAGACGATGGATGTTTAAGTTGGACATGATGGTGCCGGCCGGGCTCCAAGGTTTGCCAACGATAATATCATGCTGTTGGCTGATGCTGATCAGATGGCATGAGATGCTGATAGATCCGACGACATTCCAACGTGTTAAATCAAATGCCTCGTGGTGTGCTGAAGCTGTTTCAGAAGGCGATGCCGCTGTGGGATGCAGCAGTTCTGCTACTGCTGGCGAGCCGCCGAGTGACAACACATGACATTCGGCATGCTCTTGGGCTTTCTTCAGATCCCGGTCCAATAATAACCCCACGACAGTTCGCAGCGGTGGTCCAGCATGGGCCAGTGCAGTTTGCAGATGGGCCAAGTCACATTACCGGTATTGGTCCATTATTGGATGTCCATCAAGCATCATGGTCGTGAGCTTATTTCAACGGAGAAGGCCCTGCTGGTACTGTTTTGCCGAGCAGTGTCAGTTTGACCTATTCTGTCCAAAAGACGTCTGTCACCTAGAGCACGTTCGAATTTTTAGAGGTATACATGTAGCATTGAATGTAGGTAAAAAAAATAACTAAGTAGTATATAATTTGTCTGTACATGTTGAGACGAATCTTTTGAGTTTAGTTAGTTCATGGTTGAACAAAAATTATCAAATACAAACAAAAATACTATAGTACCAAAATCTAAACTTTTTCCCAACTAAACGGGTCCAAGACAGACTTCTGCTGGAGTGGACCTCTAGTTGGCACCTAGCAGGATGACGGATGTTTGTTACTACTCCCTCCGTCCCGTAAATCTTGTAATTCTAGGACCGTGCACGGAGATCAAGGCACATGTGAAATTACCAAAATGCCCCTGCTTTATTCTACTCCCTGTGTGGCCGCTCGGAGGTGTCGCTGGCCGTGCGGCTTGGAGGATTTCGAGTCTTCCATGCGGAGGTGTGTGCCAGACTGCTGCCAGTGCCAGGTGTGGGAGCAAAAACTTGTGGAGCAGAGGGTGCCACGTCCATGTAACCCTTTCTTTTGCTGGAGACTCTGAAAACTTGTGGAGCAGAGGGTCCACTCTGAAAAACTGACCATGTGTTAGGATCACATCTTTTGTGAGAATTTTTGAATCGTAGGATGACATGTTTTTAGGGACGGAGGGAGTACTTCGTAGGTGGGATGAGATAGTCCATCATTATCTTACTTCTCTCTTTTTTTTTATTTGTTTGGTCTAGGAGTAGAATGGAACAAGTTGACTGGTCACCTTCACATTCCTCACAAACTAAGAATTATAATAGTCCTAGTATGAGGCATAAAATTCTTTTACTAATAAACTTAAGGAATGATGAATCTATCATACATCACCTCATCTAAAATTGGTTGATATTGAAACCTATTACTCCAAAACTGTTGTCGTTGGTTCTGACTTCTCAGTGTGCCTATCTGGCGACAACATTGTGCACACACGTCATGATAAACTGAGAGCTTTCTCTCTGTCAGTTCCTTCCTTAGTAGTACATATAACAAGCAGCTTTATCTGTCTGCAAACAGCCACAAAAAGTTTCAGTGTATAATTTGTAGGAGTAAGTAAATTGCAGCATATGACTCCATCTCGATAGTGTCTCTCCACTGTCAAGTCCATTGATAACTGATGTTTATACCATAGCAAACAAAATGAGGCTGGAGTATTCTTGGCCAGAGGAGGACAGAATCAACTAACTGAATTATGCAAACATTATACTGTATCCAACCCACCACTAATCCAATCAGTTGGATTATTAGTTAGTCGTGATGTGACTTGATGTGGGTTATGAATAGTTAGTCGTGATGTGACTTGATGTGGGTTACACTGACGGTTTATAAAAAATAGGTTTGTACTGGCGGTTTGGTTAAGATAACCGCCAATACAAATCGATTTGTACTGGCGGTTTTCTAAACCACCGCCTGTGATTTGTACTGCCCTTTCCCACTGACGGTTTGGAAAAACGCCTGTAAAAATATATTTGCAACCGTCTGTATAGAGCTTTTATGTACTAGTGTGTGTTATGAATCAACGTCGCATGTGATGTGTACGATAAGATCTCTTAATCTTAAAGATTACTTGATCCACATGCGGATCAAAAAAAAATCTTTACCTGTTTATTGACTAGTCGTAGTGGCAAAGAATTTCTTCACGCTTTTAATAACTGGCCGTACAGTAAGAAAATACTCATACTCCTTCCATTTTTTATATTATATAAGTCGTCTTGATTTCTCTAAATACATATTTTTTATTATATCTTAGACATATAGGTATAGAAAAATGTATATCTACAATTATTATAATTTAGAATAAAGGTAATATTATATATTATCACGGTAGTTGGTACATATTCGTTGTCATATACACGATTGTTCTTACGTACTCCTTTCGTCCCATTAAGACTGTCGTTTTTAACTTTTGAACTTTTTATTTGACCACTCGTTTTATTTGAAATTTTTATACAAATAATAAAATGATTAAAGTATTATTAAAATATCTCTAATGATTAAATAGGCCATAATGGAATAAATAATATTTTTATAAAAATTTTAAATAAGACGAATGATCAAATAAAATGATACGGAGTTCAAAGTGATAATCTCAACGGGGACGGAGGGAGAGGATAGCCTGTTTGTCCGTTGATGCTTTTTGTCCTGCCGAGACAGAGAGTTGCTCCTGCATGCTAGCAGAAAAGCTCCCAGAAATTGACGTGCACATGAATTTTGGACTTTGCTGGTGGTTTATCCGTTTATGGTTTGGTTGTCACTTGTCTGCGTGCAGATGCTGCTTTTCAGTTCAGAGGGCAAAGCTGAAGGATGCCAATTCGGATCCAGGTCCTCGTAGAATTATTATTTTCTTATTCTTTTCCAGTGATCAGGTTTTAGGTTCATTTGTTTGCGAGGAGCAGAGCAGCATGGTTTATGTTCTATAAACAACCCACATTTTTAACAAAGAACGTCAAAAAGCTAGCATGGTTATATAGTCCAATAAAAAACAATAAAGTTGAATCGTGCGGACACAAGGTGGATAAGACCTTAGTGTCTGAGTCTGTGATGAGTGATTGTCAACGGAGTTCACTTGGCATGTTAGCTAACTTGTGTTGTGTAGATGTTGAACACAGAGGCAGTGGCGGATGACGGAGTGAAGGTCAAGCGAGCGGACCGTGCCGATGGACTGAGAGCGGTGAAAGACAGACGCGAGGCTAGGACTGAGGGACTTGACGCCGGAGGGCTAGTTGCAGTGACGGACACTTGAGGACATCGACAAGCGCAATTGAACAGGGTCAAAGGACTCGTGGCGATACGTGGGCCGGCGCGGTCGAGGACCGGTGGGACACGGCCCAGGATGGTTTGCTGGTTTGAGCCTCAAAACTAGCGGCGGAGGGTTTTCGGGTTTAGACTTTAAAACCTGGGCGGAGCTTCCGAGATAAGCGGGGCGACACGTGGCGAAATTGCATGCAACTCCGTCCGTTTAAATATGCAACTCGGTGTATATAGGAACTGAGCAACGGATCGATGATGGATGGATGAGATGCTGGATAAGAAGCTGGCAAGGTAGCTAGCTAGCTCTGAACATACTTAAAAGCAAAAGCAGTTGGATCTGCAGGAACAACAGTACCCAGTACGCACGTCACTCTCACGCGTACAGCAGGGCAGATCAGCGTACGTAGAAGATGAATCGATGATGTTGTTGGACCGGCCGATCCGTCCATGCATACATGTAGGAGTACACTGTACACATAGATGCAGGTAGTTAGTAGTTCAAGCGTTTGGTGTGCTCCAAGCAACATCTCATCAAGTCCATACAGTGTTTATGCATGTATGCTTTTGTGTGTGGCCGACGGTGGTGCCATCGCCAACGTCGCTATATATACATCATATCAAATGCATGCATTATGTTATCTGTTGCTGCTTGTTCTGATCACTTGCATTATATTATTGGTGAGCAAAACAGGAAAAAACGATCGAATTGCATGCTTGCACTTTTGCCACCAGCTGGCTATACGTACGTACGTGCCGTTACATCCCCGTTCTCGTGATAGCAGTAGTACGATGGATCTTCATCTTCCGGAGCTTTTTTAAACGCTCCAAATCCATCCGGAGTCTTTTTAACAGTTTCTCATATCCACAGATTGTGACAATATCAAAAAACTATATGTCTCCTCTAGCTTTTACCATGTTTTTTAAGTAGCACAGAAGCCCAACAGAATAACAATTAATTAAAGGAGGATAACACGACAAAAAAAATCATGTACTACACAGAGAACATCAAGCAAAGTAACAAACTTTAGAGCGCTCTTCAGCCTCTCTTGTCATTGCCAACGCACCAAGCACATGGCTCCTCCTTGATCTTCGCCACCAAGGTGGCCACGGACAAGTGTGATCGCTCAAAGACTAGCATGCATTTTGTTCTCTCCGAAATTTCCCAAGACACTAGAAACATAACGGATAGGAGCGCTTTGCGTGTCCTCATCAACCGCCATGGAAAGGTGAATCGTTTGAAGTTTTCCCCAAAGCTGTAGTATGTTTCTTTTTTTTTACGGTTTTGCAAATGGGCTTGGCATTGTTGTTTTTACAAAAAAGAGTCTGCAAATCCCCTTTTTAATGGTTTGGCAAATGGGCTTAATATTTTTGTTAACTTGGCAAAAACTGAGATGGACTCCCATATATGCAAGCTCGCGATTGGCTTAGCATCCTGTCTCGCGCACTACTCCCGCACTTCCCTCCCGTGCCGCCGGGTTTCCTTCCCGCGAAACCCCACCTCGCGCCACCAGACCTTTCTGTGAAGCCGTAAAAGGACTTCGAAGGGATCACGACCTGGAACCTATCGCTGCTTTCCTGGGCTTCTTGCAAAACATGGAACGCCGGCAGGGTCGACAGAGGTCACGGCCTAGCGACGCGCGAAGGAAGAAAAGGCGCGCGATGACCCTCCGCGACGCGCGAAGAAAATGGCGTGACAACGGAACCGCGACATGAAGTGGAAAAGATCACGGGAAAAATATATGGGTCCATAAATTTTATTTTTTGCTAAGTGAATAATGCCAAACCGCTGGAGATTGATTCTTTTTACCTTTTTCATATTTATTTGAAACTTGACAAACTCCTAATTCTGCTAAACAAAATATGCAAAACCGTTGGAGTTGCCCTAAAAACATACTATACATTAGCATTAAAGCCCAGTACAAAGGTTTGCGGAAACCATTCCTAAATACAAACTCGTAGCTTCCTGCTACCAAGAAAAGAGTTGGAACAATATAGTGACTCACAAAGTGTGTTCAACAAAACAACAGAGCGAGATAAAAAAATTAAGTCTACACGGTTGTCAAAACAGACATAGGTGATGCGTTAATCGAGAGCACCGAACGACCGGAGAGAAGTGGACACGACAGAGACATTGAGGATCCTAACATGCGTGCTCCCATAGTACAGACGCACCCCTAGATTGTTTGATCGGTCAGACCATAACTTCTAGGATTTGAGAGCTTGAGAATCATGGATATGTAAACCCCGTTTGGGAGAGTTTCGTTGGCTGATTCTTCTGCTCCACTCGTTGATTATCCAGTAGAGTGATTCTATTAGATTCCTGGGTAAGAGCAGGATGAAAAGCTAATAAGAATTGATTCTCTATTGATTCCCATCGAAACATAAAAGGAAACATGGTGAAGTAGGTTTTTTTTACTCTCAACCTACAGTGTAAATAGAGAAGTGATTATCTGCTGATCGTTTTGGTCATTTGGCTAGATATGGGTGATTCTCCTCGAAAAAGCTAAAGCTAGAGCCCTAGCAAACGAGGCCTTAGTTCGCTTCACCGGCCTCAATAGCACTTATGAGCCCTTGTGCGTTGTGAAAGGTTAAATTCTCCTTTGGAATTTAGTGACCTCCCATGTCTTCATGTCGTGTCCCTTTGTCATAACTAGCCACCACTAACACACTCCATGAGGAATGGATTACTTTGTCAGGTTATGTTCAAAGTCAAAGAGAACAAAACGGGAACCGAATACACTACGGCACATATGTACAACTCCGGGACAACTGCTACTGCTACACATCACCTTGTTGTGAGTTGTGACTAACTACTACACAACACAGCACCGTACTGTATTTCCTTTCTTAAACTAACATAAGTATATCGTGGATTCAGGAAACCAGACAATGCTTTTGACATGACACATGACTACAGTGCACCTCGTCGCATCTCAACATCTAAAAAATTATCAGGAAATTAAAGTTCAACTCAACATGCATGTCCAAAAAAAAAAGAAGCAAGGTCAACGCATCTCTAGGATGGTCGTTCATTCGGAGAGAGCCTCTTTAGATATGTGCTTTCGGCCATCCATTTCTCCTAGACTCCCAGAGGATAAAAAAATAATCAGCATATATCATACTGAAATCTTATATCTGAATATATATTTGATGTAGCTTTCCTACACCAATTAAATTACGCCATCCTATAATTTGACTAATTTTATGAGTTAAAGTTTACAAGATTTGATATTCTTCATATCCCATAGAACACAGAGGGAGGTAAAGAAACACGAGTAAATGGAGCAAGTAAATGCCGTCCTAGGTTAAAAAAAAAGACACTGCCGTCCTGCCAATGGCACACCACCACCATGAGCATGTGAGCAGTGGCTCTTATTGCTTCAGCTGAAAAGCTGAACTGATTTGAACTAAACTTGATTTGTTGTGAGGGAAAATACTGTTTTAGAGCTAAAAAATATGTGCTGTTTAGTTGAAGCGAACAGAGCCAATATTTCACTTGAGTCACCTACAGCACCACACACTATTCCATCGTCATTTGGTGGGGGAGTTGTTGAACGCTACGATCGACGCAATAAAGAATTGCAAAGGACGATAAGGGTAACTTTGCTTGACTTCCGACAGCGCTTGCTGATCCGTTCTTTTTGTGTTTGTTCATCACCAGGTGGCCCTATTCTCACTTTTTAGTCAGCAAATCATAGGTGCCGTCGTGCAGACGTGCAGCCACATATCAAATCAGAGCCGACGAAATTCTGGAGCTCAAAAGCTAGACACACACCTACTAACTTTTGCATTGTTCCATCAGTTTAACAAAAAAGACAGTACTCTGTAGTGCATTAACGAATCCTGGACTGCAGATTTGTAGCTGCATGATGATAGACTGATACTAATAGAATTGTGAGAGGCAGGTCCTGGGATCTGAAAAAAAGGCAGACCAGGATATCCTCTCCCCAGAAATCGAATAAAAAACTGAGAAGAAGAGCACCGGAGGGAACGAAATTATTTTAAGTGTTTCATCCTGTAGGGAAAAGGAAAGGAATTAAGGAAAGGAGCTGCCACTTTCATCTTTATCTGAAGGAGATGGAGAAGACAAAGGACAGCGTGGTGGTCAAAAGCTAGACCAAACAAGACAATCAGTGAACTTGTGTGGAAAATAATAAAATAGAATCTCAAGAGCAGAAAAGAAACCATTTTTCTTTTGTTCTCTCTACAGAAGAGAACAAACAAACAAAGGGCTGGAGAGCGGTGTACAGCTAGCGTGTCTTGACGATACGCGCTATAGCTTAGCTAGCCCAGCAACTACTCCTACAAGCATGATGGCAAGAGACACAATTCCCTAGAAACCGCCCAAAAGCTTCCTGCAATCCGGCGGCTTTGGCGTTGAACTAATCCTTCACCTTCCTAGCATCGGCTGCCAAAGCCGAAGATTTCTTCTCTTTTATTTTTTCTCGGTTCGGGTTCGGAAGGTGCAGCGCGGGGAGGGAAATAAATTGCTCCGGCGAGATTCCTGTGGAGACGAGTTAGGTGCCAGGACCACTCATAAATTCCGCTGTTCTTTCAGATCTGCTCCGTGCTGTGCTCTTCTTCAGTTCTGCTATCTTGCAGCGAGAAGAAATTCATTTCGCTACGCCGGCACACCCAGGGATCATAGCGATTCTGCTCTGGTCACCCATGCGTCGTCGCCAGAGCTCAATCTCGCCGCTCGGAGTTTCTTGACTTGATCGGAGTTCTTTCCGTCCGTTTCCCCCGGGAGTCGGTCAACTTGTTCCTCTCAAAGGTTGAACTCTTTCACCCCGAGGATTTCGTGTCGAGTCGCGCTGATTTGATTTCTCCTTCCACTGGAGACAGAAGCTTGTTCTTGAAGCAGAGCTCAGTTCCTGCTTAAAATCCCTCCCTTTTACCTTGGTTTCTTTGCTCCCCAGTCCACAATCCTCCGTTCTTGTCTTGCCTGAATCTCACGCGGCAGCTTGCGGCTTCCCACACTCATTTCCCGTCTCGGATTTCGTTTCCCCAATGGGCAACGCGTTCGCGTGCATGCCGCGCAAGGAGCAGCGGGCCGCGGCCGCGGTGTCGCGCAGCAAGCGGATGGGGAGCGCGCGGTCGGCGCGCGGCGGGCCCAAGCTGACGCCCGCGGAGGAGGAGCTCCTGCACCGACAGGCGCTGGCCATGGCCATCCACCAGCACCTCGACGCCGGCGGCTCCATGTCACGCCGCATCGACGCCGGGGCCTCCCTGTCCCGGCGCATGGGACCCGGCTCCACCAGCTCCCGCCGCCGCGCCGACCTGCCGGACTCCGTCACAAATGCCAAGCCCGTAAGCCTCCTACTACCTACCTTTTTCTTTCAGTTCCAATTTCACTTGCTTGCTTGTTTAGATGTTTGCATGCATCCAACCTTGTGCTGCGTTCTTGCGCTCCAAATCCAATTTTAGTGTTGTTACCTTAGAATTGTACATTTTGTTGTTGACATAATTTTCTTTGTATGCTCAATTGTGCGAAGCATCTGTAATCCATAGCACTGTATTTGCTCATTTGCAATATGTGCTTAGGTGTAGTGCTAGTGCCTTAATCTTCACTTGTAAGAATTCTCGCTGGGCAGTTCCTACAGCCTTTTCTTGATTGATTGAGGTGTTTGTTCAGTAGCATTCTCCTATTAAAATCAGTACGTCACTGTTATGTGGGTAGCTTGGACTGTGACTTACTCCAACTTTGGCCTGGATGTATTGGTTCATATGTAACTGCACTTGGTTGATTTATTGATTTATAATGTGGTTGTTAGTGTTGGACTTCATTTGATTGGGTGAGTTCAACTAGTTGTATGGGGTACATTTTGTTTGCTGACCGATTTTTCTTCTTCTTTACATGGAAACTGTCCTGACCATTTGAATTAATTTTGCCACCCCGCAAACCTTTTGAATTATTTCTCTGTAGCCTCCTTGGTTAGGTAAATTTTAGCTGTATTTCAATAGTGAGTTTCTGCCAATAGTTAAGTGATAACAACTTGGTGTTCCCGGTTCTGGAACATGTTAGAACTTAGAATTAGTTCCATTGTGCGGAACTATACCATACTGAATAGAAAGTTGTGTTTCCATGCTTGCTATGTCCTGTTCAAGTCTATACTTTAGAACTAAAAACAAATCCTAGTTTGAGTCACTTGATGTTATTGTAAGCATATATGCCTAATGCTTCACTATAATAAAATGGCGTTTTATTTGCTTTTCCCTTGTGCCCGCCAAGATAGTTATGGTTTTCTTTTAAATTCAGTTCTCTTGGTATGCTGTGCTTGCCTTTTCTTATGCACATGCTTTTCACCAAAAGCAAAACATATATATTTTTTTTCTAATGTTCATACACTTGCTAATTCTCTGAATATGATGGCTTATTTAGTAGCCTATATATCGTTGTCTTTGCCACTATATGTTCAAAAGGCATCTTTGTGTGCAACTGCTGTCATACATAAGTACAAGACCTGATTGTGTATTCATTGAGAAATTTATATGGCATTAGGACTACAAGACAATGCTGGCAACTCAGTAGTAACCTAACTGCTTTAACAGCATGGTCCCATACCCAAACTTTGTCTCATTTATGACTTGTTTGCTAGTTATGGTTTTTGTTGCCCTGACCTGTAAATACCTAAGAATACTTTCATCTGTTTGTCCTTAGCCTTGTCAACATTTAAAGTATGAAGAAAATGTCTAACATTGTCACACAAACATTATCTTGTGGTTCCTTAGAAAAGAAAAGATTTTGATGACGCTGCTGGTATATGCTTTCAGGCCCCAATTGTCCTGGAGAATTTAGAAACAAAGAAAATAGTCCTTGTTCATGGAGAAGGATTCGGTGCTTGGTGCTGGTACAAGACCATCTCTCACCTGGAGGAAGCTGGTCTAGATCCTGTTGCCTTAGATCTCACAGGTTCTGGCATAGACCATACTGATACAAACAGCATAGCTACATTAGCAGATTACTCCAAGCCCTTGATTGATTACCTCGAGAAGCTTCCTGAAGATGAGAAGGTGGCTGTTACATCTGCTGTTCTGTGTACATTTAGTTTTTGGGAGGAAACATGTTCAGCTTTTCTGAGCACTGTGTTTGTAATGACGATAATGCAGGTTATTTTGGTTGGCCATAGTTGCGGAGGTGCAAGTGTGTCATATGCATTGGAGCAGTACCCAAAAAAGATCTCAAAGGCAGTGTTTCTTACTGCTACGATGGTAAAGGATGGTCAGCGGCCCTTTGATGTGTTCTCGGAGGAAGTATGGAATCCCTCTTTATATGTTTATAACATTTCCATGTGCATATTCAATGGGAGCTCACGCTAACCTGCATTTCACAGCTCCGGTCAGCAGATGTCTTCTTGCAAGAATCACAGTTTTTAGTTTATGGAAATGGAAAGGACAAGCCTCCTACTGGGCTGATGTTCGATAAGCAGCAGATCAAGGGGCTCTATTTCAACCAAACTCCTTCCAAGGTACATCGTGTTCTACTACTATGCAACCAGAACCAGTTGAAAGATCAAGGATGTACTGTATCCAGCATTGTCATGTGACTTGCTAACAAGTTTGCACATGCTTTTGAAAATGCAGGATATGGCGCTAGCAGCGGTGTCCATGAGGCCTATCCCTCTGGCCCCAATCATGGAGAAGCTCTCCCTCACCCCAGAGAACTACGGCACCGTCCGCCGCTACTTCATCCAGACACTCGACGACCACATGCTGTCGCCGGACGCCCAGGAGAAGCTGGTCCGCGAGAACCCTACCGACGGCATCTTCAAGATCAAGGGCGGCGACCACTGCCCCTTCTTCTCGAAGCCGCAGTCCCTCAACAAGATCTTGCTGGAGATTGCACAGATCCAAGCTCCCTCGGCGCTGCTCCCAGGCAAAGCGAGCGCCGAGGAAACCGCTGTTGCCACAGTTGCAGCGGCAGCCAAGTCATGACTGCATGTATGTAGTGTACATGAATGAAAAGAAAAAATGAGTAGCACATAGGTTGCAAAAGGGAGGGGGAGGTCTGGGGATTAACTGAAACCAGCTTTGTCGGATAATAATGTAGGGAGGGAGGTCAAAGTGTTTGTTTCTTTCTTCTGTGATCAGATCAGATCAGATCAGATCATATAGAGAATGAGAGGTGGTCAGCAGATAGTTGCTTTTCTTTATTTTTTTACCTTGTGAATGAATGAATGAGATATGAAGCCTGTCTCTGTCTGTGACTCTGTGATGTGTGACCTGCTTGTTCAGTCAGCAACGTCAATGCAGATAGCATTTGTGGTGATGCTTAATTCATCAACAATTATTAATAAGTTGATAAATGATAATAATCCTCTCGTTCATAGTCATAGCCCCCTTCCTTCTTCCTAGTGGTGTGGTGCAGCGTATGGTCATTGGATCATCCCACGTGGCACTCATCTCACCGTTGGATGCGATCTTATCCCTGCCTTCCCTACCACTCACGCACGCACCTCTCTTTCTCTCTTCCTGATTGCGCCCCAAATTTGCTGTCGCGTCGATCCCACCGCCGCCGCCCGCGCCGGCCTCACCTCTCGCCGGGGACTGGGCGCGGTTCCACCCACGCCGCCGCGCACGAATTCGCCGTCCCAGGCCCTCCCTCGTGGAGCTTCATACAGCGCACAGGCACAGGAAGGCGAGTAACGTCGGTGGGTGATTTACAAGGCAAACCCCCCTTTCGATTTTGTTGAATTTATTCATCACGTCAGCTTGGAAGTTGGAACATATGCTTGAATGCTCAAACAACTCTGTTTTTACTGCACCTTGAGAATTGTGTTTTCATGCTGTGCTTTAGCAATTTCCTTCCCATAACATTACTGCATGTAGTAGCCTAGCTATGCCTTTCTGGCGCTGACCGACCCAACCATCACCAAACGGATCAATGCTTTGCTTGCCGACAGCGATCTTCTACCATACATACATACATACATACAGAATTTCATTTGTGCTGTCATATGATAATTTTGTGCTCCAAATATGCAACTTCATGTTCATTGTCCCATTTTCTGCAGGGGAGGGAACAACGATCGAATACCATGAGCTCACTCTGCCCTTTTGCGGGAGCTACCACTGGTGGCGGCGGGGTATGTCCTGGTCCTGGGAAAGCTGCCGATAAGAGCAATGCTGGGTCATGCCCTGCAGCAAAATCTGACAAGAGCATCACTGGTGTATGCCCTGTCACCGGCAAGGGTCATGGCAGTGAGCACAAGGAAAGTACCGACGGTGGAGAAGAAAAGGGCACCGATGATCCTCGTATGGTGCCGGCGAAATGCCCATTTGGCTACGACTCCAACACGTTCAAGCTTGGTCCGCTCAGCTGCATTGTCTGCCAGGCACTGCTCCATGAAAGCAGCAAATGCAAGCCGTGTGCCCATAAATTCTGCAAGTGTGTCTCGTGCTTCTGCATGTGCTTTATGTTTGGTTCCTTGCTTCAACGGGTTCTCATTGGATTTCCATTGGCAGGGCATGTATATCGCGCTTTAAAGACTGCCCGCTGTGTGGTGCAGATATAGAGGGGATTGAGCCTGATCCCGAGCTTCAAGCGCTTGTTGATCAGTTCATTGATGGTCATGCCAGAATCAAGCGGTCACGTGCTACAGGGGATGTGGAAGCAGCAGACTGCAAGGAAAAGGTCATATATGAGGATGTTTCGATGGAGAGAGGAGCTTTTCTGGTGCAGCAAGCTATGAGGGTCAGTAATTAATTCAGGTGCTTTGGACTCATGTTGGTTGAACTATAGAACATGTAAAAATTGGGCAGTTAATTTTTCCTCGTTATTCATGGATTTATTCATAATAATATTGTTACAACAATGCCCTTACTTTTGCTTCTCCAGGCTTTTCGTGCCCAGAACATTGAAAGTGCAAAATCAAGGCTCAGTATGTGTGCAGATGACATCAGGGAGGAGTTGAAATCTTCAGAAGATAATCTAGACCTGTGTTCACAGCTTGGAGGTGTGTTAGGAATGCTTGGGGACTGCTGGTATGTCTGTTCGCCCTTAACAATTGCCCGTAGTATGTCTATTCTCCGTATAATTATGTTTTGTAGTTAATTCAATATTTATCAGCATAATCGGCTGTAGCATTTAAACCTTATTTTTCTAAGTTTGTTAATTAGTTAGTCACCAAACTCATTTAACACTGGATCCTTGCCATTGTACTGTGTTTTCAGCCGGACCTTGGGAGATGCTCCTTCAGCAATAACATACTATGAAGAAAGTGCTGAGATACTCTCGAAACTCCCCACGAAAGATCTTGAGGTTGTATTCAATTTTAGTGTAACATAATAACATCAAAATTACCATCTGCTGATTTACCTTTTACATTCATTTGTAGCTAGTTCATACTCTTTCTGTTTCACTAAATAAAATTGGCGACCTTCGCTACTATGATGGGGACCTCCAATCTGCAAGGAACTATTATGCCCGTTCATTGGATGTTCGCAGAAATGCAGTAAAAGAGCACTCAGCAGTGGCTTCCCAGGTATGTTGTGCCGGAGGCAGGGAGTTATACTATACGTTAACTGTTGGGTGACATGGGCAGGAATGCTGCTGTCTTGAACTACACAGATTTGTCACATAGATATCTAGTTCATCTGTGAAATGCTACAATGGAAGTCATGTGATAGGGAAGGGTAATGAAGGGAGCAACAAACTAGTAATAATTGGCAAGATAGAAATTGTACTGTACTTCTGGAGAATATGGTAATATCAGTCATAATTGGGTAGTGGCAAGCTTTTGTACTCTGATGTATTCTTCTTGAACCAATGGCCTATTTAAATAATTTTCAGTCAAAGTATGAAAATCCTGCTTTGCTGCAGAAGTTTGGTTGGTCAAACCCTGGCCTTGCCAGGATCCAAATGTCTATTTTTTGGCCAAGTTGTACTGCTTGAACTGAACATTAGTTTTTTTAATCCATTTTTAGTTCATGTTTATGTTATTCATTAACTTTTCTTTTTGAGAAGAATAATATAGTTTGCTTCTAAGCATGTTTTCTAGTGGAATTGTATTTTAATTTGCATTTCTTGGATATAGGTCATTGACCTAGCAACTTCTCTTGCCAAAGTTGCTGATGTGGATAGAAATCTCGGGAATGAGAGCACCGCAATAGAGGGTTTTGAGGAAGCAATTCAATGCCTTGACAAGCTGAAGCTGGATTCTGAACAAACTAGCCTTGAACAACGGGTAGCTATTCTTGATCCTCATTACTCCTAGTCTCATCCCCGTGCCTAAACCTGTTGCTCCAAACTAACCTTCATCGCATACCTTTGCAGCGCCTCTCAGTTCTCAACTTTCTGCGCAACCAGGTGGCAGATAAGTAAGGCATGGTTTTCTCCTAAGAATAGACACACTGATGATACACATCATATGACTCGTCATGGTTACCGATGGAAAAGAGGTTTCCGACTCCACAATTCTTTTTCCTGGATAACTATGGGAGGAGTTGATCGAGAAATATGGAAGGAGTTGATCAAGAAATTGCGCACGGTTTGTGTGTGTTTTACCACCACTTGAAACTTTTTTCATGGCGCAAAATGTGTAGCATTGTAATTGTACCATTGTATGCTCAGCTCAGCTCATAAGATAGCTGCCAATATTGACAAGACAACCTCTCCCACCGTTCAAATATACTACTTGCCATAATTTGCAGATGATGAATCGGAATGTCCTCGATCAGTGCATTTTCTCAATCTGCTAATCTAAATTTGAAAATGCACCTAAATAATTTCAGTGCAAAATCTTCTCTCTTGAGGCGGCAACAAGCTAACCTCTCCCGCCGTTCAAATATACTACTAGCCATATTTGACTTTGCATGGTATTCAAAGCGCATCTTTGCACTACTAATATTGTCGTGTACGTACAATATCATCTTGAAATCCTTCAATTTTAAGACATTTTAAGATCATTATTACAATATTATCTTGTATGTATAGATGAGCACTTAGCTTATATTATCTAGTGTTGTTCCTAAATAACTGTCGTTGTTGGTGCGTACCATAAATTTGATTTGATTTATAAAAACTACATGTAATATTTCTGTCTCTAAATAAATTTATTAAAAAACTAGATTCAAAGATCTCTCTAATAGTACTAATTATGTACTAAAAGTATTAATATTTTTAAATATATAGTTAATTTAACTTATTTTTTAAAAACAAAAATGACATTTATTTATGAAAAGAGGGAATACGCAACCTTTTAAGCTTGGCCAAATTTTGTTCATACTCTTTTTTCACTTGAAGTACGGTAATTGCAAACTTTTTTCAAACACCGATGCAAGTCTACCCATTGTCTGGACTCTGGACTGGTTTTTTTTTGTTTTTTTTTTTTTAGGGAAGCCATTTGGCGCATGGACTCTGGACTGGTTAGTTAGGTTACCGCTAATGCTGCACACTTTTTAAATCGAAAACCTAGTGTAAAAGGAGAGCATCGGAGCTTGCGTGCCCTTGTTGGGCTGGGCTACTGCGGTGAGGAGCGGTTCAGAAAAAAAAAAAAAAGGGGGTTGGATGTGTGTTAATAATAAAAAGACAAGGATTCGACCCGTCACAATTCACGATCCAGTTGAGAACAGATATATGAGGAACAATAAATATATCCACATGCAAATATCAAGGCTTGATATTTCCATTGCAATTGCTTATCCAATGTAATCGAAGCAACAAGGCATCATTCATCTATAACAAAAACAAAATGATGATTACGTGGTTATCCTCGATGCATGTTCTAAGCTTGGCCCAGTGAAAGTTTTCTAAGAGTTTCATTTGTATTTAATAAGCTATTACATAAAGATTTGTTTGGCATGTTACGTAATAAGGGAGAGCATAAGTGAGTTTTATGAGATGAAACTCTCTTCACTCGGTTACCAACTCAAGATGAGTCATACAACCAATGGCGGATCCGCGGGGGGGGGGGGGGGGGGGGGAGGGGGGTGGGGCTTGAGCATCAATTATGAAAGAGTATGAATCAACATTTTGATGAATTAACCCTAAATTAGCATGAAATCTTCATTATCAATCAATATTTTCAAGGATTAGCCTCATTTTCAAGGATTATCAATCAACATTTTCAAGGATTAGCCTTAAATTAGCATGAGATCTTCATTATCAATTTACATTTTTAAGGATTAGCCCCCCTTGACGTCATCCTAGATCCGCCACTGCATACAACTAAATATATATGAAACAAAGAACGAAACTATGCCTCCAATGCGTCCGTCTTTGTTTGACAGATTAACCTAGGTAGACAAAAGCAACCGTCAATCGGAGGCCTTCAATTGGAGGTAGTTGTAATGACCGTCTCTATAAATCGGTTTTGTCCGCCTCCAATAAATCTCTTTTGTAGTAGTGTTTGTAGAAAGGGCCTTAATATTTTCTGAATGAAAGTCTTTTTCCAAAAGTGTTAAATTTGAGTTCATGGTCTAACTGTTATAGGGAAAAAATTTCAAACATGTCCTTTTATATGTTCTCTTTACAAAAGGTCCCTAGAAACTTCAAACACTCGTGTCCTATAGGAAAGCATAGCTCCATTTAGGTGGTTTTTGTGCTCATGCAATCATATAGAAACGAGCTATATGAATTTAAATCCTCTGAGTATGTTTTTTGGGTGCATGTACTGTACTAGTTATTGCTAATCTAGAAGTGAAGCTACGTGAGGAAGGCGTTGGGGGGACGCGGCCTACTCCGTAGTGATTAATGCCTCCATTCCAAAATAGAGATCGCTATGGGATACGTGCTGATCAAATTTTTAAAAAATACGTGCAACATTTATATTTTCAAATAAATATATTATGAAAGTATATTCAACAATCTATGTACTCCCTCCGTATTAGTAAAAGATGACGTTTTTAACAAGGTCTTGGTCAAACATTAAAAATATAAATCATGAATAACTTTTAAATTGTTAAGTTTGAAAATATGAAAGCTATATAAATAGGTTTGTCTTCAAATATATTTTTATAAAAGTATACATATATCACTCTTCAATAAATATTTTTATAGAAATACGAAGTCAAAGTCATGCGTTGAAGACCGTGTCGTTGTCCTAAACGCCATTTTTTACCAATACGGAGGGAGTAATGATACAAATTATATATTATAGATGTTAATATTTTTGTATATATATTTGGTCAAAAGGAAAAGGTCTTTGCCTTCTTGGCAAGTGAGAATGACATCTATTTTTAAGACGGAGGGAGTATGCGCTAAGTTTTAGTTAATAAATAGTTGAGCAAAAAGTAGCATGTAGGGCCCTCTGTAATTAAACAGTACCACCGGACCAAAACTCAATCAAATCAAAGTGTAAAGAAAACGTAATCAACCTGAAAAAGGTCAGAGTGCTTTGAACGTGCCTCCGCCCAAAGAAGAGAGGAAAATAGTAAACTGCCACTAAACGCGAAGCCGAAATGAGAGACCAAGGCTTCGTTGAACAGTGTAGGTGCAATGTTGTGGATCTTGGTTGAAGGCTTCGTCGGTCTCTCTGGAGCGACCTCCTTTTTGGCGTACTACGTTTTTTTAGATCGATTGATCAGCCTTCTTTTTTTTTCTTTATCACGAACTACGCCGTACATAAGCAGAAGTCCACAACATTGCACCTACACTATTCACACACACAAAAAAAAACACTGCACCTACACTCACCTTCCCATTGTTATAAATAGAACCAGTACATACAAGTCATTCCAAATTATAAATTGTTATGGTTTTTCTAGATCCACAGAACCTGTCACGTTGAATCCTTGTGCTTTGTTTCTCCACCGTTGAATAGAAACACATGTTGATCTGATGGATGAAATGAGCTGGGTGAAGGGTCACATGGATCATGCCACGTCACCAGAGCCAGGTGGGCCTCATGTAGGGTTCGGCCGACCCATACATGGCCCCACCCTGGGCTCTCCTCTCTTCTAAGTGATGTTGTGCACCATTTCTTGATGTTTCTTGGCCTGTTTGATCTTTGCCGCATCCACAAGCTTAAGAGCACAAGTGGAACTCGTTATTGATAAAATATGTTCATGATATGTTTATTCTTCCTTGAATCCGAGGCCTGTTGACGGTGTTTGAATGTGGATTTTTATGGTATCCACCGTCAACACTCGCGCTGAGGATCGACGGGGTGACGCTGGGTGGTGAGGTCGGGAACCACATCTTGCGTCGACAGAGCGGCGCATCTCCTTCATCTGATCAAGGACGTTCTCGTGTCGGACCTCCTCCGCCAGCCGACGGAGCCGTCGTACCTCGTCCTCCTCGAGGCGTGTGCACGTAGCCTGCAGCCTTCTCTCAGTTCGCCGAGCACTTCGTCGTGGATGCCCGCAACCACCCCGTCCACGCCGCCTATGCCGAGCTTCATGGTGCCATGGAGGAACTCCGCCGCCTCGCCGGGAGGCTACTTCATTCCCCATGTACCATCCGCCACCAGGCTCCGGTGGAGGCCACAGCCGTAGGCGCCGCAGAGGCGGACCAACTAGGCGCCGCTGAGGAGGTGGGGGCCACGACGACGCTGCGACGGCCGAGAGTGACGCAGAGGAGGTGGCAGCCGAGGGCGGCGTAGAGGAGGCGGCAGCAGAGGCGGAGGCGGCATGAAGTCCCAGGCGAAGTACGAAGAACCAGCAACTCACACTACCACATGTGTAGAGAAGCAGTAGTATATGATCTCTCGTTATTTGTTTTCCCTCTTTTTTCTTTTATCTCCTTTATTTTCTTCTCTCTCTTCAAAAATTCAAAATCATATTAGAATTAACATTACAACAAATGCAACTCGTATATTAGTACATCCTTGTTGTTTTTTCTGGTCCTTCTAAGTTATGAACTAAAACTTCCTCAGCTCGGCCGATTCTATCCATGTGTATATAATGTATATAACATACTTTGGGCGATCCTAAATACTAATTAAGAGTATTATAAATACTAGGATATAGCCCTTTGGAATGATGCTCTTGTGTCGTGTGCTCTTCCCTTTGTGTTCTATTTTCTGAGGGGTGACATCCTCTATTTATAGTGTGGAGAGGAGAGAATGTCTAAGAAATATTCCACTCATAACACCATAAACCAACCATTCCACCGTCCTTTTCTGCATTATTGCACGGACACACCCCGCACTGACCTTGAAGAAGCCAGTATTTGTTAGCAGGCCAAAGTTGGGCCAGAGTAGGGCCAATACGGGCATGCCCGCGCTAGGGTGGCGCTAGCCCGCGTCCGTCTTTGCGTGATATGTTCCTTCTTGGGCCTAGGCCAGACCCCGAGGTGTATTGGCCTAGGTTTGGATTGGTGGGAGACATTTTCTTTCTTTTCTCCTTGCTTTGCTATGGGCCAAATGGGTTTGTTATTTCTTTATTCTTTTCTTCTCATTTTGGCCCACATTAGGTATGTTTCCATATTTTTCCTATAAAATAAGTGAACTCACCAAAACTATGGAATTTGTTAGCTTTAAACCTCTATCTATGTTGTTTTTGGTGAATTCTATATTAATGTTGGCGGTATAAAATATGCTTTAAGGACCCCTCCCCAATAGTCCCGTGGGAGGACCTTTTGCCACCCCTACGCATCGGGTGATGAGACCCTTCCTCAGTTACGATGGGGTGTCTGCCAATGAAGCCGCAGGAAAACGGAGACGCGGCTGCCCCTGTTGTTGTGACATAGCGGTAGTTGGCCTTCGCGGACCTAGAGGACATGGACGAGCACAACCCGTGGCCGGCGAAGCCTGGACCTCCCATAACCGCCCCACGTTCCGACACAAGGCCCATCGCCAACATGCTTGCCGGCACCCGTGACAGCGGGGGCTCCTGCCTGCAGATGAAGCAGCAGGCTCAGACAAAGCACTTCACGATGAGGAGTGGCTGGCTCGGACGAGGCAACGGAGTCACAGTCAGAGCAACCGCAAATGTCCTCCGCCCAACGGAGAGCCTTTGGGCGACTAGCAGAGAAAGCCCACAGGGAACAAGGGTGCTGCCAATGAGGAGAGGGTCGGGGCGCCATACTGGCCCTTGCAGCAGCGCCGATGTGGGTGGCCGCCGGTGCCGGGGTGGCGGCCGACGGGCTGAGATAGATGGGTGAAAGAGGGTTGGAGGCCAATCCAATAGGCTCGCCAAGGAGCGATGGGGTGGCCTCCCCATCCCCAAGCATTGACAGATCCTATTGCGTGGAACATGGATCTAGGCTCGTAAGGTGATGATTCACAACAGGCAAGAGGATCGGCGGAGGATGTGCTTGGGCACCGCGTGTTAATATTTCTAATCATGACACTTGGTTGAGCTAACTAGTCACTTATACTTTAACTTCTATCTCTTAGAATAACTAAGTTGTCATCCCTACCATGTATCTAAAAGATCTTATGAAATAATTCGAAGTAATTATTGCAAGTGACTAAAATAATATAAACAATATGAATACTAGGTATCTGCAACCGCACATTTAATGTACCATTGTAACATTTTACCTTTCGGGGTTATCGATTTATATTTTACCATTGGGAAGGGACTGATATTGATAGGAAAATAGATAGTTCTCAATGCACATGCAATGGAGAGATAACCATATATGCTTAATTTACTCAAAACAAGGTTAAGTCATAAGATAAATGATAATGAATGGTAAAGGATAAATGACCAAATCATATATGATATAATGCGGTTCACTTAGAGTACTCCCTATCTAGGTACTAGCATGGATTAGACAGAAATATTCCTAAGTCATTTTAAATTATATATCAAAGTCATACTTAGATTAGTGCAATTATACTAGCAATCATGGCGAGAATACTTTATATCTAAACATAAGGGATATTACTAAGGAAGATCAAGAGCAGAACATGTCCTATAAAGTAATAATAAGTTCCTACTATCCTTATATTCGAGGAGTGGGCTACAAAGGACTTAACAGGAGTATCATATCCGCGATCTACCACATGGCCTAGAATATAGGATGTATTCGCATGCAAACAACATGCATGATATCAAAGAGTGAGCGATATACGATCTTATGTATGAATATAAGGGCATCCTAACTATGCTAAGTATATAATCTAGGCAAACAATGAATAGCACGATCCAGAACATAAACAATATAGGGAGCAATGTCAAATCCATTGTATCTAGCAAAGTAAATACAAAAAGATACAAGAGAGAGTTTACAAGAGGCTCTGTGAAGCCACGCTCCAGACATGATCTGGAATCCAAGTGAAGCTTGCCTCCTTTTACTTCTAAACCTCTAAAGCTATGCTCTAGATGGTGGAGCTCTAACGAACTAGGGTTTCTGGCTCTGAGAACTTTTAATGAATTGGACTTGTGAAACCATGGGGTCTGGGGCTGCTTATATAGGCCGAAAAGGTGATTCTCAGTGCTCAGATCAAACCGACCCTTGAGCAACGGACCAGATGCATACTTAGAGGCGGTGGAGAACCGATGTAAAAGCAGAGAGGCTGACGAGTGGGCCAGGATTTGGCCGACCCCAGTGCCAGGTCGACAGACCCCACTCTCTGCCATATGGGCCTCGCTTTCACAGGTGTATCTCTGGTGTTCTCTAGAATGTTCTTAACGAAAAGTCCGCTCGGAATTCGATGTATTAGTCTGACATGTTGGTCTTCTTTGGTTCTTTTTCTGATTACTCTCTTCAAAACATATATCTACCAAAACTCATAGAATTATGTCAGTTTAATCCTTATTCTATGTTGGTGATTACTTTTATACCCGTCTTTCATGTTTAATTGACAACTGAGACCACGAGATCCGGCTATCCTCGACGCCTGATGGAGCTGAGACGCGTGGGGAGGGCAAGCGGCCAAGGCCGACAATGTTGGTGCACCCGCCTTCGACGGCAGCTCGGCGAGGACCTACACCGAGGTCGCTTGGCTTCCGAGCGTAGCTGAGGAGAGGTGGGCGGGGGGGAGTGGAGGGAGGAAAGGCGGGGAGGAGAAGGAAGGCGCCGATGCCGGGATGGCTGTCGGCGGCGGCGGGGTGGTCACCTTGGTTTGGCCTCGCGTCGCAGTCTAAGAGGGGGACGGTTACCATAATCTCGTACATGCTCGTGCGTTGCTATGGGATTTATTAGAATTAGACTATGTAAGTTGATTGGGCTTATACCATCCAATTCGCATGAGTATAGCTCATAAGTTTGAAACAATTAAAGTAATTAGGACTTTAATCTCTTATCTAAGGAAGACAGAATGGCTTATATTTTGCAACGAATAGATTATTAACATAGTTTTGTTGTCATCAATCAATCCTGATAAATCCAAGGCTACATATTTCAACTTTACTTCAAATCACTCGAAACCTAGTCATCTAGTTATCACCTATTTAAAAGATGTGGGTTTTGTTCGCTGAAAGCTGAAAGATGAAAGATAATTTCTTGTGAGAGAAAAATAATGTTGCAGGGCTAAAAAGAAATTGAAATAAGTCGCTTATAAGCTCAAGAGAATAGAGCCGTGGACTAAAAAAAAGTGGCATACAATGCATGGCTGAGCGTACAAAGAGTCCTGGATACTTGGCTGATACGGCTTCACAGTTCACAGTGAAGTCGAACTCGCAACTACCACAACCCCAACACTATTATCTACGCGTGGCCACGCACTCACACAAAACTACTCTGCAAGCTATGCTGACCGCACCATCCCATGCGGCCTCCCCAACTAAGGGCACTCTTTTGTACAGTTTTGACTTTAGTTAAAATAACTTCAGTTATACTTTTGAGTCCTTTTACGGTGGTTAGAGGTACCTACTAGTTACTCCTAGTGCCTAGACTAGATATTAGTTTTAATTGATTTTATTCATTCAAGGCTAATACAGTAATTTGTGCCGGATGCTGCCATTGACGCACCCCGTCTGCATCTTGCTCACCGTCATCATCCCGTCCCTTGTACCTGTACCATATTTGGCACACGCGAGGAACATGAAGAAGTTGACCACACAGATGAAGGCGATGAGGAAGTAGAACCAGCAGCACCGCTGTGAGCGCCAGCGGCCGGGGCACCTTGTAGCGGGCCAGCACGTACTCGGAGGCAAAGCCAACGACCATGCGGCCGGCGTAGTTCCAGATGCTCACCAGGGACACGAACGTGGAAATGGTCCGCTGCGGTACCCCAGCGACTGCCCGATCTGCCCTATGTTGTCCACCGCCATCAGTGTGCCGCCGATGCCGAAGATGGTCGCCACGAACAGCACCAGCATGTCCACGCTGAACAGCGCCTGCAGGATCGTGTAATCCTAGCCCTGTGCCGGCGGCCGGAACACGTCCTGGAAGCACGACGGTGAGTTGCTTGATGAGCTGTTGTTGTTGTTGTTGTCCTCGGCGGAGGCGGCGGCCTGATGGCGAAGATTATTGTCGGCCGACTCCGGTGCCCCCCCGCGTCTTCTCGTCATCGACGGTGATCGTCAAGATGGTTTTTGTCGCCGCCGGCGCCACCGCAGCCGGTGCAAGGTAGGTCTTCAGCTCTTGCTTCACGACGATGACAATCGGGAAGAAGATGAGCAGGAGGAGCACGATGGCCGTGACGTAGTACGCCGCCTTCGGGACGGCGAACCCGGCGCACCAGCTCACGCTGCTCTGCCTCTTTTATGGATTTACCGTTCTAACCTTAATTACATAATAAAATTTCAAAAATAGTATAATCATGTCTCTTTTACTAAGCGTTGGCCCCACCAATTTTAATATATGTCAGGTATCTACAGCCTCAACATTTAGAAGGTACCAAGTACCTCTTGGTTACTCTAAAATTGGTACCTCTTGGTTATTATCCCTTTGTAGCCGTCGGATCGGTGTTCGTGAGCCGTCTATTTTTCTTCAACTATATTAAAAATTCTCTATACTTTTACATTGGAGCAGTTTTCATTGATATCAGTTTTTATTGATAGGCCCTGTGCCCCTTCCTCCTCGCCATCGTCATGGTCGCGCGGTCCGTGTTCATCCCCGCCATCGGGCCGGGCCTGCGCTCCGCCTCGCTGTTGCTGGAGCATCGTCATCATGGCGGGACAAGAAGGCGCCATCCGCCCAGATCCTCCTCTTGCTCCTTCCAGATGTCGATCCACCTCAAGATTATGGAGATCACACGATTCAACTGTACAAAGAGCTTGGTTGAGCTAACATGTTGCATTGTCAAGAGCGCAGTCTCACTCGAGAGCCTTATATTGGACACCGTTTGTCTCAATGTTCGCTCTGATAGTTTTCGTCGGCTCTGTAGCAAGTTTATGATCGAGGAAGCGTCTAGAGCAGTGGTGGCTAAAGGTACATTGATTGAGGATAAAGTTACGCACACAAGTAAGCTGACCATTGTGGAGTATTGCCCACAGTGTATTGCCGCAGCATGCAGTGGACGGTGGTTTGGGGCCTTTTGTCTAGGCAGACCTTGCAAGTTGCAGCTGGGTGTTGGGACACTCACAATGCACACTCTAAGTTAGAGTCTATGTCTATTTATTATGTTTCTATTTATAGTGTTTTATTGATGTGACAGTATATTTATTGAAAGGAGAGGAAAAAAAACTAAGACTCCAAGTCTTATTTAGACTATAAGTCTTCACTGGATTCGAGGTATAGACTCTATGGTATAGTCTACACTATGAGTGCACTTAAAGAGCAGTTTCAATGGAATATTTATGATGATTTCTATTATGTGTATTAATTACTTTAACAGCTTAGTTTTTTTGCTGATGTGGCGATGTGGCAAAAAGGAATAAATGAGAAAAGAGAACATAAAATGGAGAAAGCGTCGACGCTAGCACCAATGCACGTAGAAACAAGGAAAACACAGCTAGGGAGACTAAGTAGAGTCCAGCAGCTTCCGTTGCGGATCCTGTGCACCGCCGCCGACGGACGCTCTCGCTCGCGCGCCCTCCCTCCTCCGTGCGTGCTCGCACTCCTGTGTCCTGTGTCTTGCTAGCTTTACCGAGTGGGCGAGGATGCTGGCGGTGTTCAACGGCGGGGTGGTAGATGTGTGCCGGTGGAGCTGGTGGCGGCGGGAAGCCGGAGGCCGTCGCCCAAGACGCTCGTCCGAGCTCATCGCGCACTTCCTGGGGACCTGCCCCTCCGCCATGTCTGTGCGCCTCGCCGAGCTCGGTCACCTCGCCTACTCCCACGCAAACCAGGCCCTCCTCTGCCCATGGGAAGTCTGCAGATCGATGAGCCAACGCCATGGATGGATGTGGTATGCAGAGCTCCTGCTCTTTGGTCTTACGAGCCATAGTAACTATATAGCACAAATAAATTAAACCGAGTCTTTCTCTCCTCTTCTCGCCTGTCAGGTTTCGTTTTCATTTGTTAATTTATTTGCGACCTGGTGGCTTTTGGAGTACATGTGCAACCTACCTGACATGCTATCGAAATCAACTACATCATGCATGAGAGAGATGATGGATGACTATGCTTATAGTGAACTTTAGTTCTTCTGTCAGTGTTTCTTTGCCAGCGTTTGTTCTGGCAAATTGTTGTGGACTGCAGAAACAGTTGCCACAATTGATCTACCACTTTTTATGTTGTTTTTAAGTTATATATGTATGAACACTGCTATAGAAACTATGGGTTAGAAAAATAGTTTCTATAGGACATTAATTACTATCTTTCTCTCTTGGAAACATACTACCCTAGAAACTGTCCATTGGGACTGCCCTAAGATGAAGTGTGGAAGTTGTCATAAGTTTTTTCTTCTTGAACACACAAGAGAGCTGTGTATTATATAATATAATATTAAGAAAACAAATTGTCACAAGTTATCTTTCATTGTGTTGCCATGTGTAATAATTTTGATTTTATCTTAGTGAACTGTGCTTGGGTTCTTTTGTTGTTGGACAAGTTATCGTAAATGTGCAGTGCATGGTCAATTTAGTAAAGTTATATTACAGATAATCGTTCTTTGTTTCTTGAGGAAATAATTGGGCATGTCTTGGTACACCTGTGCCACCGTTAAGTTTACCCATCTGTTTGTCCCACATCATCTCCACATTCCACCATTTGATGAGCTATTAACTCATGAGAGACAATAGACCATACTTTTTACTATATCTAACAAAACAGATGGTCCATGATTAATTATATGAAATTCATAATATAATGGGAGCCACACAGTAGTTTCATTTAATTTGATCCATTATTTCATATTTCTTAACTAGCTAGCGGACTGCGGATATATCTTCCTTCAGACTCCTCATTATCGCCATATGCACTTCATCAGGATCCTCACACCATGACCTGCCAGGGAATCATGAATAAATCATTGCTCAATTTCATAGTTTATTCCTATGCTTGCATTTTGTGGAGGACTAATAAGTATGAAAGGAACCATCAACCCGTGTTTTTTTACCTTAGCAGTTGAAGCATGAGATGAAAGTTGTGTGCAAAATCTTTTTATGTATAGGATCTTTGCTGCATCATATTGCCGCTTCTCTAGATTGTTAAGTATATTGACAACACACTGCATCATTCCCTCACCAAGACTCTGCAGTGTTCTCACGGCGTGACAACAGGGATTGTTTGTGTTGGGTGGACGCATAGGGATGTTTGATTTCACGATGTAGGGCCCACAAGCTTCCAAAATGCTCTTCTTTTGCTGCTTTGTACATTTGTTACCACAGCATCCACCACTAACATGGTCAAGAGAAATTACTACGAATACAAGTAGGAGGAGAACGGCTACTTTGTTAAGTAACATATTATTCGGCGTTAATATGATTTAGCTAGTGTTGACTGCCTGAATAGGTGAGTGAAGATAGCCCTAAGCTTGATGCCATATATATAGGAGGCAAATTAAGCTTACATGTTTAATGCTTGAATCTTTTGACTGAACCTTGTGAAAGATGGATACCTATTGTGCAACCTATATATTGTTTCATTTATGAATAGTAGATCTCCAGACGTATTCAATGCCAACACTTATTGAAGGTATCCATTTTTAGTTTCAAGGATATGAAAGTAATTCAAGCATGTAAAGGCGATATGCCGATATCTAGCAGAAAAGTAAGCATATCATGGAGTGATACATTGGCTACTTTTTTGACCAATGTTCTGGTTATGCTCAAAATTCTCATGTTCTGGTAGTGAGGGCGCTTAATGTTTTAATGATGACTCTACAAGCCTACATTAACCTCTAGAACAACCACACTATTGAGAGATAGATATCCACACAACACCCTTGTTCATTTATCATCAACAATGACTGCTCCCCATCGACTATCAATCGCAGCCTGAATCTAATCAATGCCACTACTAAACTGATTAAGCATTTGATAGTCTCACCTTAATCTCGGTACTCTCCTTGCTCCACTATGCAGTTACAATAGAGTTGCAATTAAATAGGATCAATTCTACAACTAATAAAACTAAAGAGGAGACAAAACTTTGGTGCGACAATCCATTTCGTTTTCCGTCTGCCTCTACCGTGCGAACCATTTTACCACGTGATTTTTTTGGCGCCGACATGTGGCCCCGCACCCTCTCCTCCACCTGCCTCCCCGCTCGAAGCTCCAAAAAGAAAGAAAAATTAGAAGCCCCGCCCGCCTCCCGACAGAGTCCGCCGTCGCCGTCGCCGCCAACTGCACCCCTGCACTGCCAATGCCGCAGCCACCGCCACCCCCCACCCCCACCCCCCCCCCCCGCGCGCGCGCGCGCGCAAGGGCTCTGCCCGGACAAAAAAGGAAGCCCATCCAACATCAGGCAAACCCTAGCTCCTAGGCCAGCCGCTGCCCATGGATGATGACGACCTAGCCACTTCTCCTACCCATCTCCACCGGATTTTTGAGCGGTGAGTGGATCGGGCACCGAAGAGGTGGTAGCGGCGTCTCCGATCTTCCGCCTCGACCACGGTGGGGAGATCGACGATGATGGCAACCGCCCCATCCAAGACCGACGCGCACCAGCGGAGTCAACGAGTCCCTGGTAGGGCGCGACTCTGGAGCCCCGCGCCCTGTCTCCTAGACCTCGCAATCTTGCGCTTTCAGTCTTCGATCTCCTACGTGCTTGGGTGTTCTTGTCCTATGTAAGTTGCCTTTTAGTTCCTGATTCCCTTTCAGTTCTTGTCGTATATAAGTTGCCTTTCAGTTCCTTGATTCCCTTGTAGTTCCCTGCAATTAGTAGTAGATTTCAGAATAGAATATAATTGATGGCTGATACACATGTGATGTGGTAAATTAGTAGTTTCAGAGTAATTGTGGCCGATTTGCATTTGCATCACTGTCAGGCGGCATCGTGTGGTTTGTGTCGACTTTACTAGAGACTTGCATATCTGTGCCTCCTAACACGAATTACCCCAACAAAATAAAATAAAATAAAATAAGGCTGAGAAATTTGTCATGGCTCCCACTAAATTTTGGATACCTTACTTTCCAAATAAATTTCCTTGCAAGAAATCTTAGTTGTCTTATGCACTATCCTGAGCTGTTCATTTAGAACATTAAGAAAACTGCAGAGAATATTGACAATGCTGCAAAAGAGCTGAGCATCTCCAAGAGTTTGCCAAACCCACTTGCTATCATTTATTTTTTGGCAAAACTAGAGAAATCACCCATCCAACAGTTTGACATCCAACTTGGCAAATTTTAGCAATTTGGTAAATCTTCCCTCTCCACGCGCATATATGCACGCGCGCAAACGAGCGCGGATCGGCGATGTACATAGAGGTGGAAGGGCAAAAAACTAATTTTATTTCTGTCTCAGGGTTCCTAATGTAAGTTTTCAAAAAGTGGAAGGACATACACATAATATTTTTTCTGTCTCGGGGTTCATGACGTAAGTTTAATCTGGTTTGACAAGTGAATTATGTCAAACTATTGGAGAGGAGCTCTTTTTTCACTTGCCATACATTTTAGAGAGTTGTCAAATCACAAGATTTGGCAAGTGAATTTTGCCAAACTCTTGGAGATGCTCTTAGGCTGAGAAATTTGTGATGGCACCCACTAAATTTTGGATACCTTACTTTCCAAATAAATTTCCTTGCAAGAAATCCCTGAGCTGTTCATTTAGAGCATTAAGAAAACTGCAGAGAATAATTTTTTTTTTGAATAAACTGCAGAGAATATTGACGATGCTGCAAACGAGCTTCCCCATGCTAATTTGTTCAGACTAAATAAATATACATTTTGTTTTAAAAAAATAAGTATGGCTGGGCACTTTCCAACAAAAACTTATAGAACAGGGACCTGTCAAGTAGCTCTTTTGTTTGGATCAAATAGTGACAGACAAAATTGATTTATTCTTTTGCAGCCAAGAAAAAATAGCAATTCCATAAGTCTTTTTGTAACCTAACAAAGCTGATCCATAGTTTACAATGATGTGCTTTCACAACATTCCATAAGTCTTTTTGTAACCTAACAAAGCTGATCCATAGTTTACAATGATGTGCTTTCACAACACTTTTGGATCTAATATTATGAATGTAATATGAGACACCAGGAACTTTATATTTATCAGAGCTAACTCTTTTTTGTTGTACTTTGTTTCCTTTTATTTCATATTGGTTTTATTCACTTAGAGAATGAAGACTTCGCCAAGGATACTGTAGATACCACACAGGCTAATCTTCAGCTACATGTACCTTTTTTAAAAAAACCAAATAACTTTAAAAAAAGAAGGCAATACAATTTGACCTTTTCTGGTTCTATCTTCACAAAGAAGCCAAATAGCTAGATAATTTGTGAAGTTACTAATAGTAGTGTTTCAGATAGCTAACAGATAATGATGGTGTTTCACATGCATTCAGTTTTCAAAAAGCCAAATAGATAATGTCTGAACTAAAGCAGAACTGCATAGAGGCTAGGTAATTGCAATCAGATAACTTCATGCTTAACTGAATGTTGGCCTTCAATTCCTCTCCAAGCTCCCTTATAAATTTCCTTTTGGTTGCATCCTGCATTTTCTTATTCACATAATTAAACTACTTGAAAGTAAATTCCCTTTTGTTTTCGTCCTGCAAGTAAATTACCTTTTAAGTATGTTGCGCTGCTATAATTATGTTAATTGAAATTTGGTGGTGCTATATTGCACAGATTTCTTGCCTTCCATTAATGCTGGATTCTCTATTCCTAAAATGCATTTTAGACTAATAGATTGATCCTGCAAAGATTTTTTGTTTTGTTTTGTTTTACCCTTCATTAACTAAATTCCCTTTTAAGTATTGTCTATTTTAATGATGCAGTTTGTTGTTGTCCAGACTATAAATACTAAGCTTAACATGTATAAACCTTGGCACGCAGGATGCAGAATATGGTTTCAATATTGGCATATCAACCAAAGCTGTTTGTGACTGCTCACGGTAAATTTAGGATCCATACATTCTATTGTTTTTTTGTTTAAAACCTGCTGATTTAACAATAATGTAGAAGGGAAAAAACTGAAGAGTGAAGTGTTGTACTCTTACCACAATGTCATGCCTGTACTATGAAACAGATGCCATGCCATTACTTTCTATTGGCTCGGTGAGCACTTACACACATCTCTGCATTAATTAAAATGTTTTCTGATGCAAAGTAGTCTGTTGAGTTGGCTAGGATAACTATAGTCCTACATGTATATTGGTTTTGTGTTTGGCACAAAACGCTTTGGAGCACTGATAGTTATGCCTCTGGTGGGTATATATACAACATAGGAAGTACAATTTTACAGGTAATAGAAGTTTTCATATTTTTGCGGTGTGCATACATTGTCAGCAAGTGAAGCTTGCGTGAGTTTAACCGTTTGTTCTCAAAGTACCTTTTTTTTCTGGTATCACATGACATGGAGGTTCAAGATTAATGTTGAGTGCAACCATGCTACTCTATTTGGACATAGGTAAGTTTCTCTTATTTTTGCTTGCTTAACTTCAGTTGTTTAATAGCTTAAAGAACTTTATGTTAAACTTGCAGCTGCCATGATTAATTGAAGACTGCACAGATGCATGGCTGCTTGGGAATATTGATACAAACACTGGTGACCCTCAAGTTGGTATGTGTCGTTGTTATATACATATATATCTCCTTTGGTTGTTTAATATGCAAATGGCCCCATATTATTATTTGTGTTACACTGGAAGCATAAATGCATTTTCTCCTTTTTTAGAGAAAGAAAATAAAAAATAAAAAAAATGAGGCGTACATAGTAGCTTACCTTACTATTATGGACAGCTTGGGACACAGATCAGTTCATGGCAGACATTGCAGAGGCTATAGTGTAGTTAAGAATGTGTGTGGTATGAACCCCTTTTTACTCAAATCAGCAGTTGCGCAGCTCTCCTGAGTTTTTTTCTTAAAAAAAAAGAAAGGAAAGCCTGTCTACTATGGTTGCACTCATAAGTTGCTGCATTTTTGTAATGTTAGGATGGTTCCCTAGATGATCTTGTCAGCAAGAGGTACTAGAGCTTTGACAGTGAGACTGGTGCCTTGATAGAGGTATGACATTTTACAAATTTGGAATTTGACCATGAAGTATTGGATTGGAATTGTGTAGACTGTAACATTGCTCTATGACTTCAAACAGGCTGGGAAAGGAGACTTTGAGACGCTAGAAAAGAAGGTTCTAGAGTGATTGCTGATTAGGTATATCATGATGTGCTCTCCTGGCGAAGGAACCTACGGAGATTCTGTACCATTCTGCTCTATAGATGGTGTCATGTCTATAGCTCCAGGATGCCTGCGTCTTCCAAACGCCTAGTCGTCCTCACTACGGGAATGCTCTGGAACGACGGGAATGCTCTGGTTCGGCGCGATGAACTACATAGAATACAGCGTGGAACTAAAATAAGTAGGATGTAACATGTTAGAATTTCTGGAATTTTTACCACTTCTGTTTAGATTGTAAATTTGATTGCTTCTGCTACTTGGAAAATGAATAGACAGGAGATAAATAAATAAACAAAGCTTTATTAAAGATTTGGTGAGCCTGTGACACCGCGCTCTCTGTGACTTTGTTAATTTTACAAACTTCTTTTTGATTAAATGTTGTTTTAACATTACTATTTCACAGTATTGTTGCATGCGATCTAAGTGTTTTTAGCACAAAAGTTCAGCCGTCCCGTAGCAACGCTTGGGCACGCTACCTAGTTGAAGATTAACATAGAAGAAGTCACTAGCTAGGATTTAGAATCGAGGCCCATCTCGTGAATTGATTCATCTCCTTCCATCTTCTTTCGATTTCTTCCCGAATCTAGATCTACATGCTAGTGGCTGGTACCATTGCTGGATTCCAAGGACCTTCTAGGTGTAGATCAGTGGGTATATCTTCCCTAGCAGTGAGCAAAACATCCTACAAAGAGTACTAGAGAGAGAAAGGAAGAGGGGAGTAGATGCACAAACCATCAGATGGTGTGGCAAAGGAGGAGCCCGATGCGGCCGTGTTGTCAGTGTCGAAGATGATGAAGAGGAAGCAATGAGGTCTAGTGGCATAATGAACATCGGGGTGGAGTCGCAGAGGTGCAATGAAGACGATGGCGGCTTCCCATCGTTTGTTGCGCACCATATCTCAGATTGATGTTAGGGTTGTCGGTGGGGAAGTATGGTTGACCGGTGAAACTTATGGTTAGAGCCGCTGGCCCCCACCTCTTTATATAGCACAGTGCGACAGGGGGCCACCAACCATGAAGGGTTGGGCGCCCCCAATCAGGGCGCGAGATCAAGGCCCAAATGGTCGTTGGGCCGTATTAGTGAGAGATCAATATAACAGGATAAACGCATAGGGATGTTTGATTTCATGATGTAGGGCCCACATGCTTCCAAAATGCCCTTCTTTTGTTGCTTTGTACATTTTTGCCATAACATTTACCACTCACATAGTCAAGAGAAACTAATACAAACACTAGTAGGAGGAGAGTGTTGTTAAGTAACATATTATTTGGTGTTAATATGATTTAGCAAGTGCTGACTGGTCAAATAGGTGGATGAAGAAAGCCCTAAGCTTGGTGCAAATATATATGAGGCAAAGCACACATGGTCCTAGTATATATACAAGGTTCAATGCTGGAATCTTTTGACTGAACCGTGTGAAAGATAAATACCCTATTATATTGTGCATCTAGATATTGTATCATTTATGAATAGATCTCTAGAGGTATTCAATGCCAACACTTAATATTGAAGGTATCCATTTTCAGGTTCAAAGATATGAAAATAATTCAAGGCTTAAATAGAAAATATCTAGCAGAAAATCAAGCATATCTTGGAGTGATACATTGGCTACTTTTTCGACCATAATATTCACATTTTTTGGTAGCGAGGGCTCAATAATGTACACCATGTTCATCATGAACACTATAATTCCCTCGATCAAGCACCAAGATTAAAATAATACAATTAATTACTGCCTATATATTCAGCTAACTAAGACCAGTCTCAATGGAAGTTTTATCTGAGTTTCATTTGCACTAAATGGGTTGCCACATAGCCATATTTGATGACAGTAGGGTATTTAAGATAAGAGAGAAGAAATGAGTTGCATCTAGATGAAACTCTCTTGGCACAATTACCAACTCTTTATGAGTCATGAAAATTAATGCCGATGAAACTATGGAATGAAATTTTATACTGAGAATGAGTGTTTCATCCAAGTTTCATTTCATTCTATATGACGTGACAGTCTTAAAAACTACGCTATGAAACTCTCTATTGATACCCCTCAATGAAGCACCAAGATTATAATTACACAATTAGTGCTTCCCTATTTAGCTAACCAGTGCACCTTAACTGAGCACCAAAGTTATGATGACACAACTAACTTATCCTAATCAATTGATGATGCCTTTCATTGAGCACGCCAATATATCTTAATAGTTTGGGATGAATTTTGAAGGTAGAAGTCCTTTTTTATATTGGCACATATATACTAGGAGGTAGTAAATCATATTCTTTTTTTTTGCAAAGAAATAAATCATATTCTTTAATCAAATCTAACCAAACAAACAGTCCCCACTTATCATCTGGGAGAATATCATATCATGAATCATATCATTAAAGATACAAGTTACAATGCTCATGTCTTGATCGATTTTATTTAACTAGATGATGTGCGCTCATTTGATTTTTAGAACAACCGCCTCTTGAGAAACTGTTTTTGTAGTAGGAGTGACGACCGTGCACTTCATCACCATCATTACACCATGACCTAGTACAGAAACATGAGATTTAATCATTGATCAATTTGTTAGCTTCTCCTACACTTGCAGGTTGTGCAGGACTAGTCTGAAAAGAATCATGAACACATAATTTTTACCTTAGCAGATGGAGGTAGAGATGAAGGTTATATGCAATATGTTGCCAAATATAGCATCACTCTTGTATTGTATTGCTGCTTCTCTGCGCGCGTAAGTCGATCAACGATACACTGCATCCTTCTCACACTGAGGCTCTGTGCTATTTTCACGGCCGCACAACAGGCATCAGTTTTAGGTGGGAGTCTAGTTGGGTTTGATATCATGATGTAGGGCCCACATACATGCAACATGTAGTTCTTCTCTTCATTTGTACATTTCTTCTTACCCCACCATCCACTAGTCACAGTACTTTCAAGAGAAATTACTGTGAACACTAGGAGAAAAACAGCTACTTTCTTAGGTAACATGGTCAGTGCTAATAGTACTGTAATTTAGCAGCTAGCTGCTGATCAAATGGGTGAACGAACAAGGCCCTAAGCCCGATGCTATGTTTTGGACCCTGGCCTAAATGCTCCTATATATAGATGTACCTTTGATCAAACATTGTGGAAAATAGATACCCTATCGTGCAGCCAAGATATTGTATATTAATTATGAATGGAGATGCGTAGAGATATTCAATGCCTATTTAGTATTGAAGATGTATCCATTTTTAGTTTCACAATCCTCTTAGATGAAAGAGAAATAAATGAGGGTCCCTCTAGCTATCTGTTGACGGGTATTATGGCACATCATTCAATGCCTATTTAATATTGAAGATATCTATTTTTAGTTTCACAATCCTCTTAGACGCAAGAGAAATAAATGAGGGTCCCTCTAACTATCTGTTGACCGATATTGTGGCACATCATCTATCAAATTATGAACATACCAATATTATGCTGCCTGTGGCTATTAAAACTCCCTCTGTGTTCTTTTTTTTTCACAATGATGTAACCAAATTTCATTACCAAGGCAACGAGACTACAATGGTTTGCAAACTTTGTTCTTACATACCACAGATATGCAAGCAACACCAGGAAAACTTATCCATGCCGAGGAACGCAAAGACACTACTACAGATTGACCTATATATCACTATCACCAACGGAACTTTCACCACCGATATCATTAAAACTGCGGTGAGTAGCTGTCACAGCCAGTTCGTTATCGCCACCATTTCTTATAACCAACCAGCGGTGATAGTCCATCATCACAGACGGTTTGTATCACCAACATACAGTGATGATGTGCTCCTCATCACCACTACCTCACCATATGAAGCGGTGATGAAGACAATTTTCACCGCCATGCAACTTGTTATTATGGTGGTGATAAACATGCTGCAACACAATAATATTCATAACTTTCTCAAATTAAATTGGATAAAAATAAACTTTATATCAAAATTGTAGATCTCGATGGTTGATGGCTTTTTTTCATTTGAAATCGTTTATGGTCACAGAATTCTGTTTGAAGTGCTCAAATTTTAAAATTCAAAATTTTCAAAATGTGCAAACTATCTTGGATAAAAAAATCAAAACCCCAAAACGAAATTTGTAGATCTTGATGAGATATACTCCCTCCAGTCCAAATTATAAATCATTTCAAAAATCTTAGAAAGTCAAAGCATATCAAGTTTGAACAAAATTATAGAGAAAAATATAAAGATTTGTGGCACCAAATAAGTATACTATGAAAATATATTTGATAAAGAATCTAATGATACTTAATTGATATTGTAAATATTATTATTTTATTATATAAACTTGGTCAAAATTGAGATGTTTTGAATCTTCAAGATTCTTGAAATGACTTACAATTTGGGATGGAGAGAGTACGACTTTATAGTTGACAACTTTTTTATTAGAGGTAACTTGTGGCCTCAAATTTGTATCTAAAGTATTGAAATTTAAAAGATCAAAATTTCCAAATGACCTCGAATGAAAAATCAACCAAGATGAGAACTACAACTTTATAGTTGATGAGTTTTTTATTTGAAATCATTTGGGGTCCCAACAGTATGGCTGAAGTTTTAAGGATTTAAAATTCAAATTTGTCAAGCAATCTCAGATCGAGAAATGACCAAAATCAAAGTTTTAGATATCAACTAGAACAACAAGTTTGTAGTTTGTGACTTTCTCATTTGAAGGCGTTTAGGATCCTAAATATTTATTTTAAATTTCTAAAATGTAAATACTGATATATTGTGTAGACACGTGTGACTTTAGGCCTTTGGGGTAGAGTAGCCAGAGGAGATACGTGTGAGGACAAAAGTGTTAGATCCAATCCCAGCAACTTGTCACATACGACGTGCGACTGCAGAGTGGAGCAGCTTCTCCGAGAAGCTAAAGCTAGGAGCTGGCTGGATGGTGGTCCCAATATTAAAAGATTTCTTTTGAATTTTTGTCCTGATTTGTGGAAATCCTGATCACCAACGGCTGGTTAGACAAACCGATGGGGATAACATATTATCACTGTTGGTTCAAAACCGTTTATGATAGGCATGCTATCACCGTTGACACATTACTACCGAGACCGAAAAATGTGGATGATGGGGGTTACAGACCGATTGTGACCACCTCATTAGTAGAGAGGAAACACAAGCATGAACAAACGATAGTAGCTAAAGCTGGACACAAAAGCTAGCCTGATATCTGTCCCAAAAAACTCCCGACCTGCATACTAAAAGGCCAAAAGTCACTCCATAACACCTCAGCTTCAGCATGCATTGTGAACAAGACTAACACCGCCTAACCAACGTAAGGGGCCAACCGACGATCCTCCTGGACGTGAGCTTGTACATCTTGCTTGTGGAAGAAGAGCGCCACCATGTTCACTATATCTGCACCTTGAATCACTTCTTTCTGCAGCCCTTTCCTCCAGAAGACCTGCCCAATATGTGGGAAAGGAACACATTAAACAGGCTATCTCCGTAGGATATTTCATTCTTTCCCTCAAAACACAGAGTCTATAATTCTCCAGATCGCCCAACAGACCGCTGCAACACCAACCGCATGCATCCATTTCCCCGTGGAAGAATATTATTGACCCAAACCCAATATTGATTCAAACTTCCTGGTCTACAGTCTACTTCCAGAGCATAAGCCAGGAGGCTCCAAATGTATTTTGTCGTCAAGCATTCAAAAAACAATTGATGGACCGTTTCTTTCTCCGGACAAAAGATACATTTAGTGCTTCCTTTCCATTTCCTCTTGACAAGGTTGTCTTTTGTAAGATAGCATCTTGGAAGACCAACCACATGAAGATTTTAATTTTTAATGGAAATTTTTGCCTTCCAAAGACTCTTGAAGTTGCATAGATGTTTATAAGTGGATTTAACCGAGAACACACCAAAGTCATATTAGCTTTGAACAAAGTCATATTGTCACTGTTGGTATATTGGTACTTGGGTAACCTTACCTCATGCATGTACAATACATCAAACGGGTCAGGATGTAGTAACAAGCAGACTACCTAAGAGGCCCAAGTAGGACATCATCTATTTGGTGGATAAGGCATAACAAGATGTATTTAGAAATCAACTCAATCTTGCTAGATTTTCTCTTAACAAACTGAGAAACTCATATAATGTGATTAGAATTCTATCTGTACCCTTGCCTAAGGAGGGGTAGGGAGCCCCTGATCAATCACTTGATCATTCCTTAGTGTACCTTGAAGCGATTCACTTCTATATAGCTAGACACATTCATCAGTGCCCCTGTAAACCCAATCATACAAGATAGGAGATCGATTCTCTACTGGACATAGGGTATCCCGTACCTAAACCAGTATAAGTTTGTATCTCATGTGTTACTCATCTAATTCACTGTGCTCATGACACTCATCTACATTGTTGATGATAATTCCCTCTCAGCAGTTGGTGCGTCAAGTAGGGGAACTTTGTGTGGATGTCTTCACCAATACATCATTTATTTCACTCCGGGCTATGGCAACACCTTCAGCTGCCAGAATTAAATCATCATTGTCCCGCAATGGCCCTCGTCGATTGAATGTTGTGGCCCTCGTCAATCCTTGTCTTCTTGTGGCAGCCCCCGTCTGGTGATCCTCATCATACCTCATTGACAGCCCAGACTTTGTTGTCGACATTCCATCTGTTGTTGACGGTGCCAAGTTCATCATTGACTCATCTTCCCGTATCAGACCTCATCAGAAGTCTATCATGGTTCTCGTCGTTGTCTCGCAATGACCCTGATCATCGTCAAGCGACAACTCTCACATGGTTCCAGGGTCAACCAGGTCAACTACTCAGAGTTTGTCAACGACCCATCGTCTCTTGTTGATGGCTCTGAGCTCATTGTTGACTCGTCATCTCTCGTTAATATCCCGAAGATTGTAGTTGACTCATTGTATCTCATGATCTCATTGGTAGCTTAGGGTTCATCGTTGACTTGTTGTCTCTCGTCATCGACACACATAAATCATTGTCGCCTCATCGTATCTCATCAACGGGCGCAAAGATCATCTATTTCTCTCACCGGCGGTGTCGAGATCTTTGTGTCCTCGTTGTCTCTTGTCAACACTATGAAGATCATTGTTGCCTCATCGTCTCTTGTTGACAGCGTGGTGTGCGAGCCGTCCAGTGTGGATGGTGTGAGTGGAGGGGATGGATGGGAACAAGGATTAGCTAACCAACGATTGGGTGAAGGGGGTGATGGACAAAGCGACGACACATGAAGGTAAGTGTGGACGTTCATTCTTCGTATAGTAGATATTAGGTCAAGGACATGCATTGATTCTTTTCCTCTGTTACATCACACGGGTATATTTGTTAGTTTCACCAAATTAATGGTCCCATTTTTTTTTATGAGTATACGCCGTGCTAGGAACAATTTAAGATACAAGCACACTGGTCATGCTTTGACCTATTTTATTAATCAATTAGCGGATGTATCAACATTTCATTTTAAGAATAACCGCCTCTCAGAACTCTTTTTGTAGTAGTAATGATGATGACCATGCACTTCTCGTCAGCATCATTACACCTTGACCTGGTAATAAGGGAACATAATTTAATGAATGACCAATTTTGCATGTTGTGTGGGACTAGTTTGCAAAGAATCATCAATAATGATTTTTACCTCACCAGATGGAAGAACAAAAGATGAACGTTGAGTGCAATATCTTTTCAAATATAGCATCACTGTTGAATTGTATTTCCCGCTCTCTGCATCTGTAAGTCGATCGATAACACACTGCATCATCCCCTCGCCGTGGCTCTGCAATGTTTTCACGGCCGCGCAACATGGATCACTTTTAGGTGGCAGCCTACGGGTGTTTGATGCCATGATGTAGGGCCCACATACTTGCAAGATGTAGTTCTTTTGTTTATCTGTACAATCCTTACCGCAACATCCACTAGTCACAGTGTCGAGAGAAGAAATTGCTGCCAACACTACTAGAAAGAGAATAGTTACTTTCTTAGGTAACATCTCAATACTAACTGTGTAATTTAGCAGGTGCTGATGACCAAATGGGTGAATGACACAACACAAAGCCAAGCCTGATGTTCTGTATATAACATTGGCCTATATGAGCTCCTATATATAGATAAGGCAGCAAGTGATCATAGTCTAACAAGGGATTCATGCTTGATGAACCTTTACTCTAGCATTAATTGTGTAAGATAGATACCCTATTGTGCTACCAAGATATTGTATCAATTATGAATAGTGTTCCCTAGAGGTATTCAATGCCCATTTAATTAATATCCAAGATATCTATTTTTAGTCTCACAGAATTCTTGGATGCAAGACAATAAATAAGAGAACCCTTTAACTATTTGTTGACTGATATTTAGTAAAATTATGAACCAAAAGCATGCTCCCTATTGGCTATGTTCGCTTGAACTAAAAAATTAAAGGAGAAAAAGTAGACTTTTCCCCAACAATAATCATCATCGTCGTGGGTTAGTGGGCCGAGCACCTCTTTTTAAGGCACATGTGCTACCAATTCGGATGGGCTCGAAAGTACCATGATGAGGCCAGGCCCATGTGGAAGATTGGGGAACGAGAGCACAACTCGGCCTTTTCTCGTCTTCTTTCTCATAAATAAAAAAATCTCATACCATCTCGAAACAGGGGAGGGGAAAAAAAGAGAACTGGAATTGGGGGAAGAGAGAGAGGCAAATCGAATCGAGGCGGGGAGAAGCGTCAGTGTCAGGGAGGAGGGCGGCGGAATCGGCGCCGGCGGCAGGCATGGAGGACCTGAGCGTGGAGGAGCTCGCCTCCAACCTCTCCACCTACAAGGAGCAGCTCCGCGAGGTCTCTTCTCCCCCCTCCCCTCGCCTCCCTCTCCTCGATCTGGCCGCGCCCCCTTTCTGTTTTGGCTGCGATTCTTCTAGTCCGGTCCGTCCTAGCAAGTGTCGTCGTATGTGGCTCAGGATTCGCGCGCGGTTGCCACCGGATTCCTGGACTATGGATTTTCGGCTCTGATTCTAGTCTAGGGTTTTAATTTTTTTTTCGATTAATTTGACTTTCATTCCTTGTCGAATTCGTTTGTGCGTAATCAGATTATACTGGGCATCTCGCAGTATTGGATTCACAGGAATAGGGTCACGCACTCACGCTTAGCCTTACCTTTTGAATTAGCAACATAATTATCATTTATCTGATTATATAGGATGCAGCCATTTAGTGAATTATTCAATCATATCCGTGCCTTTCGAATTAAGACTCTGCTCCTGGTTCCTGCTGCTAGTAGCAAAAAGTGGCGTCATGTTTATGCCTATTTACATGCATTTTATATGTTAATTAGGTTACTTATTTGATGGAAACCACCATTTTGTTAGAGACTTAACGTTGTGCATTTTAGGCATAAGCCTCTGGTTTGCTGTTCAATATTCATAACATTTGACCTCGTTTTTTTTTCAAAACCTCTGTCTCTCATCTCATTCTTATTTTTGACTAGTGATTTCATTTTGAGGAATTATATTCTTCAAGCTGACACGGTGCGCTATTTTCTTCTGTCTGCAAACTGCCAATAATATGCTATATTGGCACCACACTTGGCTTGTTGGTCCATTAATAATGAAGTTTGCATTAGTCAAGATCCTTGTTATCCCTATTTCTCACTGAAGCTTTATGCTAATTCCTTCCCTTTATTTTTCCTTACCAAATCATTTTACTGTGAACATTTCTTGTTATGTCCATGTGTTTTAGATACTAATATAAACTTCATATACTTACTGATGTGATGTCCCTTATGTCCATGTGTTTCAGGTTAAGAAGCTTATCAAGGAGAAAAAGGATGATCCTGGAATTTCTGAATATATTGACATGGAGAACGAGCTTCAAGAGGTGAGTTCATTTTGTATTTTATCCTGTAATGTGATCCCTAATGCTCGTGTAGCTGCACAACAGATATATCGAATTAATGATTTCCACAAATGGATGCTTGATTTTTTTTCTCTGATTTTTGGGGCCTGTTGCTATCGATTCCTCTCTCTTCTTTGGTACAAGGAACCATGCCCAGCAAGGTAGCATGAAAGGGCCGCTTGCAACAGAAGATTTGTTTTGGGGGAATTTAGATTTTTTTATAACCTTGAAAGGTGAGAAGGATGATTATGACAATGGTAGGGACTGTCTGAGCAACCATATTAATAGTAGTGAACAATATGTAAAAATTCAATGGCTTCAAAGTTGTCCATTACCCTTTATCTTGATTGATTGCAGGTTTGTACTACTCCTGATTTGGGTGTCGCTGCTGCTGTTCTAAGTTGGATCTCGAAATGCGAGCGCATATTTAATAAAGCTGGGTGGTTGCTTGTGTTTATGATGCTTAATGTCATTTTTTGTGACCGCTGCAGGTCATAACGTTAACTGAAGAGATTTTGGCAACTGCAAAGCAAGCTGAGAGTGCCCAGAAAGTTGCATCTCTATCACCACCAAATTATTCAGCTGGACTGCAGTCTGAGGTAGCTTTGTTATTCATTACTCGTTAGATGTCGTTCTACACTACTCTGACAGTCATGTGGCAGGGATTGGATGACCTTTCACATAAGTTTGCCGTTGGTACTAGAGTTCAAGCTGTGTGGAGTGAAGATGGGGAGTGGTGAGCTTCTCTTTTGATATACCTAGCATTGTTTGTGTCTGGATGTTCTTGTCTTTAATATTTTTCGCATCATTCCATTACAACATGTTTGATTAGCTGAATTGCCAGGTACAATGCGACAGTTGAAGCTCTGACACCAAATGGATATTATGTAGCCTACGATGGCTGGGGAAACAGGGAAGAGGTATGCTCCTTTTTTTCTGAAAGTAATATATTTTTTATTTGAAAAGTAGAGTTTGTATATTCATATATGAGTATGGAGCAGTCAGCTACTTCAGTTGCACAATACAGAATTGTTTCTCATTACTTTTTTTTATTTATTCATCAAAACATATTGCTAATTGGTTGAGTTCTCATGAACATGTCATCCTAGCTAAGCTAACTTATCTTGTTTAAGTTTGTCTTGTAAGATTGCTATATAGTAATTAGTAAATAGTAATTCATATATAGTTCTGAACTTCTATAATATGCTAATCTAAGCTATTAATTTCACTGCCTTATATAGGTGGACCCAGATAATGTGAGGCTGCTTGAGGAAGAAGCGGCCGATGCTTTGAGACAAGCTGAAAAGGAAGCTGAAGCTACAAAAATGGCAATAAAGAGGAAAATTGAACAAGCAGCAACGTCTGATTTTCAGGCGCGTAGCTTGCCAGCCAAACTTCGTATCGAACCAAGTGATCCTGAGGATGTTGTAAGTGAACAAATTCGCCCTTTGTTTTTGGCAGTGTGCCTTGCAAGTTGCAACTAACCTAAACCCTTTGGTATCATGTGTTCTTACTGACCCTTTTGTGTTTGCAGAAAGCTGCAAAGCGTAAGAAAATACATGCCTTCAAATCAAAAACCCGCTTTGAGCAACTTGAGTTTTCCCAAAACAAGCGGCAGAATGCATGGCAGCAGTTTCAAACCAAAGGGAAAGCCAAAAAGGTAGCTTCTTGGCCCCCACACCATATTTTGAAAAGAAAAATAAATGGGCTAGGCACTCGTTCATTAAGTTAGAAATCTGAATCTCAAGGTACCAGCCTATTCTCGGCTTTCATGCTATAATGACAACCAAAATGGAACATCTGCATCCCAGTTAGTTGAGAAAGAGGTTGTCTGAATTTCGATGTTTTGTTTGCAGGTGGGTTTCTTCTCTGGTCGCAAGAAGGAGAGCATCTTCAAGTCACCGGATGACCACAGAGGTAAGGTGGGTGTCACTGGGAGTGGCAAAGGCCTGACTGACTTCCAGAGAAGGGAGAAGCATCTGCACCTTAAAGGTGCCTCCGGGGATGCAGCGGATGACGAGGAATAAGCCAAATCGGCATGTCACTTTGTTAGCTTCTGAGTGTATCAGCAAACAGACATTTTCGTTGTTTAGTGCCGACCTGGCCTCCAGGGGAGCATGTTGTACTCTTGACTCGTGGAAACTAGTAAAAATATCAATGTTTGTGCCATTTCTATATATAGAATGATGTTGCCTTTAGGCGCCCCTCTGCTCATTGTTGAATGTCGCTGTCGTTTTAAAGCTGCCTTCCGGTGGCATTTTGAAAGCACTTGGTTTCTAACTAATTATTAGTTTTTGACTAGAGGGACAAGTGGGCTACCCTCGACATAAAAAGCATTATGCTGTAGTGTTATTCATTCCTGGAGCTCTGCTTCTCGACTGTGTTAGTTGAGCTGATCTGGATGCCATTATCAAGTCTCAATTGTTTCTACGATCAGTGTCTAATATCTAAGAATGTAACCTGTTGTTCAGCACGGTTGGAATCATCACACATGTCCAAGGGCAATTGGTATGGTTTTGGTATGTAGATTTTGAAAGCTTTATGTATATATGTTCAGTTTCGAGATGTAATGAGAGCGTCTTCTCCTGATCCTTTGTCAAAGCAAGTTCTAGTAGTATCTGTGCATTTCCACTTTGATGCATGTCCGGCTGATGCTGTTTGGCGATTGGCATGCAACAACAGGTCGATATCACTCGAGTACTGGACCCGTCAGCAGAGATTGTGCCAACCTGTAGATCTATATATAGTATATATGATTGCTACGACAACTGCTGCCTTATTTGAGAGCTTGCTGGAATTTATTGAGACCCCTGTATGATCATATCAGTACCTGTTTCAACTGTCAGCTCCGTTTTAAGTTATAAGACATTTGGACTTTTTTAGATACACAAAAAAAATTTATGTATGTAGCTATATTATATATCTACTGCATAGCAAAATCTATGTCTATTCGCAAAAAAAAAAAAAAAAGCAAAATCTATGTCTCTATAGAAAAGACAAAATGTCTTATAATTTACTAGAATAGAATGTAAGGGCTAAGACCCTGTTTGGATATCAGGTTTAATCACTTAAGCTAGAAATTAGCCCAAACTAGCTCTAGCACATCTAAACGGGGAGCTAATTGTTGGGTTATTTTTTAGGCAAGTTCGTTTGCCAACTAACCTACCTTGGCTTGGCTAATTTGAGCAACTTTTATCCCAACTACTAACTAGTTAAACGACTGTGTCATTGTCCTCAACGACTTTTATATACTATATGGAGGGGGTATAAGTATATATACATTTGACGCTCCCAATCAGTTTTGCTCTTGGATCGTGCTCTGTTTGGAGACACACTAATTAATTAAGAGAGAGCTAGCGAGGTTTATTTTTCCTGCACGTACGGCTGCACCCACCCACCGGCACCGGTCCACCACACTCACTGCTTGCAATTGCTTCCTCTACCTGCATAGAAGGTGACCGGCCGGCGCCATTGCTTCCTCTACCTACACAGATGCTGACCGCCCGGCCCGGCCGGCACAGCTAGCTGTGAAGTTGTCCGACGATATTATAACGACAGCCCCTGGGCCTGGGATGATGATTACCCATCCAGCTGATCGATCGCAAGAATGCATCAGCAGAAGCAATTAGGAGACGCCGCTGGAGGAGGAGGAGGAGCTGACGACCTGCAGATGAGAGAAGGGAAGCAGGAGGAGGAGGTGGTGGGCACGTGGGACTGCGGCAGCCCACTGTACGACTCCTTCGAGCTCGCGTCGCTGCACTACGCCCTCGAGAAGCACACCATGGTCCTGCCCTTCTTCCCTGACGCCGCCGCCGCCGCCGTGATGTCGAGGTCGCGGCGGCCCTCGCAGCGCTGGCATCATCATCATCGGGGCGCCGCCGCCGCCGCCTTGCCGCCCGACATGGCCAAGACCGGCAACCGCGGCGCGGCGAGGAGGACGACGACGACGAGCGGGCGGAGGCGCAGCAAGGCCGCAGCAGCTATATTGAGGGTTGTCACGTGCTGGAGTTCTGTTTCTGTATAGTAGGTATATGCTTCTTGCTTTCTCAAATCTACCTAGCTGGCTGCTGATACAAACTATATGTATTTTTTTGTTTAAATCGTCACTCTTCACACTATAATGTGAAACATGCATATGCAACTAGAATTCGCATCAATTCTCAATTCTTTTTTTAAAAAAAAAATCTAGAATTCGCATCATGCGTATGCATGTGTCCCGGGATAGATCCTGTCTCGCTTGCTCGCGGGGATGAAACAGAGTTGGTATGTGTACGTTTGCCATGGCTAGCTCCATCTAGACTCCCTACTCTAAACGTATGATGGAGGAGAACAAATAGAAAGCTTTTTTTATCTCACTAAACGTACGATGTTGACATCCAGTAAAGAAATGGCCATCGGCCAATCGTCGATGCTTCTCTAAACAGCTTCTACACAACAAACGGGTGTGAAAACAACGTAGAATCAGAGCGGTTTATTTATCTGCAGAGCTCCACCAGCTGCCCTTCCAAAAACAGCCCGACGCCGTGAAATTTTACCCAACTCTCTAGCTCTACAAATCTAGATTCACCAAAATGGTGAATTTAGGGGGTCAGATTCACCATTTTAATAGAGCTCCTCAAGTGATGCTCCATGAAAGTATTCCATACCTCCTAAAAAGTTGGGTAGAAATTACACACCGATACCACTCGCTTACACACCCCACACCATTCCGTTTCTATTCACTCGTTACAATTAATTATGGCCTAGACCCGTCCAAACAAACATCAAAAGTCTGCCAAATTGATCAATAGCTAACCATCACTATTGCAACATCAGAGGCTGCATCAACAAAAAAACTTTCGTTCCCACGGACTGGAAAGGACAAGGACGCGCTGAGACAGAGCATCTCCTTGAAAATCTTTCTGTATAGTAGTAGTCGAAACATTATTAAACAACAGGCAGCTACTGACTGATGGATGGATGTTCAGTCGGTATTGTGTGGGCATTTGGTATCCATTTGTTTAATTAACAACAAACATATGCTGTCGATCGACCTTCCTTGGCCGTGCAGTGCAGTGAAGTGCATGCACAAGAAATTTGCTTCTTATTGACGCAATCTGCAGCATTGCACAGGGAGGTGGTTGATGGTAAAACTGAAGAAGATTTGCAGGCGGCGGCAGCGGTTTCCGAATTCATTCAATTTCCAAACTCGAAAAGCCGGCCCAACCGAAACGAATTAGTCTCCCTAGCACCTGGTTTTATGGGCCGAACGGCCCATAAGCAAGGATACATTCCTCCAGCCCCTCCTCCAACCAAAAATACAGTCCACACTCGTTGGAAGGATTGAGTTTTTGCAGCTCGAGAAGAACACGCAAGAGAGAGCTGCGTATACGACCCAAAAAAAAACTGTAGCTAGTACTGCAGGAGCTGCATCTCATTCTGACGACATTCATCAGTACGCGCGTGTTTCTCTGAATTCTAAGATCGAGAACTAGTGACAGTAACTGGCCAGCAACCTGTCTACTACTATCCAAACCGATGAAATCTGCGAATTGGAAAGAACATGTGGTTGTTCCTGGGTGAATTTAGAGTTGGATGCATGGTCTGTTCCCAGTCAAGGTCCGCGCATGTTGAAATGTCTGTTTGAGGGAGGTCCATGATGATCCACACATGTGCTTCAATTTGCATGCGGCCATTGCATGCTATGTTGCAGCAAAAGACATGCATGTTCACACGCGAGACTCCAGTAATAGTTGCCTAGTTTACTTAGTAGTTTGAAGTTGAAACAAATTAGTTCTCCACATCTCATGAGTCATGACGCCCACGCGCTCTCCCGATCTCTCCCGACTCATGAGCCCCCGCGGCGGGACGACGGAGCCCTCACGTCGACGCGCCGGTGGCCTCCTCCTCCGTCCTCCACCCAGGTGAGTCCCAGCACCCTCTTCTCTTCTCTTCCCCTCCCTCTCTCTCTCCTCATCTCTCCCGATGTGCGCAGGGTGGCGGCGCTCGCGGTGGTCGGCCCTCGGCTGGCGACGGCCGGCCTTCTGCTCCTCGACGTTCCCCCGGCATGGCCGACCCCGGCGCGGCGGCTTACGCGGGCCCAGTTGCGGTCATCCCGATCCACTGCCTTGCCCTCCTCTCTCTCCTGTCTCTTCCCACACGCTGCTGCTTCATTGGAGTCACCATGTGAGATATGGTACCTGCTAGATACATAGCAACTGCTGAATTTCATCTGCAGGTGAGATCCCAGGAAAAAACTTTTGTGGGGCAGAATCACATATACTTCAATCCAGTTATACTTGCTCTAACGAAAATGTTATGCACTGCATATACGGTTTTCCTGTTCTTTTGGTTATATTGGCAGCCGTGGCATGTGCTCGCCCTATTCCTTCCTCAAGAAAATTCGGAATGTATAATGTGTTCTCATGAAGACTGCCAAACTGGATTATAATGGTTAGCTCATGCACAAACAATAATATTGGAGTCTTTCAGTCCACCACCAGCTAGGTCTGACAAAATGATTTTAGTTGATCATGGTGATCTTATTTTTTTTAACCAAACTGGAATGAAATAATATACTCAGATAATAAAGCTCCGAATTTGGATCTGTGCTCCGGTAGTACACCTCATTCAGACATAGATGAAACATTTTGCTATGTGTATTATGCCTGTCATTGTTTTCTTTAAAAATTATTATTAGTCCTATTACCTCCGGCAAAGATAATGCTTACACTTCAGTTGAAACTTCATATGTACAATGATATTGGTCAGAGGTGTTTTTAGTTATTAGTATCAATATGCAATCTTTAACTACAGGCCTCAGAGTTTTACAGTTATTTTGGTGCTCAACATGTTTTCGTTGGATCAGCTTTGTACAGTGATACTAATCAATGAGGACTGAAAACAACCATTTTGATATTTGTATTTCTATGCTAGGAGATTTTTTTCGGTTCCTACTGATAACAATTACAGACGTGCCTATGCTATTGGATTGCTCATTAACAGGTTACAGCTGCAATGAAATCAGCAGGTTCACAAATTCAAACAGGCAGAAAAATAAGGGGCCAAGAATACCTTAACAATGTGTCAAGATGTGATCTGCTTGAGAAGGCATCATTTTAGTATGAACTAACAGTCAACAACAGCTTGAGAGGCGGACTGAAGGCATGTATAGGTCTTTCGTCACTGCATCAGGTAGTTTCTATTGAGTACTTGAGTATACTTTTGGGCTACGCCAATTTCTTAGCTTTATATGATCGAGTTAAATAGGTATTGGGCCTTTAGCCCTTTACCATAAGGATGTCAAGAGCACCTATCACTCACATTCCCTCTGATGATATACAGATACAAGTATTTGTTTTCTATTAGAAAAAATTTATATTTCCCCATGCCACACACACAATTGGCCTAATAATAATATAAATGATGGACATGTAGTATGGTTGTACGACCCTAAGGTCAAACAACCATCTGTCCATATGTCGTTTATTTTTTCTTTTGATTTTCTGTTCCTGCTCTCAGTTTCAGTGCAGATGAATGAACCTGATTTCTATTATCTTAGGTAACATTACATACCGTTAGGTTGGGATAAAAAAGGATATGCTTTCTTGATGCTAGCAGATTTAGTCTATCAACGTCAGTTTTCATCTATTGCAAAAGCGCGTGTGTGATGGAGGTAATGGTCCTTCCATTAATTTGTGATGTTTCATAAACCTCTATCCACTTATAGAATGATGATAGACTTCAAACCCTGTATTTGTTTACTTTGTGCAAGCATACGAACCGGCAAAACAAGATTTAGTGTCCGGACGAGCTCCATCTTGTTGCTCATTTTTTGTCGGGTAGTATATAAATGGATGGCCTCCATATGTTAGACAAGGAGTCTTGATGCTCTTTGTTTGCCTGTTCCATGATTACCGATAACTGAGGCAATGGGCAATTTTTTTTTTCATTTCTTTCTACCTGGTTTAGTTAGATATTGTGCAGCTGGAATTAACTCTTAGTTGTGAACAATTGACTATTTGTGACCTCTAATCTGATCGTTGCATTTGGTTTTGCACCCATACATGCTAATGATCATTGCACGCCAATGATAGATAATTGTGCAATCTGAACCTATGGTTATTGCCGGTGAAGTGAACGATATATTGTTGTTGATTCTAGGCTTATAATCATTGCTTGTGATATCAAGATTATATATTCTTTGTTCCGAGCACATGCCCCATTTTTGCATATTACTATGAAACACTTTTGGTCGTCTTCGATCACTTTTCGTTCTTCAAAGGTACCTTCTTTACTGATTAATACCCTATTTATTTGATTTTTGGAGCAACATCCATGCTTTTGGTTCTTCAATTGTACCTTTTTTTACTGATTCCTTTATCAAACTCCTTATGTTCTCTTCGATCATTGCTCTTACTCTTGGAATGTTTATGAAGCATTCCATATGAATTTCAACATGTGTGCTACCTTGTGATTCGACTGGACCTAGATGAATTGTTTCTTTTGTTTCCTCTTCCTATGTATAGATGTCTTTGTCATGCTGCGACACATGCACTTCTGCTGTGATTTTTTTGCTGCTCTATTTAAAAAGATTTTGTGTACAAAAAAAATATGGCTCACTTTCTGGTCTAGCTCTCACCCTACTTAGTCGTCCCTCTCTGCTCCATCTAAGTTGGTCATTCACTGTCTATTCTCAATGAGTGAACTACATACCGACCTCTATTTATAAAAATAGTAAAAATTCATAGATTTTTAGTTCTGAAGATTGCAATATCTTTTCATGAATCTTATGCGCATCAGGCTACTGTGCATCTGTGAAAAACTGTCTACTTTAAAAAAAAGTAAAGTGAGGACAAGGTCAGTAGATTGGCCATGGTTAGATTTTATAAATATGTACACCTTCTTAATCAAGGTTTGGGTAATGCAAATAGTTGGTTTCATTTTCTTTTCCTTCAAGGTGTCTAGAGGATAACTGAAGCCCATACATGTTTTTAGATGCCCTACTGATCTTAAAAGCATAACAACAACTTGCAGGGTTAACAAAGATGCATTTGCCAACGAGTGTTAAATCCTAATGACTTCTTCCGCTATTTTTTTACAATCCTGGTTTTCTTTGCTACCTTATTTTCAGGTTGGAAAACAAATGGATTTTGCTGTTTGCTTCCAAGTACTATTTCCAAGCGTACCGATGTTTGGCACTATAATATATTGGTGAGATGTTTTCATCGACATCGCTGCTGATGCATGGTAACTGATCCATGTTTGTTCATGCTTGCTTTGTTGTATCCAGTTATGGTACCCTTGTTCTTGCAATCAGTTCGTGATAGATATTGCTAATTTATATACTTATATGAATCCAATGCTTCTGTTTATCTCCAAGCACGTGTCTACTAAAAGGGCCCACCCCTATGTATGTGGTGACACGTAACCAGTGCTTCTAAAATACATTTGTACTTAGATAGTCTGTGAACTCTCTTATTATGTACAATATACTACAGATATTTTGTGTATGCATAATCGTACTCCCACCTATTAATCGTTTCATAATCCCTGTTCCACGTACGCGCTAATGCGCGCCCTTTGTACTAGTATACATTATTCTGAGTTGACGCGCTGAGCATCCCGTGCCAGCCTCCATGGACGGATAATCATCATGTCTGAGGCTCTGGACCTCGTCTCCTAGGTGGTGGTTTAGGATGTGTTTAGATTTCAGTTGCAGTTGTAATTCTGTATTGTAACACGTTCGTTTGTATTTAATAATTTTTGTCCAATCATGGCCTAAGTAGGCTTAAAAGATTCGTTTCGTGATGTATATGTAAAAAGTACAAACATGTAAATATTTCGTCTACATTTAATGTTTCATGCATGTACCGCAATGGATGATGTAACTAGTTGTAATTGTAATTTGTAGTGGATCTAAACAGGGCCTTAATTAGACAGCGCTCCATGATTGATGTAACAATGCTTCAAACTGGAAACAAGTCTATTTGACCTCCCTTAAATTTCTGTCTTAGTTTCATTTACCTAGCTTAATTGGAAAACCGGTTCTCTTCTGAACTCCTCTGACTTTTAAAATCGTCCGACGACTTTACTCTCTAGTAGAGGTTTTACAGAACGGTTTCAGTCGACATGACGCTAGCTGCCTTGTCTACTGTCCTATGTAGCGCCATATCATCCATAAGGGAGCTAAATAGTTACTATACGAGTAAAATTCACCACCGGCCTCTAAACTTGGCCAGAGATATCATTCCGATCCTTCTACTTTCAAAATACTATTTTTGGATTCCTAAACTTAGCAAGGGGTATCAACCTAGTCCCTCTACTTTTAAAATGCCATTTCTGGGTCCCTAAACTTGGTAAGGGGTGTTATCTAGGTCCCTAAACTTAGCTTCAGGTGTCATCTAGGTCCCAACGGGTCCAAACCCGCTCTGATACTGTAGCACAGAATTAAAAAAAAGAAAATCCAATTTTGAGGCACGGTATATAAAATCTCTAGAATATTCCAAAAATTATATCTTTTTAATACGATCTCGGATGAAGATAATTTTTATATAAAAATTGTAGCTCTCGATGGGATCTACAAATTTTTAGTTTTGAGTTTTTTAATTTGACATCATTAAGGTGTTAAAAAATATTAAAAATATTTTTAGCATATATTAATCGCATATAAGCGCTGGTCATCTTGGAAAAAATCATATCATTCTTATATGTTGTCAAATAGAGATACTTTCTATATGAAAGTTGTAGCGCTCGATGATATCTAAAACTTTTTAGTTTTGTTAATTTTAAGTCGTTAAGATGCTCAAAAAATTAAACTGCTGATTTCGGATCATGCATAGCGGTTTTGTCCTTTTTAATTTTTTTTGAGTGTCTTAACTATCTCAAATTAAAAAAACTTAAAACTAGAAAGTTGTAGATCTCGTTGAGCACTACAACTTTCAAATAGAAGGTATCTCCATTTAAGAACATATGGGAAAGATATAATTTTTCCAAGGCGATAAGCACTTGTACGTGATTAATATACTGCTGAAAATATGTCAGCAGTGTCTTAACGACCTAAAATTAAAAAATTCAAAACTAAAAAGTTATAGATATCGTCGAGCGCTACAACTTTCAAATAGAAGGATATCTTCATTTGATAATGTATGATTTTTTTCAAGACGACAAGCGCTTATACGAGATTAATATATTACTCAAAATATATTTAATTTTTTAAAGCGCCTTAATGGCCTCAAATTAAAAAAAACTCAAAACTAAAAATTTATAGATCCCGTCGAGAGCTACAACTTTTATATAAAAATCATCTTCATCCGAGATCGTACGAAAAAAATACAATTTTCAGAATATTTTAGAGATTGTATATACAGTACCTCAAAATTGGATTTTCTTTTTTTAAAAAATTATGTGCTACAGTACTAGAGCGGGTTTGGACTCATTTGGACCTAGATGACACCAAAGCCAAGTTTAGGGACCTAGATGACACCACTTGCCAAGTTCAGAAACTCAGAAATAGCATTTTCAAAGTAGAGGGATCAAAATGACACTTGTGCCAAGTTTAGGGGTCGACGGTGAATTTTACTCTTCTGTATTATTCACATCAATCACATGTTTCAAAGTGCTTCGTCACACGGAATTTCAAAAAAAAAAAAGGAGAAATTTTCGTGTGACAGAGCACGCTGCCACTGTGTAGCCAGGTTGTTATACTGTTCACCTGCAACTGCAGTTACTCGATCGGAAGCTTGTTTCCTTGTGCTACAGGAGCTGCATCTCCATTCTCACATTCTCGTCGTCTTGGAAAAATCCTGCCCACTTGGATTGTAGCTGCTCTCAAACCTTCTTCAGTGACAGTGTGTTTCTTTGGATTCCAGGATCTGGAAGACTGACAACCTGTCAACATACTATTCAGTTCATGAAATTCAAACTACTCCCTCCGTTCCAAAAATATCTGTCGCTTGCACTTCCTAAGAAACGACTACCAGCAATTATATATTTAAAAATATTAACATTTATAATACATAATTAGTATCATTAGAAAGATCTTTGAATCTAGTTTTTTAATAAATTTATTTAAAGATATAAATGTTGCACGTATTTTGTACAAATCGAGTCAAACTTGTGACACAAAAACCGAAAACGATATACATTTCGGAACGGAAGGAGTAAATACTATTCCAGGATCTAGCTGTTCCTGCTTGAATTTGTCACATGATCCACCTGATTTGTGACGTACATATATATTCACATGCGAGACTGTAGTAATAGTTTTGGCTAAGTAGTTGTTGAAAGCATCACATGAAGACTTATTGAAGCAGGAAAGGACAACGACACGGGCGTTCGTTCTGCTTGCAGTTGAAACTGAGGCACTTGGTCTGAACTCTGAACCTTCGTCGTGCTGGACTTTATTAGGAGTTTACTTTTACATGAAGGCATCAAACTTTTCGTCATCCTAGAGAAGAAGCGCCTGATCAGCCAACACGGTAATGTTTGTTGCAACCGTCACCGACATGAAAACAGCGTCTGAATTCTGAAACTGATGCATTCGTGTGCATGCATTGCTTCTGAGTCCTCACCTGGTGAGCATGTCACGTCACCGCCGGTTTGTGCACTCCACATCCACAAATTTGAAAATGGAGATTTCAGTCTAGCCAACTTTTTTAATATACTATTCCACCAGTTCTTGTCATCCTCTGTTTACTTATCTTGGCATGATTAGCACCTTCTGTTTTGTTTTCTTCTGTAATGGGAGCTGCATCTCCATTCATTTTGGCCCCGTTTAGTTGGGGAAAGGGGGTGAAAAGTTAAACTGTAGCACTTTTATTTGTATTTGACAACTTTTGTCCAATCATGACCTAAATAGACTCAAAAGATTCATCTCGAGTTAGCCAGACAAAAAGTACAAACATTCAACAGCTGCTACTTTATTTAGTGCTTCATGCAGACAGAAAGTACAATCGATGTGATGGGTGAATAGTGACAAATTTTATCAACTAAACAGGGCATTTGTGTTCTTGACATTTGGCGTAACAAGCTTGCCATCTCAAGTCTCAAGTGTGTTTCGTTTCTCTGACTTCTAGAAGACAGGAATTTGCAACCGATCAGCTAGCACCTCCTCGTCAGTGTTTTTTTTTTTCTTTCTCCTAGTCAAACAAGCAAGCAAACTTGCAGTACTTTCCAGTAGTAACCACATCTTTGGAAATTACTGAGCTTGATCACTATCAGCACAAACATATCAGTCGATTTTTTTGTCACGCATGCCAGAAGCTACTAAGTCAGAAACTCCTCCACAAAATCCGGGGAAACCGAAATATACGACGATATGCTACGAATCCAAAGTAAACCGTGCTGTCATCTTCTGAATTTGTCATATGATCCCCGTGAAAGGTTTAGGAGAGTTGGATGGATGGTCAATTCCGAGATCAGATCAACTTGTGTTGCAGGAAAAGGGCAGAAAAGATCTGCACCAGCAGACCCTGCACATTACAACTTCACACACACGTTCCCGAAAGAAACTTTTGTTTTGTTTACAGCATTCTGACTTGATGCCTCTCAGATCAAATCCCTGTTGACTAATGCGAATCGTGATATCACGTGGCAGGTAGATAATAAAAACTAAAATTTCTTGTCAGCATGGATAGATGAATGGATACAGGGGTTGGAGCTTGAAGAGGTCAAAAGGTGTAGTGTGCTAAGAATTAATCCTTGTCAGCATTACGGTGTTTAATTTCCTTATGTTTTCCAGTGACGAGTTATATCAAAGCAAGTGACCGTCTCTGCATGCAAATGCTTCAAGAAATATAGAATTACCATGATACTTCCACAAGCCGGCTACTACCTAACATCGTCTTTTTTTTTTATTACGTAGCAAAGCTATCTATTACCTACCCTTGAGATGTGACCCTCTTAATAACCTGGAAAATCATGTCAAAATCTTCCCTTTAACTCCTCTATCATCTTACGCCACCATTGCCCCTTTTTGCAGGTAACTGAATTATCGCTTTCGTTTCGATTGGTGGCGACAGTTGAATTTGATTCAGACGGCCAAATGTTCCTATCTGTCTGTTCCTCTTCCGATCCAGCATTGTAACGCAAACCTTGTCTTGCTTCTGGAGCTTGTACTACACGTCATGCCCTTCTGTTTTCCCTTGGATGATAAAGCCAAACAAAGGCTGAATCATGGTTGTCATGCTACTGGTTTGGTGGATGGATATATACCAAGCGTGTGTGTTTGCAGAGTTTGACACAGAGAAAACTTGATGAACACAGTGCATATACTTGTTTCTTTCGCGCCTTTCCATCATGTGTTTTTCCAGTCCCTGTCAAATCTCATCATGATCTTCACCCGCATCCAAAAGGGAGAAGTCGTCCATCCATCTGCAGGTTCAGGCATCATTGTAATCAAGGTGAAAATGAAAGTAAATTTCTTTATGAGTAACAATGCAAATAAATGACGCGATGGAGAGACAGTTCTCCTTAATAATTGACTTTGTGCAGAAAAGGCGTGATCTGCCAAATTAGCGGACCTCAGCGCTGCTTTAACTTTCTTTAAGAATTTAATTACTCCCTCCATACCTATAAAGAAAGTTGTTTAGGACAACGACACGGTTTTTTCAAAGCATGACTTTGACTTCTTATTTTTATAAAAATATTTATTGAAAAATAATATATGCATACTTTTATGAAAGTATATCTATTTCAAGACAAATCTCTATTTTATAATTTTCATATTTCGAAACTCAACAACTTAAAAGTTATTCTTCCTAAAGTTTGATGAAAATCTTATCTAGAACAATTTTCTTTACATGTATGGAGGGAGTAGCTAGCAAGAGTTTACTTGGGTGTATAAATGTAAAATTGTCATCAGGTGGGTGGCCGGTCGCCTGTTAACTGTTGCATGAGCTCATGGTCAGAAATGAACTAACTATGAAGATAAGGAAAAGGTGGGGGTGATTGATGGCTAGGTTTCAGTTTGATGATGGCGCCATTTTTGCTTTTTTCCTTCCATCATATGATGACAGGAATCGGGACAGATGCAGCTATCGATCATTCATTTTATTGCTGCTGCCAAGGCTTAGATAACAAGGTGCGTGCTGGGTGCAGAAACCAGCAGGGACTTGGCAGCCACCTAACTAGAGATTTTTATGTCACCTTGTTCCATAATAGTATATCTGAAGCAACATAGTGTTGTTTTCCATGAGAAAGTTGTGTAGTTGTTTTTCTCAAACGCACAGGAGAGAAGGAAACTACCCAAAATGCAAGGATTGTGGTTTCTCTAAGCAAGTTTAGGGGCATATCTGGTACATATGTGTCGAATATGTGTACAAGTTGGTTACGTTAGGACTTTGAGTTGTATTAGGGGCTAGAATAGAGTTGGAGTCGAACTCTGTATCTTAGGGGCCCTAAATATGAGGCAATCACTGTTGTAACCGGGAGACGACTAGGTGGCTGGTTTAGGCGGCGGTGAGGCCGCGGGATCGTCCGGATGCCGGTGTAGCTACTGTTTATGGGGAGGAGCGCCCGTAGTCATGCCCCGAGGATTAGGCACATCGCTGAACCTCGTTAAAAAACATCGTGCCTCGATGTCGTTCTACGTTCGTGTATTTTCTTCTATGGTGATTATGCTTCCGCTGTTCGTCGGTTAATAGATCTGTTTAGATCTGGAATTAACCATGCACTCTAACAAGTGGTACCAGAGCTATGGTTAATAGAAGAAGATCATGGGAGGTTCGATGGATATATTTCACACAGCGCAAGGCTCGTACGGGAGTGTCATGAAGAGGGACATGGCGCAAGGTGAAGCATGGCGGCGATCGACTGACTCGATCGGTGGAGTTCGAACCGTCCAATGGGCTGCAATCAACAGGGATCGGTCCAGACGTGGAGATCAGGTTGATGGCGGCCAGTGGCTGCTGTTCGATAGGGGTCGGTCAGACGTGACAACCAGGTTGGATGGTGCGGTTGGAAGACGTCGTGGATGAAGACGGCGGCTTTGATGACTCGCAATCAGATCAATGGGAGTTTTTGATTTTGATTGGAGTGGTCGTTGCTGGCTTAGCAACGATGATGGCGAAAGCCATAGTGAACTCTGGCTATTTTGGAGAAGTTCTTTTTCACCATCGCCCATATCCAAATTAATTAATCATCATCACACAATATATAGCTAGCTAGCAAGCTAGCTAGTCCATCCATCTACTGTTGATAATGATCCGTCCTCACACACGTCAACAGCACTGCGCTTCACTAGGTACCAATTAATTAACCGTTTTACAATTATTACTACACTGCTCGCAAAAAAAAAAAAAGTTAACCCTATCATCACCAGCTGCCTCACAGAAAGGCTAGCTCTTGATTGATAGATGGATATAGATTGCTAAATTTTACTGAAACCGATTTCCACAAACTCTGCGTGGGTATTCTCTCATAGTGCAAGCTAGCAGAAAATCTCGAGGCAAACTGTGCCTTCAAATATAATCTGCTCACATATATCTCTCGTGCTGTTCACCCGTGTGTAGTGTCGATTTTACTTTCGCAAGAAAAGTTACATGGTATATAGTATATTAATTTGATATATATGGTAGCTAGCACTTTACTGCGTCAGGCCGGATATATACTCCCTGTCCCCAAAAAACATACATATACATAAAGTTCGACTAAATTTATATAAAAATTACTATATTTAATATACTATGGGGGTGTTTAAATTTAGGATGTAAGTTTTTGCGTCATCGAATGTTCCATGGAATGTCGGGAGGGTTTTCGGATACTAATAAAAAAGCTAATTACATAACTCGCTTGTAAACCATGAGATGAATTTTTTTAAGTCTACCTAATCCTATCGTTAGCAAATATTTACTGTAGCACAATATTGTCAAATTAAGGACTAATAATTAGGCTTAAAAAAATTTGGCTCACAATTTACATGTAATATGTGCAATTAGTTATTTTTCTATACTTAATACTTCGTGCATATATGTCCTAAACATCCGATGTGATAATTGTAAAGTTTTTGCAGTGGGAATTAAACATGGAGTAGGTCTCTATAAATTTATTATAAAATATGTTTTCATGATATGCTTATTTAGCACCATAAATATGATATTTTATCTAATGTATTTGGTCAAACTTTAGACATCTTAACCAAGAATGTTTCCACAATTGTATGTTTTTTTAGGCAATAGTAAATGCCTACCTACTTCACTGCACGTATGTCAAAGAAACAAAGGAGTAGACACATATATATAGGCCCCGTTTGACGGCCAGAATCATTTTGGTTTCTCAACAGAAACTGCAGCTGCCAAACGATTTCATGTGTAGGGATTCACAGGAGTTCGAAACGATGAAAGGCTGGTTTCACTGGATTCGATTCTTGCCTCCCTCTCTGTGCTACCGGATAATATCTTTTTTAATAAATTATTTTTAGTGCAAAGGTTAAAATGAGTTGTATTTAAGTTATTCTTTGTCCATAAAAAATTTCAGAAATTTTAAATCATATTTTTATTTATATGATTCTTTTATATAAAAAACTTTCGTTTGAGAATACGAATCTGGCATAATATAGCCAAACGATTTTATAAAGTGATTCCGATTATCATCCGAAACATTTCTAAAGCGAACCCAGATCCGAAACATTTCTAGAAAAATCTGAATTACCAAACGTACACAAAGTATATATGTTTGTTTTCCATGTGCTTCTATCATTCTTATGTGAACCTGCATGCATGGGCTTGGTGTATAGCAGGTAAACGTTGTAATCATGACTGCAGTGTCAAATAGTTGACTAAAAACGTCAGCCGAAGATATACAAGATCCTATCTTGTTCAGCACGCAAACTACTACTACTACTGGTATCCACAGCAGCAGCAAAGTTTGACATGCATGCATGCAATTGCTGTCCTCAACTAATCTAAACTCAGTTTAACACAACTTAGCTTCACTAGTAAACTTCTTTTAGAAAATAACTTCATAAACAACTTTTCAAATGAATATAATAAATTGTTTTTTTTCTCGAATACGCAAAAGACTTGCGTATCTTGACAATGAGCACTGCCTCCAAAGGAACCAAACCCAAAACGACTACTCGCGTAAGAGACTCCTAAGGTTCGCAGCCCCGGCCTCAGACGAAATGAGAAAGAGAGCTAGAATATACTGCTTTTTCCCACTTTATGCCAACACATAAGTGGACAATAAATTGTTTTAAAAATATTTTTTAGCAAAACTGCTTTACCAACAAATTCATATATGGTTGTGAGAGAAATGAGAAAGAGAGCTAGAATAAACTACTTTTTCCCACTTTATGCCAACACATTCTTTTCTGAGAGGAAGTGAAAAACAGCTTCCCATAAAATTGTTTTTAAAAAAAGTGTTTAGCAAGAAAAGAACTCACAACAGCGGAGCTGTTATTGTGACCACACTGTATCAAACGGCCACTAATAGTACTCCTATATGTAAACGCTTCTTGCTTGGTCGGTCCACATATGTGTAAAAGTACGCACAATCTTCCTATACTTATGTCGTCGTTCTTACGGTCGTTTCCAAGGTTCCAATCCAATGATATCGTACTCCTTGTTAATTAGCTAGGTTTCCTAGCTATAGCATCCTTTTCCTTTTTTTTTCTTTTGTTTTGCGACTGCTAGTCCTCCTTGTTCAGAAATCTCTTACAGTCTGCGTGCATAGGACTTTCCAAATATCTAAATCTTAAAAGGAAGAAATCTCGTTTTCCTACCTACTACACGTATACTTTCCTTGAGTCTCTCTCATCATCGTCTGTCATCTATGTTTTCACAGTGTGAATGGATAACAGAGCACAGCATGCAATGCAAGTACCTACGACGTTTGCTTAAAGGTGCAATGTACGTGCACACGAAAGTTACTATTAACTTGTGGACAGCATATGCACAGTACATACGTACGCGCGCAATGCACCATTAATTTCAACGCATCACACAAATTGCCTCGGTTTTTATACGTATATGGATGTCAATGTCAGCTTACCTACCACACCAGCCTAATAACGGCTCATCATATATGCATCAGAACTTTCTCTCATCTCATGAACCCTAGCCTGCGTGCTAAACTATTTTCCTTCTTTAATTTCCTGGCGCCAAATGGCCTAATAAATCTTTTAGGTGATGGCATAAAACAAGTCGGAGTCGTTGCTAGTTCTAATGAATGTGAGATCCGGTTTGGCACAACTAGAGGTGTTTGGAGCTTTAATTTCTTTTTCTAAACATGGTAAAACAGCTCAACATGAGAAGGTTGTAACACCCGAAAATTTTCAATTTTTGAAATAGAAATTTAATCTGATTTATTTATGCAATTGATTGAGCATTTAATATATAGAATAATATTTTTTGTGAATTAAAATAAACCCTAGGGCATAGAAACATGTTATGTTGCATACATGCCGCTGCACATATTTATTTCCTGAGATTTGATTGGATTTTGCAAGAGTTCAAAACTTAGTTTGAAAAGCCATTTGGAAAACAAATTTGAAAATGAATTGAGAAAATTAGAAAAGGGAAAAACTCCCTCCCCTTCTCTGCAGGCCGAGCCGGCCCATCCCCTCTCCTCAGCCCAGGGCGCTGCCCCTCTCCTCCTTCTTCGCATGGGCCGAGCCGGCCAGGCCGAAGCCCAGCAGCACCACCGGCCCGTGTGCATGCTGGAGCCCCGTCCCTCTCCGTCTGTGACTGACACGCGGGGCCCACAAGTCATCTTCCTCCTCCTGCTCGTGTTTGAAGCGGACACGGCCGCGCCGTAACCACCCCGGCCTCCTCTCTTGGCGTGGCCAAGTCCATCCCGTGTATGCCTCCACTGGCCCATAAAAGGAAGCCACGACCCCCTCCCTCTGCGCTGACGCGTAGGGCCCGCTGCCCCGCGCCATCCCCTTCCTCCAGTCGGAGTCCGAGCGGAGCACGAGCGCCGCCTCTAACAGAAGGCAACCGCCGGATTTTTCGGCCGAGTCCGTCCCAAGTATGCTCCCTCGCGCCCCTATATAGGTCGGCCAAGCCTTGCCGTCCCTCCCCACAAGTTCCCGAGCAAGCCACGCCCTCCAATCTTGCCCTAGCCGCCGCCCCGAGCTCCGCCGTCGCCCCGAGCTCCGCCACCGCCGTCGATTTCTCCTCGGGAAGACTTCTCCGTCGAAATTGGTTGTTCTCCAAGCTTCGCAGCAAGGTCAGGAACCTTTCCGACCCCTTCTCCCTCGGTTTTGTGCACTACAGCCATGATGCCGAGCTTCGCCGCCACCATATTTCCGCCACCTAGCTCGCCGCATCCTCCCCGAGCTACCCCTGTGGCAACCGAAACCATAGATAGGTTCGGTTTGAACTCCTCTTGCTTCCCGACCAGGTCCCGAGGTGTGCCGAGCTTCCTAGCCCCGAAAACGCCGTCTCCGGCCATCTTGCCGGCGAGGAATCGGCCAGGCGCCGCCCGACTCCGGCGACCAGAGCCGTCCCTCTTTTCCCGAGCTACCTGCGCCGTCCACGGCCGATCCAACGGCTCACAATGAGAGATACCCATTCGCCGGCACTTTTGCAAAAGAGCCCCTGAGATTTTTAATGTTCTAACCCGCGGTCCTTTGGCGTATTTCTCAGATTACGCTTTCCTATTTAGAAAACGTATTTTCCTCGGTTTAGATTCAAAAATACGTTTTCAATATTTACAGATTTGCCACTTAGTTTATTTCGGCCATATTTTATTCGTTTTAGCTCCGATTTGATCCGTTCAAGTCTCGTTAGATTCGTAATTTTGTAATCTATCTAATGATGCTACTGTTACTCATGTTTTTAACTTTTAAAATTCGATATTAGATTTAATCTATTATTTTATTAAAGTAAAACTTGTTTATTTCATAACTTTCCCGTTTGAACTCCGATTTGCATGAACTATATATCGTTGGAATTGTAGCGACGCGTAGATTATTTTTATACACTTTTCAATCTGTTTTTCCACTGTTGGTGTACTGTTTCTAATATAGATCTTGTTTGCTTCGTGTATGATTGCTACGATGATTGTGTGGTGATTTTATGATCGAGTTCAGACGGTGAGCAATACGTAGGTGATCAAGAGTACATGGAGGATCCAAGTTCTCCAGAGCACTTTGATCAAGGCAAGTATAGCATGGACCATCCTTGTTGCCTATTCACCTTAATCACCAAATTCATGATGCATGTGTCTATCTTGGCAACCCTAGTATTTATTCCTAACTTTTGATCACTTGATCCTTATTACCTATGAGATTGCATTTGAGTAGTGATGCTAGTGCTTTGATGGGTCATGATCTTATGAACTTGAATAATTGATTATGGAATAAAAGTTAAAAGATGCTTTTTAGCAACATGGACTAAGGACTTATCTGTAAGTATGACACCGGGACTTACAGCGCAACCATGGGGGCTATATGGCTCTGGCTTTAGTCAAGTATGGAGTTACTTTCTACCATGCTATTAATCTTGAAAGGTTTCTTGCCGAGCTGGTTGTTTTGCGGCTCCTGTCCTTGTGTGTACTGCTGCATGTGTGTGCCACTGGAAGGAGGGCTCTACCGCCCCTTGCCATTGCGCCCGGATTGATTAGTAACATGTTAGCGAGACTTTTGAAAGACTTCATAGTGAACCCCGCCGATCTACCTTGGTAGTGGATCGAGAGGCTGATCACCTCGAGAGAAAGGGTAAATCACGACTCATGGTGAAAGTGTGCAACCTCTGCAGAGTGTAAAACTGATATATCAGCCGTGCTCACGGTCACGAGCGGCCTTGGACGTCTTACAGGAATTTAACTAATTGAATATTGATTTATTTGAAGTTTCTATTGATGTTTATTCCATATTAATTATCATGTTTATATGATCATGCAAATCTTATTCCTTGGTATATTCTATTGCTGCTACTCAAATTGCTAAAATGTGATCAACTAAAAGCAACCGCTGTCAACCAGTGTCTTGCCTTATTTGAGCCTCATGAACCCGTGCTATTCTTGTTGAGTACGACATGTACTTACGCTTGCTTTATTTTTCATATTTGGATAAAAATCCCGGATGGGTAACAGATGACTATGAGGATTCTTCTGAGGATTACTAGGATTGTGTTCACCAGTCAACTATTCCCTGTGGAATGGAGATTCTACGAGAGAGTTATCTATATTATTCCGCTGTTATTCATGTAAAGACTCTGTGATATTATTCATTATATATTAAACCTTGTGATGGTACTATGTAATTTGTCGCTTATGTGTGTGATTGATCTCTGGGCGCACATAAGTTGGTTCATTCAATTTTATCCTTAAAATTGGGTGTGACAAAGGTCCTTAAAACATGCTCTCACAATAGGTGTATGGGAGACGGAGCTAAAAATAGTAACTTTCCCTCGCTAGGTGTTCTCTGCATGGGATTCTGTGAGAGCAAGTTTGAAGAAGATCCATATGCAGAGAGTTGTTTTGCCAAACATTTCACTAAAATGGCTTCAACTGTACCGATGCAGCTAGTTGTTCGTGAGCCAAAGTATAAAAAAATGGACGAATCCATTATTACTAGCTATTATTAACCAGCAAGAACGTGAGAGTTAAAAAACGGGTGAATGACCCGATCTCAACAAAAAAAAACCCCAAGAAAGTGAGAGTTGAGATTTGAGAGACTAGTAGAAATAATTGAAACTGAGACAGTATTCTGCAACTTTTAAAATTTATAATTATACCCTTGCTGGAGATGTGAAACGACTGAAGCAGTTGCGCTTGGTTAAGCTAATAGCTAGGATATGAAGCAAAGAATTAGTGCAATGTATATGATTGCAAGAAGCCAATATAATAATATATATAGACGGCCCAAGAACAGAACCCATTGTTATTCCGATTTGTTCCGAAAAGTTAGTACACGTACCTGTGCGCTGTTGCGGTTGGTTGGTACTCCTACGTGCTTTGCTTGGTGAGGACGTACGTGTGGCTGTCTGTACCTCTGGTCCTCTGCATGCGTTGGCGCAGAGCGAGCGAGCAATGTCGGCAATCGGCATGGCTGCGGGCTGCAGAGATCCAAACCGCGTCTAGCTTTCTCTCTTCAAGGAAAAGGTCGCCAATTACAGCGCGCTACTACCTTCGTCTCTCGTGCGGCGTTGACCTTCCTACTGCAGCGCAAAGCCCATGACCTGAATCCCGGCGGCTTCCTCTGACCTGCCCCCCTTGACCTTAGGACATGCGCTCTCTACTTATAAAAAAAAAGTTATTTTGGACAAGTTTCTTTTTCAAACATTGACTTTTAAATCGTTGAGTTTAGATATATGAAAACTATATAAATAAATTTGTCTTTAAATATACTTTCATAAAAATATAAATATATCACTCTTCAATAAATACTCCCACTGTATGTGCTTTTGGACACATCACGACGCAGATCAAATGACATATGCAGTGAAAGCATGTACCCTTAAAGGTAAAAAAAAAAAACTTTCCCTTCCAAGTATTGGCGGGATTTTCTTAACGAACGTAACCCATGAAACTGAATGAATAAAAAAGGTGAAAAAAACATCAAATGAAATTCCTTCGAGGACTGAACACGTCAAGATGATGCTCCTAAGGAAATCTAGAAGAGTATTTAGTCCGTGTGAACTCTACCGGGCTTGGAGGATGTGACCGGGTGCTCTCCCTCGCCTTGAGCTCATCAAGAGAGGTACTATATGTTGTTTCAAATTAATGATGCCAAAATTTTGGGAGCATTCACTTGAAAAGGAGATTTGCCCTATATAGGTGATGTGTATATTCGATGAGCTGGAGTTGACGTTCGTTCACACCCTCAACGCCTCAACGGCTCAATCAACCGAGCAAGGAGAGAAGCAGCTCAGGTGCATCGGAATGACACGCAATGCAGCTCCCGGCCGTGCACTCATATGGCACGCAATGACGCATGCATGCATGATTCGTTTCGTGGAGACAATCATCAGATACAACAACAATGTAGGAATTATATATAATTCGATCAGTGCTTGATCTACATATGTATCTTGCACTGGAATTAGTCTGTCTTGACACTAACTAGTCAACGACGATCTTAAACTCTCGTTGGCTTCACTAGCAAGAGTAGCAACGCTAAAAACCGATGCATGATGCATGCATATGTCCCCTGCCGGATACTGCTGACAGAGCTTGCAGGTCTTGACAACAGACGACGCAACTACAACATGCAGATGGACGAGAACTGCAGCTACATATACTAATTTATTTATGTATACACGTACGTATGTACACGTAGACACGTAGCAGTACATGTCCAAAAGAGATCAATTAGCTAGGATATAGATGGTCCCCTCCGGTATCTTGTCGGAGTGGAGCTGGATCCTCCCTCGTTTTTTTAATAAGTTTTCCATTAGATTGAGTTCTTAGACTCCTGTTAAGTTTCTTAGCATTAAAAATTTATCTCTTCCTCCTACTTCTCTCGACGACGGTGAGGGAGGCAGGGCGAAATAGTTTTCTCCATGTCAGATCCATTAAAGATGAGGGCGACATCTACCGCATCAATAATTTCATCAGCATAATGGCCCGGAAACTTTATTTCTATACGCTGCACCGACATCAAGGCGAAAATGACGTCTCCACCATGGATAATTTTCTACAGTTTTTTCTCCATTTTCTTGTGGTTATATCTTACCACAATGAAGGATTAGGGAGAACAAGTTTCAGATCAGTCTCATCATTCTTTGGTGGCAGAAAGAAAAGGAAAAAAAAACACAAGAAAAATGAAGTTTCTTTTCCTCCTATAGGATGTTGGCAGTCGTTCGTTGTCGTTGGTCATCTGTTCTCAGGCCTGTTGTTGAGTGTTTGTCTGTGCACTCATCCATATGAACCGTAAAAAAGGTTTGGTTTTAAAATTTTGAGCTATTTAGAGTGTGGGTACAATTTTGATAAAATTCAGTTTTGGATATACTTAGTATGTTCGAAAGTGCTTGTAACATGTTGATATACCCAGCTATTATTCTAATATATAATTCTTTTTTCATCAATATATGTGTGTGTGTGTGTGTGTGTGTGTAGATTGGAGGGTAACATATATACTCCCTACATTCCAAGAAAATAAAATAAAATGAACAATACAATTCTATATGTTAGGTTTGCAACAAGTCAAAATTTTAAATTTGGTCGAGTTTATAAAAATTAATATCTATGTCTACTAGATATATAGTTGTGCTATAAAACTATACTCTATAGGTAGTCTAATGATACTTATTTGGTGTTATAAAGCATTAGCACTTTCTGTGTGCATATCTAGTCACACTTGAATTCTTTTGACAACTCGACGAGAACTGCATTCTTTTTATTCTTTTTGGGATGGTACGTATGTGTCCATCGGCTATATAAATAACAATGTTAAAGTACTCCGTTCTAAATTATATCATTTTAATTTTTATTAGATATCTAGACATGCATAATTTATATCTAGATGCTTAGCAAAAGCTATAGGGTTATTTGCCACACAGACTCTTAGGCAAAAGCACACCTCCGATCCAGGCAGAGATCTCATCTCCAGGTATCCAAAATCAGACGCCTATGCAGCTTTGCTTAGAATGTAAGCAAACATGCCCTAAGTATGTAGAAAAGACATAACAACTTATAATTTAGAGTGGAGAAAAACCAGACAACTTATCATTTAGAATGCAGGAAATATATAGTAATTAATGGTCCACTTATTTAATTTGTTCGTACGTACGTGATCGTGATGGATCTGATTGGTTCCTCTCACATTAGTATCATATTGCAATCTATAGATATTGATTAGTTTATGCATGAGTGTAGTTTGTCCCTTATATATATTTTTTTTGTGACCTAGTCTGTCCCGTATATGAGAACCAGGATCTAGCTAGTAGATAGAGCAAGTGCATCCAACACTGACATGTTTGGTTGCTTCCACTTGATTATACTGCCTCAAGACGGCGTTTGTTGCGCATACTAGACCATACTGCATAAGATAAAATTAGATAAATAAGCATAACCATGATATTTATTATATACAACTATCTTTGTATAGATTTTAATTTATCTTATTGTTCCTTTCCTTCGTATTATTTGAAATATAGGAATATCGATTAATTAATATATGGTAATCATACACTAGCAACATCGTTATCTTGGTAACTGCTTGTATCTGGCGAGCTGAGTCCAGCTCGCAAGCACAAAGGTGATCGAATGCTTGCGAGCTGCCACGTGGCGATACCGGGACGACTGGGGAGTAGCAGCTAGCTGTGTATTAGCAGCCACACCCAGAATGAAGGAACCCTTAGCTGATTCCAGCTTTCTGAATCTGAAAGCATACAAAAGCAACCAGGACAAATTGAAAAGAAAATCCTCTGTCCGGATCAAACATGCATGAGTATTCCAGCTAATCTAATCCTTATATACGCGGCCGGCACACGCGTACTTTCGGCGCCAGTTTCCCATTTCCCATGATCGTTATTCTCTGATCCTCCTTTCCTGCGTCCAGACAGTGCCGTTTGTATTGTACACACAGCAGAATCAGGGAAGAGAGCCAGAGACAGAGACACTGCCTGCCTGCTGGCAAACCCAACCGCGTCTTCCATCCATAATATATTACATAAATAATCGGAAAGTCCAATAGCAAACAGAGATCAAGTCTCAAAATACAGCTAGATTTGTCTGATGTGGCGTTGACTCTGAACCAGTCCTGACCAGACCTGAATCCCGGCTTCTTCCTCTTCCGGCCTGACCTGGCCCTGATCTCAGGAGCTGAGTTGACCTCGCCCTGGCCTGCATAAAAGAAACTCTCAACGACACCTAGCTCAGCTTTGTGCTTTTCGTCTCTTTGCTTTGTTGTCCCTTTCTTCCCCTTGGTTGGTTTGCTTCTGTTCTGAAAAAGAAACGGTCTTGTAGTGTGGACGGAATCCCATTCCCCGGCTGTTTTCAGATTTTTTACCTTACCTTGCCTTGCTGTCCTCCCTTCCTTTCTAATTTCCCAGCCACTGCGTTTTCATACCGGAAACAGTGTGCACGAGTCCATTTCTGTAAAACCAGCATTTAACTCCCTGGAAAAATAGTTTAATTTTTCACGACCGACTGCTAGCTAGATAGACTGAAAACATCAAAACCCTAAGTTTTCTAGTCCAACATTTTTTACAAACTGGAGAGACTATTTCTTCCAGGTGTGGGTTTGACGAGATGTAATGTATGTTGTTCAAGTAGCTGATTGTAAAATACTTGCATTTTGTTTTCTTTCATATGTATTTATGTCCTTTTGAAACATAAAAAACCTAAGTTTTCTCGACGTTTTTAGTCCAACACTTTTTACATGACACACGCACATGAAGTTTGTTTACTCGACGTAAAAATAAATATATACAACAGGAGAGACTATTTCTTCTAATTAAGTGTGGGTTTGACCTTGACGAGATGTACTATATGTTGTTCAAGTAGCTGATTGTAAAATACTTGCAATGTTTTCTTTCATATGTATTTACTCCCTCCGTACCTATATTACTTATCGTTTTGGAAAATGATTTGGTCAAACATTGAAAATATAAATCATAAATAACTTTTAAGTTGTTGAGTTTGAAAATGTGAAAACTATGGCTCTGTTCGCTGAAGCTGAAAACCGCTGAAAATAAACGCTGATGCTGATTTCTTGTGAGAGGAAAATACTGCAGAACCGCTGAAAAATAAGCGATTTTAAGGTTTAGCGAACAAAGCCTATATAAATAGATTTGTCTTGAAATATACTTTTATAAAAGTATGCATATATCACTTTTCAATACATATTTTTATATAAATATGAAATCAAAGTTACTGCTTTGCAGACCGTGTCAAGTTTAAAACGACAAGTAATACAGGTACGGAGGGAGTATGTCCTTTTCTCTGAAGCTAGAGATATACGCAGTACCAGATTGATGGTTTGGTAAGTGGGTAGAGCCTCCACCAAATGGCTCTGCCTTGATGGACGATAGGTGGAATAGCCAATCGTTGGGGTTTTAATTGGACAACCATGCACTGAAATGGTATGCAATTCAATGCTTACATGCGTAAGCTGCAAGGAAATTTTGCTGTACCTGATAATATACTACATCAGTAGATTATAGTAGTATGTCTCAATTAGCCGAGTCACGACTTTAATTTATATATAGACGCGGCAATTAGTGTACTATTAGTATCAGGCTGCTAATCAATAACTTTCCAATTAAGTGGACTAGTTCGTCTTGCCAAAATTCGCTGGGGCAACGAAAATGCACCATATATAATGCATTGTTTGGTAGACTTGTCAATCCATGCAGATTTGGAGTGAAAGGTTTGCTATGTTTTCCAAACAAGCACTAATTAATTCCAAACAAATTCTTTAGGATTTATAGGTAGGAAATAATTAAGTTATTAAAAGATTCTCTCTCTCTCTCTCTCTCTCTCACAAGAAGAAGATCGAATTTGCTACAGATGTGAAGGAACAGCAAAGTATTGTCATACAAGGCACACCTGTCAGAGAATCAATCAAGTCAAATGATTGTGTACATCTGATGATTGTACCCATTTCAAATGCGTTATATACCATTGTATAACACAAGTTGGTTGAGTTAATAGTACAGTTGTTACATCTCCACACCTCACAAGTCACAGCTGTATCTTCTTCTCTAACCCCTCCACCAAACACCAAGAAAAACTATACATATAAATAAACGAAAATTAGCTTCTTTTCTCCACTACTTACACCTCCTCCACAACTCCAATCCCTTCTCCTCTACTCTACATCCTACATGTCAAATTTGGTCAAACACTCTGAGATTTTTTTTTCTCATCTATACAAATCAAAACTTTAAATTAGAAAACAATTCACATAAGAAACGATCCATCCGAAGAACTTTTCCCCCCTCTCTGTCTTTTTTTTCTTTGAAAAATTTAAATTTTTTATGGACATCAACTAAGTCATCCCTATGTATACCAACCGTGTGGAAACGAAAGAAAAAAAGAAGAGACAAAAAAAAAAGCCATGATTTTACATTGCCGAGTGCGACCTGCCATGGGTGACGACGACGGGTCGGCTCGAGCCGAAGCCGAAGCCGAATCCGAAGCCGGAGCCGGAGCCGAGCTCGCGGGTGTGGAACGGGCTCGGATCGTCGGACTCGGAGCGCGACCTCGACCGCGACATGTCGGAGCCGCCGTGGCGCGAGCTGGTCTGCCCGGCGGCGGCGCCGGCGGCGCCGGCGACGACGGACTCCTCGCAGAGCGTGACGGCCCACTCGAGCTCCGCCACGACCTCGGACATGATCGGCCTGGCGCGCCTCCGCGGCCGCACGCACTCCGCCGCGATCTTGGCGACGCGCGCCACCGCCTCCACCTCGTGGCCGCGCGGCGGCGGCACGCGGTCGTCGAGGATCCTGGCGACGTTGCCGGTCCTCGACGGCCGGCACGGCGAACTCGATGACGTTCCGTGGTGACCCGCTGCCGCCGCCGCCGCCGTCGTCCTGGCCGCAGCTGGTCCGGTGGATGGCCTTGCGGCCGGTGACGAGCTCCAGCAGCACGACGCCGAAGCTGTACACGTCGCTGCGCTCCGTCAGCTCCTGCAGCCGGTAGTACTCCGGGTCGATGTACCCCACCGTGCCCGCCGTGGCCGACGACGACGCCGCCGCCGCCGCCGCCGTGCTGCCGCTCGCCAGCGACAGCCCGAAGTCCGACACCTTGGCCGTCCACTCGCCGTCCAGCAGGATGTTGGACGGCTTCACGTCGCGGTGGATGATCGCCGGCACGGCGTAGCAATGCAGGTACTCCACGCCGCGCGCCGCGTCCAGCGCCACCCGCAGCCGAGCCTCCCACGACGCGAACAGCGGCGACCACCCTTCGCCGCCTGCGCCGCCGCCCGTGGAGGTGGTCGTGGAGCGCGCCGTGGGGCATGAACTCGAACACCAGGATGCGCTCGCCGCGCTCCTCGCAGAAGCCCAGCAGCTGCACCAGGTTGCGGTGGTTCACGCGCGACAGCAGCCGGAGCTCTGCGCGGAACGCGCGCTCCGCGTCGAAGCGCCGCCGGCGGCGGCGACCGCCGCCGCCGCCGCCGCCGCCGCGCTCCGCGCGCTTGATGGCCACCTCGCGCCCGTCGGGGAGCTTGGCGCGGTACACCGACCCGAAGCTGCCGCTGCCGATCTTCTTCTCCTCCGAGAAGCCGTCGGTGACGCGCGACAGGTCCCGGAGCGTGAACTCCTCGCACCCCAGCGGCCGCGCCGGCCGCAGCGGCGAGACCGGCGGCGCCGGCATGACGACCATGGCCTCCACGTCGCGGCACAGCCGCCGCGACGACGACTCCCCGAGCCGCAGCGTCAGCGTCTTCTTCTTGCTGTCCCGCTTCTTCCTGTACACCACGACGTAGAGCGCCGCCGCAGCCGCCGCGAGCACCGCGCCGCCGACGATGCCCACGCTGAGCCCGAAGGCCAGCGTCTTGGCCTTGTTCTTCTTCTTCTCCTTCCCCGCGTCGACTCCGGCCTTGCCGTTGGCAATGAGGATCCTGGAGGCGTTGAGCGGCATCGGGCAGGCCTGGCAGACGGCGAGCTCCTCGGCCCCCTCGGCGCCGCCGGTGCCGCAGAGCGCGCCGGAGCCGGAGAGGATGTCGCAGGGGCAGGTCTTCTTGCGCGCGCAGGCGCCGGGCATGGTGCTGTTGTACACTAGGCTGCCGCCGGCGCCGAAGCGGTCGCTCCTGCCCCAGCACGCGACGGAGTAGTTGCTCTTGAGGATGCCGCACACGGCGGCGCCGTCGGCCTCGATGGCCAGGAAATCCGCTGGTCGCGTACTGGTCGGGCACCCGGACGGCGCCCCAGCACTGGACCCTGCCGGCGCCGGAGAGGATGCAGGTGGTGCCGTTGCCGAGCGCCATGGCCAGCATGTCGCCCGGCAGCTCGTGCGGCGGCACCTCGGGCACGTCGCCGTCGCCGTTGCCCCAGCAGGCGAAGCCGCCCTCGGCGTCGACAGCGCACGCGTGGCGGTGGCCGGCGGCGACGGTGACGAAGGCCGCGGGAGTGGGAGGAGTCAGCGGCGGCGCCGCCATGGCGCCGAAGCAGGTCATGTTTGTCTCGTCGTGCTTGCCGATGCCGCATAGGAAGTCGTGCCCGAGCGCGATGCGGGAGAAGTCGAGGCCTTTCGGGAGGTCGAGGTGGGGCCACTCCCAGCAGGTGGGGTCGTGGTCGTCGGAGAGGCCGCAGACGTGGGAGCCGCCGGCGTTGAGCGAGCGGAGCGAGGGGCCCCAGTAGAGGCGGCGGCCGACGGGGCGGGACCGGTTGGCGGCGAGCTCCTCGGAGAAGGACCACCAGCGCATGGCGGCGTGGCCGCCCAGCGGGGCCATGAGGCCGCACAGGAAGTCGGTGCCGGCCGCGATGGCGTTGTAGGGGATGTCGGCGGAGGGGTACACGAACTGCTCGCCGTCGGGGAGCGAGGTGCAGTGCAGCTTGGACGACCCCGGTCCTCCCGCGCCATCGGAGCCGGTGACGAGAGCGCAGACGAGGGTGGAGTTGGGCGCGTGCGAGATGGCCACCGTGGAGAACTGCCGCGACGCCGAGCACACGTCGACGGTGATCAGGAGGAGGAGGACGACGGCGAGGTAAAGGAAAAGAAGCGGCCTCGTTCTCCTCAGGAGGAAAAGACGGCGGCGGCGGTGGCCGGCGTGGGCATGGCTTGACATTGGCATCCGGAGGGAGAAGACGACATGAGCGCGCGAGGCAGCCGTTTCTTGCCCCGGCCCTGCCGCGGTGGACGGCGACGGCGACGGCGACGGCGCGAGAGGAATCGGGAATCGAGGAGAAGGGAGGGAGGGGAGGAGGGAGAGTGGGTGCGCTGCCTTTGCGTGGATTTTCGCTTTTTGTTTCTTTCTAATAGGTAGGCGCATTGGAGGGAAAGAGAAACGCGTTTCCGTCGAATTTTTCTAACATTTCTTTCTCTTTTTTTTCTCTCTCTCTCTCTCTCCCTTTCCTTTCTTTCTTTAATTATTATAATAATAATATATTAAAAAAAACAAGAAAATGCTGCTCCAGGCTCCATCCAGAGATGATGAGTTCATGATGAGGGAGGTTTGCAGGTTTTAGGTTGGTTTGGTAGGCTTGACTTGGTCCGTTCAATTTCAAGTGTCAACGGACAAGTGTACCCTGCTGATGCTCTCAATTTTTGTCTGCCCCCTCTCGTTTTTCTCTTCTCTTCAGACCTCTTTGCCAGCTAGGCCTGTTCACTCGAGCTAAATCAACCCATAAAATAGTTTTTTTTTCTCACAACAAATCAGCAGCAGTAAACATTATTTTTTTAACCATAAAATAATGTTTTTCTCTCGCAACAAATCAGCAGGAGTAGTAGCCGAAAGTAGCCAGCCAAGTTTCTAGATCAGCACGGATTTCATTTCCCCATTCTGCAATTGTACTCTTCTTCCATCCATTCATTCTCTTGTCATCAACCGACCACGGAAACATAGGGGAAGGACTTGTCAGACACACACAAAAACACGCATACTCCCCCATTTCAAAATGTTTGTCGTTTTCGATTTTTTACCACAAATTTGAATCGATTTATACAAAATACGTGCAACATTTATATCTCCAAATAAATTTATTAAAAAACTAGGTTCAAAGATCTTTCTAATGATATTAATTATGTATTATAAATATTAATATTTTTAAATATATAATTGCCGATAGTTGTTTTTGGAAGCGCAAACGATAAATATTTTAAAACGGAGGGAGTACACAAATACTTCCACACAAACCACACATGCTCTTTTGTCCATTCCACGAGCAACCATTCATTCCCAACAAGGGTCTGCATTGGCAGTTGGGTTGGAAAAGGTTTTGGAACATACGTACGCCTGCTTACTTGCCTGCAGTACACTCGAGGCTAGTTGTTAGGATTACAGCTCACTTACTCAACAAGGGAACGACCTGTACTGCCAAAAGTCATTACAAGTCATTCAGCAAAGATTACCCGGGAAGCTTAGCTTAAACACCCTTCAAGATTCAAGAATGGGGGATGGCACAGATTTCCTCCTCTTCACTGTGCGCTGCCAACCAAATCAGAAGCAACACTGTTCATCGTTAGGTCCTCACCATACGATTACAAGTGCGTCAGGCGACAAGCGTAAAGCGATGAGCAAAGGCCCTTTTTTATAATCAGTGACGTCACCTCTGAATCAGAGAGAAGCCAAGGCCATACAAGATGTGGCACATGCCCATGCACCATTCTTATCATAAATGTATAATAAAATATAGTCTCAAGGCACCTCCTCACAATCACAGGAGTAGGTGACAGGTTTTTAAGACCCAAGTTAGGCCCCGTTTAGTTAGGAAATTTTCCTTCTCTCTCCCCATCACATCAATTGTACTTTTCGTCTGCATGAAGCACCAAATGAAGTAGCAAATGTTGCATGTTTGTACTTTTTGCTTGCTTAGGTCGACATGAATCTTTTGAGTCTACTTGGGCCATGATTGGACAAAAGTTATCAAATACAAACAAAAGTGCTACAGTTGCAAAACTTTCCAAAATTTCTCAACTAAACGCACCCTTACTGAGAAGGTAGTATAATATTCACACCAAATATTCAAGTCTGGATTGTCAATCATGTATGTATCCCAGTCGAACTTCTGTTTGGGCAAAGAGCACCTCTTTTTTCTCCCTAGTCAGGTGAGCAGTTGGGGAGAAGAATTTGCCCAGACAATAAACAAATCCTTTAGATCATCAAATTATAGGGGATGGTGTTCCGTCAGGCCAGCCCTATTCCAGGGCGGCAAGCAATGAAGCAACATGTGGCTATCACAGTTAGCCACATAGAAAAATCAAACAGAATTATGAATCTCAATATGCAGCCTTACAGAGATAGGCATGCTCAACTAATCTAGCACCCACATGTATGTATAAACTAATCGGCTTCAACATTCCAACCTGTTTCCATGTCCTGAGGGTACAGCTTTGCCAAAGTCAGAGCGCAGCTGCTTCTCTTCACACGAAACCAAGTTGAGAAATTCCTAACGCTTCATTATCGCTGCCATGGCTACATGCAGAGGGCTCGCCTTCACCGGAGCTCGGCGACGCGGACGGAACAGGGTGTGTCGCACCCTGAAAGTTGTGCTCCCGTTGCTGGGGAAGAGGCTCGCACAGAGTTGCAGGAACGAAGGGTTCTCCTGCTGAATAGGATAATCCTCCTCCATTTCAACCTCTTCTTGGCTTGTCTCTGTCAGTCCCTGTGATGACATGACACAAAAGCTGAGCTTAACCTTTTCCGTAGATTCATAGGCATGCAACAATGACTCTGTGCCCACTATACTGATTGCCTCTGCTACTACTTAAGCTGGGTGGGTCATAACAAAGAGAAACAGCACAGAGACAGTAAGGCTGCGTTCGGTTGAGGGTATAAGCGCTTATAAGCGCTTATTTTTCAGCACTTCAGCAGTATTTTTCTCTCACAAGATTTCAGCACTTCTACAGCACTTCAGCGCTTATCTACAGCACTTCAGCTTCACCGAACACAGCCTAAGGCACTAACAGGTGTACCCGACAGGGCATGTGAGTGGGACCAAAACCAATTTGCCCAGGTGACACTCTGAGCAGACATAGGACAAGATGAGGAATGAAGTCAAACTGTGAATCAATTGATCCCAACCACTAAGCAATATCGCTTGAATGGAACTTTTTTGCCTCTACTAATCCTAGCATAGTATCAAATAATAATGGCAAGATATACATGGAAACAAAATGCTGCTACAGTTACCTTTTGCTGGTGATGCTCAGCATCAGAGTACTCATTAGGCTGAGTGGGGGTGCGCTCTTCATTGCTGTTCATATCTCTATACTCAGTCTGTCCTTTTTCCTCCAAGAATTGTCTGGAACCCTCGTCTTCATAGTCGAGGAGCAACAAATTTGATGTCTGATCAATGGAAAACTTTCCAACATCTTCCATCCGCATCCTAGAATCATTTGCTTCTGATGCTTCTTTGTACACATAAGTTTGTGGGGGTTGCTCCTGGCTAGAGCAAGTGTCATGATTACCAAGGTTATTAGCACCAGAGTTTCCCTGACATACAAAGCATATATTAGCTAGCTCAAGGTGAAGATAGCCTACATGCTTGAAAACACCACTAGTCCTAGCCTGCATGCTTGAAAACACCACTAGTCCTTTACAGTGAGAAAAAGAAAGAAACACAAAATTTGCGAAATTTGGGTGCCTATTTCCACTTAGGTTGGTCGTGTTTTTCAGAAACAGAAAATTGCAGACAGCAGAGGCATGCTTATTCCATTGAACACACTGTAATGTGAGTATACAACTTTGATGTTAGCAACAAAGAGTTGTAGATAACAGAGCCATGGTCGTTCAATTGAAAACAGTGTTATATGAGTCTACCAGAACACCAAAATGTCAACAGAAACATGGAGAAATAAAACTAACGCACATTTGGGAAGATCCTTGACCAAAAAGCATAATAAAAGAAATAAAAAGATGTAGATGTGCAAGCTAACCTCAATATCATGCTGCTCAGAAGTGTTACTATCCATTGCAGCAGTTTCATTATCTACAATAGCTAATATTTCATCCCTTTCTTTCTTACGCCTTGTAACTTGACAAACAGCACATATGCAGTCACTTTTGTGACGATCGTTCCTGCATTCAAACACATCGTGTAAGAACACCAAAAAAATATAGTCAATAGGGCCCTCCTAATTCTCCTAAAGAAAAGAAAAATACACTAAACAACATCTGCTAAAGAGGAATAACTATACATCCTCAGGAAACAACATCAGGAAAATTCAAGTGTTTCCAATGGCGGAGCTTGACCATAGAAATAGAGGGGGGCTGTTCATATAATTCTGAATTAAACAACAACAAAGAGTAGCAATTTTACTGTTTAACTAGTGGACATTTGGCATTGGCAGGGGAGGCCATGGCCCACTTTGACCTTAACCAAGCACTGCCCCTGAGTGTTTCTAAGAGGAATAACTATACATCCTCTTAATGTTGAGTAGTGATGGTCTAAATCAATGTTGAGTAGTGATGGTCTAAATCAATACTCTTTTCGGACAGTACTGGTTCGGTGGCCATCTAACATGTTGCAAAAGAATATAAGCTGGCTATGTAACAGTTAATATCAGAAATGCAAATAGAATAGCATTGAGAGACCCTGAAGAGATGGACGGTTTCAGAAGAGATGCATGGTTTCTCTTATAACATTTGAATATACCAGTTTTCCACTTATTCTTAACTAAATAAATACCCAATATGCACATGAGAGCAGTGTCGCATGTCGGTGCCGGTTCATATGATGGGATGGTGGTGCAGAACGCAACCCCAGGAATCTAGACTTTATAAGGAAGTAAATATCATGCATAAGCATTCTAAAACCAAATTGAAAATTCCATAACAGCATTTGGCATAAGACTAAAAGGGTAAGCCATAACTTATCAAAGTGTTAACGTTGCAGAACGCCTAGCATGTGCTCTAATGGGGTGGTCATCTTTTTACCCCGTCGAATATTTGCCTTAATTTCCAACCTCTCTTTATCAGTACCACAATACATCACAATTGTCCCATTATATGTGTGCTAAAGTTACATCGCACATCAGCTTCGCTGCATGAGTTTAGCCTCTAGAATAGATTAAGAAAAACTTGCATGCAGCTGCCAGGAAGATTAATGGCATACCCTGGGCGTCGCCTTTTGTTCTTAGCCTTGCTTTTTGAGTGGCCTTTGGAATCCTCATCACCAGTGTTGTCATTGCCACCTACACATAATCTGGGTAAATAATATATTTGAATGGATGGACATGTAAAAGGAAAATTATATATGCGAAATGAATGACAGTTATGTGTAAGAATAGTTTTCAATTGCACTGAAATGCTTAAGGAGGGTGTAATGATCACATCCTTAGCTCATTATTATAATCCAAAAGTTCCAAAAAAATATTCTGGCTGCATGCACATGAGATGTACATGATGCAATAAGCTTGTTTTCCTAACTGCTCAGTGAATTATTTCAAAATAATTCATTAATGCCCTGCAAATGAATCAAGGATAAAATAGACATTGATGACATATATAAAACATCTCATTTGTACACTTAGAAAGTTGAAATAGGAGCAGACATTGCACCAAAATACTTAAGGAGGTTGTAATGATCACATCCTTAGTTCATTATTATATCCAAAAAAAAGGGCGTACCCAGTGCCGTAGGCTCCCGCACTGACGCGGGGTCTGGGGAAGGGAAATCAGCGCACAGGCCTTACCCGCACAAATATGCGGAGGCTGGGGCTCGAACCCTGGACCAACCGGTAGCAGGCGGTAAGACACTACCACTTGCACCAGGGCCGCCCTTCATTATTATATCCAAAAGTTTCAAAAAAAATTCTGGATGCATGCAGATGTACATGATGCAATAAGCTTGTCTTCCTAGCTGCTCAGTGAATTATTTCAAATAAATCATAAAAGTCCTGCAAATGAATCAAGGATAAAATAGACATTGATGACATATATAAAACATCCTCATTTGTACACTAATTGAAAGTTGAAATACTAAATAGTAGCAGGCATGAAACGAATTAAGTCAAACATTGAACAAAAGCAAATTAAGGACAAATGACGATAGCTGTCAGATATCCAATACATACCACTGTCTGGCACATCAGAATACAAGCCAGCGGCCAACCAATATTTCATGAAGCCCTTCTTGACCCGTTTCATAAGCTCAATTATGTAATCACCTTTACTGTTGTACTTGGTACAGTTATCCCATATGAATTGCACATCTTTATATACATCCTCTGAATTCATATACTTGTCACCGCGTTCCAAATTTTGACATATTGTGCCAAAATCCATAGGAGTGTCAATAACATCAAAATAATCCTACAAGGTTTCACATGTGTTGGGGTTGAGAAACAGGTCAAGTGAAAGAATAGGGAAAAAGATATATTTTCAATAGCAAGCAGTAGATCTAGCAACATATGCTTATATACTAGGTGCTTGGGCAAAGGCCACAAGACATAATAGAGAAATCCAAGAAACAAAAGGAAAAGAAAAGAAAAGCTGAACTTATCCATGTTTGAGGCTGCAATAGCTTTCCTTACCATCTTATCTATGTTTCATATATCACAACATGAATCTGGGATGCAGGACTGTTGTTACAGGCAAGTCAATATAGCCTGATATGGTTTTTCACCAGTGTCATAAGAAAAGGTGAAGCTTTCATCCTAGTTAGATAAGCATTCCCATGATAGAAGTCTAAATACTAGTGCTAAGAAAAGACAAAAATAAATGTACAACCCGAAAACTAATACCTTCACGGATGGAATTAGCAATATATATAATAACACAGTCAACCCACCAGAAGATAGAGAGACGAAGGGAAAACGACAAATTTCACACACATTTATGGAAACTGTATCTGAAGTTCTGAACCCACAGCGTGAATGTCAATAGTATTACCAATTTACCATAACTTATAAAAGGATGAGACTACTATGTGCTATAGTCTATAGGTCATTTCATCTGGAAGGCGTACAGTCTTTGGTAAAGCTTAAAAAAACAGGTATCGTGCACCTTATCTAGTCAATACTGTTTAAATACCCCCCTGGCGCGGTTTTCCCTTGCTGGTGTGCCACACTGGGCAGGCAAGCCATGCTTAACAAGTTAACAGATGAAGAATTGTGGTGTATTTCAAATGAAAGAAACTGCAATGTGTAGCACATAATACTCACAGGTATTTCTAATGCAACAGGGTCGACTGGAACATTGAACGGATCAGCAGCGTCCATCTTCATAACTTTCTTAATAGCCTGAGAAACAAGTGCAGACAGAGTTTCAGTATAACCTTTATCGTCTAGACTCACTCAATAGATCTCTCACTGGTAAAACTCAATAGACCTCATATTAAAAGGTAAGCCAAATTCTACTCACTTCAAGTGCAGCAGCCAGCTCTTTCTCGTTGCGCTGGTGTTCCGGAGTCGACTGCTTTTCTTCCGACTCCTGTGAGCTCCTCCGTTCCACCGCATCCTCCGTTTTCTTGCTTTCCAAAAGAGCTTCCTGCTTGCTCGGAGTAGGCTCGTCTGCTGAATCGGCTTTCCGATCCGGGGTTTTGTTTTCTACAGAAGGCAGCCCCGCCAACTTGATTTTGATGCCTCCTACTTTCCTTGCTGCCTTCTCCTTATCCGCGTCACTCGACTCCAGCCCCTGCCCGTCTACTTGCTGCCCGTCCGTGACAACCACAGCCTTCTCCGAGTCAGTGCCTTTGATTACTTCAGTGACAGCAGAGCTCTCCAATTTCACGGCATCAGGAGGCGGCGGCACTTGAGCTTCCGAAGAATCCTGCTGCTGCTGCTGCTGAGGGCGCAGCGGTGAGTCCGCCGTCTTGGACGACTTGAACTTGAGCTTCACGCGGCCGTACACAGCTCCCACCTTGGGCCTGCTGTACGTTATGTCCACAGGAGGATTAGCCGCCGGCGGCGGCGCGGTGGCGCTGGGCTTCCGAGGTGGCTCAGAAGGTTGAGGTTGAGCAGGAGGCGGTGGCGGCGGTGGGGGTGGTTCAGGCACCGCTACCCCCGCATCGACGACAGGCGGCGCGTTATCCTCCAGCTCCTCCTCCGCCTGGTCTCGTGGCGGGCTGTCCGACGCCTCCGTGCTGGGACTGGACGCGGATTCCGGCGAGGTGGACTCCGCCGGATCAGCCTTCTTCTTCTTGCCCGCGGGCTTGCGCCCGCGCTTGCGCTTCATGGTGGTGTGCTCCTGCCGGTTTTGGTCGCCGGTGGCCAAACAGCAGCCGACGCGGCCGGCTGGGATCGACCGACCGACCCACCCACCAACGCGGGAAAGGAACGCGCTGCAGCAAATAGACAGCGGGCAGAGGAGATGCAAGTGTTCGGGCTCAGATTTCGCGCGCGCGCGCGCGCGCTGGAGGCGCGGGGTTCCACGGAACGGGGAGGTAACGGATCGCCTGGCGGACGAACCCACCCAGGCGAAGCGGAGAGCTAGCTAGGGTTGGCGAGGAGAGGAAAGGAGAGGAGGAGGGGGAATTCGGTCTCAGGGCCGGCCGCGAGGATCTCGAGATGGCGCGCATCCAGCAGCAGCAGCGGGAGGAGAAGCAGGGGGAGAGAGCTCGGGGACGCGCGGTGAACGAGTGCGGCGGGCGGAGGTGGAGGCGGACTGGCGGAGGCGGAGGCGGAGGCGGAGACGGAGACCAGACAGGGACGCGAAGTCAGCGAGCAGGCCGGCTTGTAACCATTATTACTTCTGGACTGTTGGGCCTTACGGGCCCGTACTTCGACTGCCTTTGTTGCTTCTCGTATTGGGCCTTTGATGGGCCTGATTTGTTTCGTCGCAAGCTCCTGCGGCCTTTCCAAGCTGATCACCTAAAGTCCACATAACCATAGTACTTACTTCTAGCACATAGCGAAAGTTTGGCAGTAGTAGCTGCGAATAGTGCAACTTGCCAACATCATAATCATGAGACGGTTTCCATAATTTTTGCTGTTCGCAGTTATTATTGACAATCGACAGATAGACAGATATCAACATCGCGCAAGTGACAGCAGGAGTCAATAAGGTAAAAAAAAAAAAAGCGCCAAGTCTGGGGATCACAATTGCTGTACTGAAGAGCCTCACGTTTGTTTTGACCAGCAACTATTTCAAGGAAGCTAGCAACCAAAGAAAAAAGATAACTTGTGGACTGTGGTAAGGCATCATGATAACATACATCCGATTCATACTGGTACCGCTTGCTCCTAAGATGCCATAACCATCCAGAGATCATACCTGATTTTCTTGCATTAGAATGTTCTGTTATGGAACTCTTATGTGCTGCCATGTCGAACCAAAGAAAGAAAAGCAAGCAAAGAACATATGTACAGATGGAAGACTGAACGCAAGTCTGGAATAAAACATAATTTATTTCAAGTTGACTGACTTTTTTTTTTTTTTTTTTTTGCGAGTGGGAAAGATCAACAGGTCTGGAATGCATCACTGGATGGAGGAAACACATGTCTCTTCAAAGGGATCATTGTTGATCACTGCACACAATTTCCATGGAGAAACTAAGCTAAAAGGTATCAAAACTGAAATTTACAGCAGTTTAAACAATGAATGAACAAGGGTTCAGATTGCTCTGGTGATTGACTCAGCACTGTTGCCTTTGAAATTGGACAAAGCTGCAACAACCTTATTCAGTTTTATGTACTGTTACATACATACATACATACATACATAAGAGTAGAAGAAAACGATTACAGAACTGAATTACTCAGATTGCACTCAGATTACTTAGATTGCACCCACACATGTCCATACATAATTTCTGCAGTTCATTAACACATTTGTAGCAGAAGACAGAGATTATCTGTTCTTCAGGTTGAAACCACAAGAAGATACCTGACAAATTAGATGTGCGGCAGAAACATATCTACTGCACAAACCTATACAAAGATCAAGAGAAACCCAACCTTAAAAACTCAAATGCTGAGAACCTGACAGCTGACAAGTTCAGCAGCTCTGATACTCTTCGACGCGATGACTTTCCAAACATTTGCCTGCTCCAAGGAGACATCTGGGACTTGGCAAGTTGTGCCAGCCAAAAGGGATGGCGAATCCATTAGTTTCAGAGAGTCCATTTGCATGACACTGATTTTGCTACCCATATCCTTGATGATCAAATGGAGCTTTCCAATAAATCCAGCAAGCAAGTAAGGACTGTCTGACTCGTCAAAGTTCCCAACACATGCCTGTCTTACAGCAGCCTTCCAAGTATCCTCTTGAGCATCGTACATCTTTATCTTAGAACTGCTAGAATAAGTTGCTGGCTCAAAGGCATACAGATTGCCATCTATAACAGCACTCAATTTCGTTACATCCCGCCTTGCAGGCCAACCTTCACCCATTCCCGTAGGCATTTGTTCCCATGAATTTGTCACCGGATCAAAGATCTCTCCACCAACATCTACCGCAAAGGGATAGGAATAAAAGCTCTGAAGAACATATAGCTTCCCTCTGTATGAGGTCACTCCAGTAGCAATAGGCTTCAGTACATCAGCTAAGGCCGCCGGTAGAGCTTGCGATTTGGAGAATAACATATCTGGCACCTCAGCCCAGACCCCAGTTGCCGGGTCAAACACTTCAGCAGATTTTAAGCGGAGCTAACCCGTTCTTGCCTTTGCTGACACCGCCAACAACATACAGCTTGTTGTTCAACAGGCTAGTCTTGCAGAAGGCACGCCCGGTGCTCATCGGGCTCACCTCCTGCCATGAATTGACAGAGGGATCATACCTCCACACGCATTTCACCGCGGAAGCTCTAGAGAACCCACCCAAAACATAAAGGCAGCCATCAGCAGCGCCGAAGGCACGGCCACAGAATGGTATACTGCCTAACAATTCCTTCTGACCAAGCCAGTCTCTGATAACGTCAAAGATACCTATGCCAGCGCTCACCAGATCCCCCAAGCCCAACCCATAGCCGTGGCCACTCCTGCGCTCTCCTCTGCTATGGCTGATCCCAGGCATGAGCGGCAGCCTCTGCCATCGGTTGCTAACCGGATCAAAAGCGTGCCAAACCAGCTTCTGATCATCCGCCGTCTTCATCAGTATGTACAGCCACTCTTCGGACACGCCGAGCTCCTTCCTCAGCCGGTACAGCTCCGCGCCGGTTACCGCCGCCTTCCAGCTCCGGGAGACCATCTTGGCCTTGAGGTACACCACCCGCGGCATCCTCGCGAGGATTTGCAGAGAGATCTCGTCCGGGAGCCCCGGGATCAGTCTCAAGTGGCTGTGGCTGCAGAGAGGGGTCGATAGCCGCATCTTCTTGGAGGAATCTGGTCGCGAAGCTTCGCCGTGCTCCCATTGCTGGTCGTTGCTGGCGGCGGAGCTCAAGAACGCGCCCATTTGATGTCTTGTTGGCTACCTGTATCTAGAGAAATTTAATGAATAGAGTAATTAACCAGCAGAAAAGTGTGCAAAGGCATAATTTTGAGCAGTAAAAAAATGGAAGAAAAGATGGGGAAACCTATATATAAGAATAAAAAGAATAAAACATCAAGACAAGAAAAAAAAATCTAATTCTTTGGTTCAAAATCTCAAGATGCAAAGGACAGTTCACCGGTAACTCGAAAGCATCGCCAAATCCCCCAGGAAATAGCCAAACAAAAACAGTGGAATGATTGGATCGGATGACTTTTCAAACGAATTCCAAAGGGATCCAAGTCCTACGTTTGCTGGCTGCTGACACCACAGGTTGTTTGGAACGGAGGAAATGGAAATCTGCTTCCTTATCGAAATGGAGCCAAGGTATCCACTACTAGCAGCTGAGCAAGATAAAACCATGTTCGTGAAGGAAGAGAGGGAGCTAACCAGTCTGGCAATCCCATCGCGGCGCTACAGTATAAAGACCTCGCCCTGGAGAACAGTACGAAGAGAAAGAGGACGCCGACGCTCCGCCTCCGGCCCTAGCGCCTAGCTATGAGCCGCCGCCACAGGGAGTGGGGAATTTGCCGAGCCGAGAAGCGTCGGGAGGGGACGGTCACGCCGTCACACTAGGATTGGGGGGAATTTGGCGAGCTGAGGATGGACTAGGGTTTGGAGGGAGGGGGCATTTATCGCGCGGCCGGGTAGGCCAGCGGCAGCGGCAGGGGAGAAAAGGACGCCGTCGCCGCCGGCGTGCGCTGGAGGCTGCAGCTGTTCGACTCGGAGTGCTGCGAGTATTTTCTTTTTGTTTTTCTTTTGTTTGCTCGAGTGGCGACTTGAGTCGAGTGAGCCGATAAAGAATGATGATGCGGCTGCAAGTTTCCCTTTAACCAGTGGGCCCACTTGTTATTTGCTGTAAACACATTCTAAATTCTAGAACGAGAAATTATCCGTGGCTTTCCTTCGATTCCTTACACACCTAAGGAGTGTTTAAGGCCATTTTAGTTGCCAAAATTTGGCACTATTTCCCATCATATCAATTGTATTTTTTTCGTCTATACGGAGCATTAAATGAAATAGCAGCTGTTGCATGTTTTGTCTGACTAACTCGAGATGAATCTTTTAAGTCTACTTAGACCATGATTGGATAAAAATTATCAAATACAAACGAAAAGTGCTTTAGTGCACTTTTCACCCCCTTTTCATCAACTAAACACCCTCTCTAAATCTGATAGAACGTTTTATGGGACGTCGGAAAGGTTTTAACGCGGGAGTCGTTTGCCACCTCCTAACTCTACCATGATAAATTTTTACCTTGAGCCGTGTCCTTGAGAAGATTTGTTCCCTAAAAATGATTTTTATAGTAATAGCAGTTGTACTACCTAATAGCATCTCCAAAGTGATTAACAAAAAGACTAGATCAATTTACTGATTTAGCTATTCTCTAAAATAGATTAGACAAGAAAATGTTAGAGTATTTCAATAGATTCTGTAAACTCAAAAGGCAAGATGGCTAGTGAGATAGACTATCCAAAAATAGATAGCAAATAATGTGAGATGGAGAGCTACTAAATTTGGTAGTCATTTATAATAGCTAAATTTAACTTTAAAAATAATTTGACTAATCTCTTGGAAATGCTTTAAGATGGATTTAGAAAGCTCCCAACCCAACGTTCGTTACTAAGAAAAAAAAAGAAAGAGGAGACGAGCTAGAAGGAAATCAAGGGACGTACGTCAACTGCAAAACTTTGGGACTAAGCTAGGAGCCTCGGACACATTTTTATATTGAAAAAAGAACGTATATACGTACGTTCTCATACACATTTTATACTGAAAAAAGACTGCTTTCGATGTTAACCAATAATGCATGCTTACCTGGATTCTAGAAAGTCAAGCCGCAAAGATGCATACATTAGGCAGGCCATATACATAACATAAGCAAATCGTCATCCGAGTGATGTAAGCCTCGAACGTGAACCAAGGGTAAGCATAGCCATTTTTAAAAAAAAATACTCCTAGTGTAATGATTTTAAAAGAAGGTACGGCCTCTTCTCTTTTTTACAATTAATTCAGAAAATTTTGACTACTTTTAAGAGAGCCATCGGAATCTCAAGTAGTATAGCTTCAATCTCTAAACAAACATAAGTGCCAGAGCTACTATATGTACCTCACCTTATATCTAAAAATAAATCAAATTTTACTTTGATATTTTAGATTAAATGTTAGGGATCTTTTCTACACAAATCTTAAGATATTTTGTATGCATGGCATTACTGGATAATCTAAATTCCAGCGGGATGTGTTTGCACAGAAACGTCAGTAGCGACCACAGTCGAGTCGTCGCTGGCTCATAATCACAAACAGACAGTGGCATGTTGCTCTCGCCCGTCCATCTCAAAAAGATGTTGTCCATCAATCATCCCAACTCGCACGCACTCCGTTGATTTAATTATCCTAGTCAAGTTCTAGGCCTTGTGAGGCCTCGCTCTCGCTACTAGAGAATACTCACTTCCTTCCTTCCCTAAACGAACCTGTTTACCTTTTTTAAACATAGACAATCAATATCAGTCGAAATCAACACTTCTTTTCACACAACCGAACCCGGCATGGAGGAAAACATGCATAGTCAGTGAAACAGAAAAAATAACCACAACTTTATTATTAGCTTCTAATTTATTTTAAGAGAGATAAAGAAACAACTTCTTACTATAGTGTGTAAGAACCAAGCAAGAGCCAATATGGAAGCTCCACCAGGACATTAATTTCGTTCAATCGAAGTCGCTTTGCTAGCTACTCCCAAACATACGTTCTTAATTAATTTGAAAGTTATCTTGCCTTGTCTAGCAAGTTAGACCGTCTCATATGTTGGCCGAAATCATTAATTATTTGGATGGGTAGCTAGTCTCTCAAACATAGGTAGTCTAGCTAGTCTCGAACGAAACACTGGTACAAAATACATTTGTCTCGACAGTGATTTTTTTTACATGCTGTTCTCTTATCATGCGCCAGTACAAATCAAAATCCAGTTATTGTGTTTTTGATCCAGTTATAAGTCTTGTTCTTTTTTAATTGCAACAAGTTAGTAGCTCATTACCTTATTATTTGTGTTTTGCGATTGAGATCTTGTAAATTACTCCATTTGGATGGGTAGGCCGATTGCTTAATATCTTTCTCATCGGCTAGCTTCGTAGTGAATCTTATGTCTTGTTAATTAAGCATCGATCTGGACATATAAACATCAGCCAACCTGAAATATGCGAAGTTAATTTATCAGAAAATAAGTGCATTTCTAGCCTTCAAAATTTAATTGCACTTTTAGGTCATTGGCCACCTAGCGTTAGTAGGTTTTTGCTATTTTCTCCATTTTCAAAGCACAATTATTACATGTCCCTACTCCTTGCATAGGAGTATATGTAATTTTATACTCTCTCTCTCTCTCTCTCTATAAAAAAATATAAATCTCACATCATGTGGAATCAAACAATTGAGACTTGGGTTCTTTTAGGGATTGATGGAGTAACAACATTCTAGAAGTGTTTTTATTTTAGACCGAGGGAGCACTTGCCAACATCATAATCAAGATCGATTCGCTTTCCATATTTTTGTTTGTTTGCAGTTATTGTTGACAATCGACAGATAGATTGATATCAGCATCATGCAAGTGACAGCAGGAGTCAATAAGAAAAAAACACACCAATTCTGGGGATCACAACGGATGCACGGAAGAGGTTCACTTGTTTTTTTGTTTTTTTTTTACCAGCAACAGTTCCAAGGCAAGTTTTTTTGAAGGCAAGTTGGCAACCAAAGAAAAAGCTTTGTTGTAAGGCATCATGATAACATGGATCCGGTTCATACTAGTACTGCCTGCTTCTGAAATGCCAAGTTATGGAGAAAACAGTGGTATGAAAAACTGGAATTTACAACAGTTTGAACAATGAACAGGGTTCAGACTGGTCTGGGGATTTACTCAGCACTGATGCCTTTATAATTGGACAGAGCTGCAAGCCTGCAACAACCTTATTCAGTTTTATGTAATGTTATATACAATAGAATTTGGGCCCAGAACTTCCCTGGAATTTGGGCCAGATTTTGTTAATACTATGCAGCCCAGAAAACTTGGCCCAGACGTTGAGAAGCCCATCATTAGCTCGTCATCCCGAGAAAAAAAAATATACTCTTTTTGGGACCATGTAGTATATCTCTACAGCTGTGCACGTGTGTCTAAATTCTGAACATTGTTTTTGGGACTATGTAGTTCTCTTTTGTGTATCGGGTTACAGTACAGATGGACAAACAAATTACCTCGGGGTACAACGGATCTTTTTATACCTTATAATTTGCTTTCTCATTATTAGTCATGGGCTTACATGTTTTGTTTTGTCAAATCTAAACAACTTTGCAGACTGATATCTTGATCAATTATCGGGTCGAGTCAAGTTTGGGTTAGGCCGACGTACTTGTCGGGTCACAAATCTTTAGCACGAGCTTGATCCGATGCACCGACGGGTCAGGGCAGGCTGAGCTATTTTCTTATGTTTTCCTACTTTGTTTCAGAGTTTTTCAGGATAGGTTAGATCACGGGTCAAAAATCATGACTCAAACACAACTTGATATGTCGGCAGGTTATGTTAATCCGAAAGAGTTGGTTGGGTAGAGTGGCTCATAACCAAGTCTAACCTGGATAGGCTTTATGACAACGTGGCCGGTTTCTTAGAACCGGTTGTCTGAAAAGAAGAGCTGATTTTGACTGATGCTGATTTATTATAAGAGAAAAACACTGTTCTATGTGTGAAAAGAAACTGAAATCTAGACAAGTAAACAAGGCTCGTCCGAGACATTAAGCAAAATTTTCATATATTAATATTAGATTAGAGATGCCTACTACGCTGTACTATATGATCTGAAGCTGGACATGATTACATAATTGAAAAAAAAAAGGAGGTAGTTAAACACTAGCCGCATACACTGTTGCTATCTGCTTCGAGCTATGCAGAATACAAATAAATAAAAAGGCAGCTAGCAACGTCTCTCCTAGGCCCTATAGCTAGCTACCTTGGCTAGCTAGTTCTTCGTCTTCCTGGGGTCCTGTGCGATGTAGAGCCTCTTCACCGAAGCCATGAACAGCCTGCAACATCCATCATCCATTGTTCAGCGTCGATCGACGACGACGACCTCAACTACCAGCGTACAGTGCAAAAGAACAGGAACGACGACGACAGCTTACTCCCACGGCACGTCGCCGACGAGCATCCGGTCGCCCTCGTTGTCCTCGTATAGAAGGATGTACGCCTTCTTGTTGTTGCTTTTACTGCCCCCCTTCTTCCTCGGCTCCGGCAGCTCCTCCTCGTCGTCCTCGTCTTCTCTGCCAGCGATCCTCCACTGACCATCTGAAAAAGCATGACAACACATTCACATCTCATGGTGATCGGATCGAGATCGACATGCATGCCCAAAGCAAGACAAGGAGGTCTGCGTGCTCTGCTCTGCTCTGCCCTGACCTGACAGGAAGCCATGGAACATGACCTGGAGGGCGCGGGACAGCGACGCGTACCCGCGGTGCGCCAGCAGGTCCACCTTCCTCCCGACGGCGCAGCCCTCCATGTTGACCTTCACGAACATGGTGGCCCTCGCCGGCACCGTCGTCCTCTGCTCGCCACCGGACTTCACCGTGCTGCTCGTCGGTTCCGGTTCCTCCACGGCCTTCGCGCCCGCCTGCAGGTGGCTCCTGCGGAACGCGCCCACCGGCGGCCATCCCACCGGCGGCCGCTGGTGGTCTTGCTCCTCCAGGGCTGTTACCTTCTCTGCTTGCCTGGCGGCGAGGCTCCATGGGTGCACTCCAACTCCGACACCAAGCCATGGATCGCCATCGCAGCCAGCACCATTGTCTGAAGAGATGCCCAGCCTGAGCTCAAGGCTGCTCATGATCAGGCCACCACTTGCCTGCATCTTGCTGCACTCGTCTGCTTGCTCTTGTTTCAGTTTCAGCCTTTGTGCAGCTGAAGAGCTCTTCATAGCCTCTGAACTCTGATGTCAAGCTGCAGCTCTAGGACATACAACTTGTGTGTGTGGTGTGTGTGTGTGTGTGCAGAGCAGGTGAGTGTTTGTGGGAGAGGAGCTAGCTTGTGGCTCTTTATGGTGTTGAGGCAACTGTGATGGATGGATGGATGGATGGATGGAACAATTAAAGGGCACAGAGATGATGAGAAAGAAAGCTAGGTGGCTTTGTGCTTGCTAAGTACTCCTAAAGTGAGCTAGTGGGGGACTAACAAAAAGTATATATATATGAGCAATCAAATGACATGCCATATATGTGCAAGTAAAACTTAAAACTCTAAAAAAATATGTATGTAAAAAGCAGCTCTCTGACCTTACATAAAGCCTAGTACTGAAAGAAAATTGATCAAGGGAATGCATAAAGCCTAGTTAGTACTGAAAGAAATTCGCATTGATTAAGGCAATGCGTGTCTGGAGCTCTGAACATGCATAGATCATTTGGCCTGCAGTTTCGAGGATCCATTTGTACGGTAAGAAAATGAAAATGAAACATGTATCAAGTTCATGTAATAATTTTGGGGTCAAAATTTGCCCCTTTTTGTTTTCTGAAACAAATTAAGGCAGGATCTCTGATCCTTTTGCTGATAGAAAAAGGACATCGAACCACATGCAGCATGTTTTCAGTTGAAGCACAAGGGGAAATTGTTGAAGCATGGAGAGCATAACCGCAATGCGCGACACGTGCCCGCAGCAGTTCATGCAGTTTCAGCAAGAGGTTTGAGTGCGCGGCACTGATCGATATGCATGCGAGTGGCTCAAGTGGATGGACATCTCCTTATCGTTTGCAAGAGTTGCTTCTTGCTTGCATGGTTTTGTCTGACCTTTGTGTTGTGTGGGGGACACAGTGGCTGGCTACTGGAGCTCCAACTGAAAGTTCAGTCCACTCCACTTGGGTCTTTTTCCTGAAAGTGATGCTTGGAGCTTTGCTTTTGCCTTGTCCTGCAGAAAATTTGGCAGGCCCTTTTACGTAACTGTAATAACACTGGCCATGAACATGTGTCTCAAGATGCTTTCTTTCTTTCTTTTGATCCATTGCACATGTAAGGTTCCAGAGAGATAGAGAACCTATAGTTATTTTGTGTGAGTGTAAGCTTATATATGCTTGTGAAAATATTGATTTCATTTCTAACAAAAATGCTATTATTTCAGATTTTTCCAGCATTGCTGTTGTGCTCCCAGAATAATGAATGCCATTTAATTGAAAAGAAAACCTTGAAGCTAGAAGTCAGTTCTATATATATATATATATATATATATATATATATGCAGGCAGTGAAAAGTACTGACATAGATATGCACTAGCTATGCATCAGTATATTTTTGAGATGAGTTCAGAAAATATTTTTGAGATGAACTATGAGCATACTAGTCAACCAACAAAAGTTGTTCACGTTTGCAGAGAACCAACAAAAGCTGCAACAGTTTCCAACCACTAGAACAATATCGCTTGTTGTGTGAGTCAAATTGAAAAGAATATTTCTGATTGCAAATAAATCCGTTTTTTTCTAACCAAATATTTATCTTTTTTTTTTCCTGAGTCCTGCTGACAATTTGCTAGGAAGTTATACATAACTATACACTGTACCCAAACATATCTCAAGAGGGTGGGCCTGAAATCATGTGCTCATTGCCCTGAGCGTAAATCCAAAAAGATAATAAATGAAACAGAGTGGCTCTGTTGTGAACAAAATTTATTAAATTCCATAGGTACCACATCTAAAGAGATGATCCTTATTGTACTCCCACCATATATGGTGAATGTCAACTTCTTGAAAAGAAAACTCCAAAATTAGAGCTTAATTTATCATTTCCATAATGGAAGAGTAGTAGTGATATACATGTTGATGTTACCTCACGAAGTGGTGATCCAACTGGAGATGAACAGTGCACTAGTTCCTGTTGTGCCACACTTACCAAGGTAAACATTTGAGCTACTACTGCTAGCGTAGAGAGTAGCTACCAGTACATTAGTTAGCCATACAGTTCATAATCTTTGAAATGAAGAATTTTTCATACCTAGATAGGCCAAAAGAAAAGCGCAATTCTTTAAGCACGTCAAAACGTTAGTGCTTATTGTCCACAAAGAAAAGTGCATTTCTGGTTACAGCATTCCTTTATTCCGCTACTTTAGGAATAAAGTCGGGGACATTTTACAGTTGTGAAAAGCAATACCTTACTTTGGGTAAAGTAATTTTGCACGGTTCTTGGGTGTTCTGCTCTACACGACAGAGAATTTTCACCACAACTAACAAAAAGAATCTGTACTACCTAGCTTTGTATGTTACATATAAACTGGACCAATCTACCTGGCAAGTGGGGTTATCTATTCGTAGTTGGTTTTGTGTACATGTAGAAGCAAGGCATAAGATGCATGATGCCTACATATGCCTCAAAATCTGCATTTGAAAACAAAAGGTAGACTCCTAAGGATCAACCGAATCGTACTATCACTTAGAAAAGGTAACTGCTGCATTGTTCTTGATCCTCTCTATACAATGACAGCTCCTCACATGCCCATGTTATTAACAATAATCATGTCGTCCGGCATCTATTCTTTACATGCAGGTAACACAAGAAGCTTTACTAGAAAGCCACTCTACTTTTCACCACTCAGCTTTCTTACCACTTGCATATATGCATCTTCTTTATCAGGACATCACATATCTTGTTATTGTATCAACGAAGGTGCAAAGCACAATTAAACCTATCAGTAGGCCGCTAGCTAGCCCTAACTAAGTTCCATTCTACCATGATTGGCCCGCCTACTAATCGCGTATCATCATCACGTGTTAACCCATCAAACCAGCTAAGAGTACTATCCCATCCCATCAAAAAAAAAAAAAAAATCATGATAGAGTACATAACAGTAGGCACCGGAATATAACCCTCTTTCCCTTTAGCACATATCTCTTGCTTAGTGGTTAAGGAGTAGACGGCGGTTTGCATTGATTGACAGGCGGATGCAGATAGCAAAACATGTCGATGTCTGATGTGCATTCCCATTCCATGCCATTTTTCAGGGCATAAGTGGACCTGATCAGAAGCTTTTGTTGACTTGTATGCTGAACACCGCGCCGCATGAGGGTTCAGGTTCAGGCTCACAATGATGGTGGGCTTCTGGTTGGTTTGCTCCTGATCTGATTTGCTGTGTGATCTCTAGAACTGTGAGACTACAGGAGAGCCTCCAATTATTGGTTGGAGCATGGAAAAGATTCAGGTAGCAGCTTCACAAGGAGATGATAGTGATGATGATATGATACCTCATATATTATTGGTCTGCGAAAGCTCTCGTCTTGTCGCCAATGTTCATCCTGATTGCACAGTTATGGCGAGATTGGTATCCGACCCGCCTTTTACTTGTCTGAACTGATTCCTTGTCTGAAAATCGTAAACAAACAAAAGGTTGTGCGACGGCATTCAGATTTTGAGGTTATTCTTTCCGATCGATAACGGCGAGGATACATACAGAGGAAGAAATCTGAATGCAGGAAAAAAAAAAAGAGGAAAAGATTAGGAAGTGATCCGCATGCTGACTTGCTCAGCTCGAGATCTAGCTGTGAGCTCTTACCTGAGCGCATAGCCATAGCCACTGAGGATTGGAGGTGCAATTAATTGAAGCTTTTTCCATCTCCTCCTCTCACTCTCTTCTCCAACAAACACATGGCAATTGTAATGGCATCAAGGGTCCAATTCAATCCAGCTCTGGAAATGGAACGAACATCCTGGTCTCTGATTTGTTCAACCTGAGTGACCACCACCACCACCACCACTAGTTGCATCCAACTTGCAGCGTCATCTCATCCCCGTTCCCATCATCCATCCGATCGTGTCGTGTCTGCCGGGATCTGCGACTGAGTTTCGGTCGTTGCTCATCGCACCGGTGCTACTCCGATCCTACTCCTACTGCACAATTTTCTGTCTGTCAACTGATTGATGGCATGGCAGATACGATCCATGTCTTTTGCAATGTCAAACAAACATGCTCTGTGTATCATTGTATTTATATGTGCTTCTTAATCAACTCTTTCGTCTCTTTAGTTCCTCTCTCTGAAAATGGATGTCCAAGAAACATAATAAAAATACGAGCTTTCTTAGTGTTTGGATCAATTTCTGCCTCACTGTTTTGGATCAAATAAAAGACCCTACCGTCTTCTGAGACAAAAAAAAAAAAAACCCCACTAGTGATACATAGCATTCTAGTGGATGGATCCTGTCCGGCGTGGGGCCCCCTTGAATCGATCTAGCAAAGATTTTCATTGCCCCTCCCTTTTCTTTCTTTTTTTTTTCCACACACAAAAAAGGTCAACAGCTTTGCAAGTTTCAACGCATTGGATTCATGCACCTTGTTAAATGCAAGTGCAACGCAGGGTGTACAACGACCTGCAATACTATTATATACCATGCACACTTGGAGGAGTCAGTCAGTCAAGCAGGCTTCAGCTTGTTGCTGCAGGCTGAAAAGCACGCACTGCCACTTGGCTCACTGCGCTGTGAAAGAAACAGCCCTTTCAGCTGTGATGTGAAACAGCCAAACAGGTAAGAGTAACAATGGCAGGATCGGAAGAGATGATGCACCAAGGGTGACTTTGCGGCGTTGACTGCTACCAGAGATCTGAGTCTGACGTACACATACACATGGTTCATGAATGAGAACATTGCAGTTCAGAACATCAAATCGAATGAACAGCGGGAGGTGGTAGTGCAGTGCAGTTGGCATCTACTACCATCTCCTTAACTGACAGGAAGATGCAGTCATCATTTGGCAATACAGTACGTCAGGGAAAGTCCCTTTATCACTTGGTCAATTTCAGAGGTGTAAAACCAGTGCATACACCAGCAGTGTGGAAATTGCGTATACCACCCCCTGGGTACATGTGCTTTTCATTCTACTGTTACCGTCCGTCAAAGAACAAGATCTTGACAGGAGAGCAGCAAGCTCTTGGTGATAAAAAAGGCCTTTTTTTCTGCTCGGATTTTGAGTCAGTACAGCGATCACCTATGGTTGAGTGAGAGAAAACAACACGTGGTGTTGACGAATATGTGTAGTGGTACACGTGTTGATACAAATATCGTGGAGCATGTTTCCAGAATGGCAGGTAGCCAGGTACGAGGCAAACTGGTTAGAGGGATAGGCCCCAAATTCGTAGCCCCAAACCTGTTCCGACTCGCCAATAGGACAGTGCAATACGAGCTACGGAATAATAATTGGATACACGCATTTAGGGGAAGAATCATCTCGGCTACTCACATTGACGAATTTGTCTCTCTTTACCTTCGCCTTCAAGATGTCCACCTGCAGCAAGGAATTAGAGACTCCATCACCTGGAGATAGACTGTGGATGGTGTTTACTCCACTCGGTCAGCATATCGGATCCAATTTAGTGGATCCTCAGTTTTGTTCCGGACTGAGAAAATTTGGAAAGCAAAAGCAGAGAACAGGTGCAAGTTTTTTTTTGCCTGGATTCTAGTGCAAGGAAAACTCCTCACAGCAGATAATTTACAAAAACGAGGGTGGCCACATCAGGATCAGTGTGCGCTTTGTAACGGTCCACTCGAAACGGGTCTTCACCTCTGTCTGCTTTGCCCTTTTGCAAAGGAGGTTTGGGACCAAATCCTCGCATGGGAAAACTTCTATGAAATAAGGCCGCGGATTCAAGATGACCCAGTGGACATCAATGAATGGTGGGATGAGGCGGAAAGGAAGGTGCAGAATGCAGAGTGGAGGCGATTTAATGGGGTGGTGACTTATACTGTCTAGACCATTTGGAAGGAGCGCAACAGAAGAATGTTCAGCAACATCGCAGAAACAAGCTTTCAAGTGGCTGCAAGAATCAGGGAGGATATCGTTCAAAGGAAGAGAGCTTTGATCCATAGTCTGTCTGGCTGTATCCCGTGTCCTCCCCCCCCCCAAAATAAACTCTAAAGGTACGAGGCAAACTTGGCGATCTATCTCAACAGTGCTCAGAAACTGAGAAACTAATACGCCATGTCCATCACCTGGACAATACAAGAGGTCGTGTTGACCAACTTGTTGGAGATTGTTTGGCTATGTGTGACGATGATCTTGTTCATCACAGGGCAAATTTTTCTGGTGGCACCTAGTGTCAAGTAGCTGTAGTGTTCTTTGTGTGCTAATTGATGGTGGTAGTTTTTGTTAGCAGCAGAGCAGAATACTTGGGGAAGGGGAAGATGGAGGACTCAGTATTGGGAACGGAAGAGGAATGTTCAGGATTCGAAATCAGAGTTTACAATCTTCATGCCCTCTCTTCCTTCCAACCTAGTACATATAGCTACTTCTGCCACTGCGGGCCGCTCACTAAGACGCTGGGCCGTGGAACCTCTTGGGCCGAGTCGACTCTTCCAGGGCGATGCCTGCAGGTGGGTCAGGGATGCTGACAGTTTTCTTTTCCTTGTATCTGAACTGAAGGGTTTCATGATCCATGTTAGTGCTGTAACGCTTGAATCTATTTCTGGTCCTAATTAGCAGTACTAATTAGTGTCTAGAAAACATAGGAGGGGGAAAAAACTTGTGCTGTTTTGCTCTCCTCTGCTGCTCCAAAGCTACCGTTCTATGCATGCACTGAAGCTGAAAGGATTCAGTTCAGCAGTTGTGAATCAGGTCTTGCTTGCATCCTATAAAGGAAACAAGAATGCAGATACCTTTTTTTTTTCGTGTATGTGTGTGTGTGTAGGAGCTAAAGTGCAGATGGATTTGCTGCAGCTTTTTTTGAATCAGGATAAGCACATGCTGGACGAAAAAGGAGCAGAGAAACGTGCTGCTTGAATCTTGACTAAGGAATGGGAGGGGCGAAACCAAGCGAGAAATCTGTTGGCACGAAATGGAAATTGCGATCCACGCCACGCCCAATTTTATATTGTCTTTTATGTAAGCTTCCTTCTTTTTTAGCCTTTTTTTTAAGCTTCCTGCTTGACTAATGTTAATGCATGCAACATTGCAGTCTTCTGCAAACGCTGGCCAACACTGACCAGACGAGACCACGAATGGTAGATACAGATGGGCTGGGCTTAGCCCATGTTTCAGGCCCACGCATGGTATTCGATTGAGGAAATCCCCTGAGTTTAATAATAAATAAAAATCAAATTCTTCGTTCACAGAAAGAAAGACAAACAAACCGTGTCAACTATTTCAGTCGCGCTTTTTGGAGCAGAACATTTCTGGAGAAAGAAACAATGATGAAAATGATAAGTCTCCTTAGGAAATGGTGTGAGATACATTGGCCTTAAATCGCTCTAAATTGGCCTTAAATCATTTTCTAGTTAAGCAAATGGAGAGCAATTGTGGTCGATAGAAATCTTATCTGCTCTATGCAGTGGCCAGAGAAAATAGAGAAAAAAATGTATGATAGAAAACGTTTGATAAAGGGTAACGAGTGTTATCGGCAATAGCAAGTTTGAGGCCTCAAAAAAATGGGGAAACAGACTACGACTGGCTTTATATAAATCTTCGAAAAGTTCCAACTTTTCCCTGTCCACAGTCTCTTCCACGTCTTCCCGGCCTCTCTCGCTCCTCGCCGCCGCCGGCGGAGCTAGTCATGGCATCCTCGATGGCCGCCGTCGCCTGCGCCACCGGCACCGCCCTTTCGCCGTCGACCGCGACGGCCCAGAGGCCGTCTGCCCAGGGCCGCCTCGTCTTCCCCGCCGCGCCCGCCCGCTCCCACTCCCTCCTCCGGCTCCGCGCCGCCGGCCGCCGGTCGCCTCGGGCAACCAAGGTACTCCCCTCCCGGCCTTCGCCTCGCCTCCGCGTAATTCGCTTCGGTTGGATTGGATTGGCAGCTAGCAAAGCGCATGTATTTGCCTGCCTGTTCCTTGCGGACGTTTGGAGGATTTTTCTCCAACATGGACGGAGAGTATTGGAGGAGAGGACCGTAGTAGCATAGATCTCGCTAATCCTGGCCATTTCATCTCTGTAGAGGTTAGCTTGATAATGACACCAGTTTCTTCATGGCGGAATTTTTATTTCCTGCTGCTTCATTTCAGGCTGTGGTGGCAGCGTTGGCTGACCCACTCAAGGTCATGATAGCAGGCGCTCCGGCGTCCGGCAAGGGCACGCAGTGTGAGCTCATCAAGACCAAAGTAAGCGATTTCATTCATGAACAGCCAGCCTTGTGTGTTATTGTATCATGTCCTACATCCCTTCTGTATAGTGAGTTCAGAGCTTGGCTGTTCAGTTAGCATTTTTTTCTGATAATTTGCAGTTCGGTTTGGTGCACATCTCCGCTGGAGATTTGTTGCGGGCGGAGATCGCTGCTGGCTCTGAGAATGGGAAGCAGGCCAAGGAATTCATGGAGAAGGGGCAGCTTGTGCCTGATGAGATTGTCGTTAATGTGGGTCATGTTTTCTTTCGGGTGCTCCATTTATGTATGCTATTCCAAGTCGCTGTTGGTGCTCATAAAGAAGAATGATCTTGCGTTTCTGCCAGATGGTGAAGGAACGCCTTCTGCAACCAGACGCTCAGGAAAACGGTTGGCTGTTGGACGGGTACCCGAGAAGCTATTCACAGGCCATGGCCTTGGAAAACCTTCAAATTCGGCCTGATATTTTCATTCTGTTAGATGTAAGTGGACAGCTTGGTTAAATTATTAACGCAAATCACATCCGTCCTTTGTTATAGTATATGTCACCATTACCTCTTACCGGTAGCACAAATTAGATTTCTTTGAACACTGCTATTGGCTATACTTAAATGAATAGCTTGTGGAAGGAAAACAGAAAATAAAAAGAACATTAGTGTCTGATTTAGCAATGTTGTTGGATCAGAGTTGACTTCGTTATTTCGATTTTCTGAAGTTACATAACAAAAGGAAGAAAAATGTATTCATCAACTATATCTTTCATGCATCCTCTGTTGAAATGAAATTAACTGCAGCAGTCCAGTGATTAGATTTTAGGAATGTAGAGTTTGTACCTTTAGCTCATTCTTTGCTATTATAGGTTCCAGATGAACTCCTTGTTGAAAGGGTGGTTGGAAGACGGCTTGATCCTGTCACAGGGAAAATATATCATTTGAAGTACTCTCCACCAGAGAATGAAGAAATCGCTTCAAGGCTTACACATAGATTTGATGATACAGAAGAAAAGGTACATATTTATACTGGTTATTGGGAAGAGTAATGTCAAATGCAATTGCCGGGTCTATCATTAAACAGGATATAATTGCTTATCTAGGTATTGCATTGTTACTCCAAAGTGTCTTTCTTTGGTCTACTACTAGGCAAGCAAGATCAGCATGCTTTATGATGCGCCTGCTGGCCATATCTAAAGTATTCGGTGCATATATGTTCAAATCCACTGACACACCTGACATTTCCATTTGAGAGGTGGAAGCACCACATCTATGGTATAAAATATCTACATTTGGTGTGCAAGGCTCCCCTCTGATGTTCAAGGTTTTTTTTTTTTTTTTTTTTTGTCGTTGCCTGTTCTTGTGATTGTCTATCATTGTGGTAGAGTTACTGATATAGGATGATGCTTCTTCAACTGTGTATTATGATGGTTTGCTTACCTCTACTTGATCAGATATTTTTCATCAATTGCTTGACTGTTTATTTAGATCGGAAAAATCAGTGAGCATGGTGTTATGAGAATCCACTTCTGACAAATCTTGCTTTTGCTGTTTTGCAGGTTAAGTTGAGGCTGCAGACTTATTACCAAAATATCGAGTCCTTGCTAACAACATATGAGGATATTATTGTCAAAGTAAGCGCCATCTCTTTAAACTGAAAAGTATCTGCTCCATCAGCTCTCTCAAGATTGATTTGCATTTCTGCTAGATGTTTTCGATAGACTTGGTACATTTCATGAAATTAGCCTAGCATGGATTAACCTGACATCCTCAGTAATTACAGGCAGTTTTTTTTTTTCCTTGCATGGAGTAGCAGTTGCTATTGTTAATTTCTCTGTCTGTCATCTCTGCGTCACATGCATATTACCTATTTCTCAGTCACTTCTAGTGTTGGTATACTATTGAGTAGTGTCTAATTATATAGGCATGATAATATACAACTTGTTGATTAGTATCTGCCTGTGATCTTAAATTATATTGTTCAACAATCATGCTTTATCCAGTCACCTGGCTATCTATGCAATCAAGCAATCACCTACATGCTTTGGATGCATGTTCGTGCACTAACTTTCAAACCTTTCTTTTGTTACTGGTTTCTGTAATTTATAGGTGCAAGGAAATGCCAAAGTGGAAGAAGTCTTTGCTGAGATCGACAAGCTGCTGGGTTCTAGCTTGGACAAGAAAGCAGAAATGGTGTCTAGCGCATGAGCAAGGGAAAAAAGATTGGGTGCAGGTCCGACAAGTTCATGTAATGTAAGCCATATCACATGACAGGAACTTCTCCAACCGGATTTAGTTGAAGCATAGGCCGACACGTACATGTTCTGTAAGCCGGCTCACATGATGGAAACTTCTCCATGTGGATGTGGTCGAAGCATAGGAATTTTCTCTCTCCAATTGTTAATTGTGCGCGAATGGAAGCGACAGATCATTCGTAGGTTTGAGGGCTTAAGAGATCCTCAGCTGCTGTACATGTTTTGTTGCTGTCTTCTGAACATACATGTCATGTTGTTTCTCAACTGGAGGAATGGTGTTAATGCATTGATTTACAGCTCTAGCGATTGTTGTTGTCTTAAGGTTGGTCAGTGTTGCAGCTCTGGTAGTAGCAGTCTCTGTCTCTCTGATGCTTGCTGTTGCTGAATCAGATACCTTCTTTCAGAGGAAGGTTTGCCATGATCTGTGGGACTAGCTGGCATTTCTTCATGGATCCTTTTTTCAGAATTGAGTCTATGTAGAAGAGGATGGCAAGTACGAGACGTGTGGCACCTTGTCCAACTAGCCGGAATGTGGCATGGTGCCATAGTGCATGCAACATTGCAACTGGACTACGGACCAAGATAGCTTCTATATTCAGATTCCAGCTTGATTAGGAAGCACACAGTAGCATGGTGTATGCACTGTAGCTCAGCTGATTTGGTTGAACAAGACCAACGAAAGGGCTCAATCCGTTAATGAGGTCTTGAGACAGTGTAGAGATGAGTACAAAATACAAACTGTGGTGTTTGGCTGAGGCTAAGAAGCTCCTAGGACTTCGGTTAGATGGGGTAGGGACCTTTGATTAGGAGCCTGATTGCCGGTCGTCATATGTTCATAGGTGATTATGCTGTAAGTGTCCTAACTCCCAACCTTCTCATTTACTGTATGTGGGCCATTTATTTTCTCTCTATAATACAATGATACACACTTCTCCTGCATATTCAAGAAAAGAGAAAGAAAGAAAGGGCTCAAGAACCTAGTGTTCTCTTCTGTTCGTAGGCCCTAGCCGTAGCTCAGGATTTCTTCAAAAGGCCAAGAAAAGAAGGTAAAATGTTATGCTGATGATCATTTCCCACTTCCTAAATGATTTAACTGTGTTCAAATTCTGTTTAATGTCAAGATAAATTTAAAAATGCCAATAATTGCACTCAAATGCACAAAAAGTGAAATTAATCAAAATCAACAATATAGATTTAAATTTTTACAGCATATTACAAATATTATATAAACTGTATAGTTCATAAAATTCGATATGATTTTGATCCTCTGATTTGATATTGTCAGGCAGAAAGTCACATATAAGATCCTGATTCCGATGACCTTGGTCTAGCATGGCATCGACTACATAGATTTAGAATAGTTAGGAGTACTGTAGGGGAAATTTTATCCTCAATGTATGCTCTAAGTTCTAAAAGGCTGTGACCGCTCTACGTGCTTCCTTGACAATACATTCTCTCATGGGAATGCATGTTATATTTTTTTTTCCCAAGACACCTAAAACCATACGTCCAGCGCCAGACACTCGGAGTGAAACTGCGTTATGCTAGCTCAACAGGCCCTTGGCAGAGCTAAACCCTGTGATGGTCAGTGGTCACATTCTTGACTCTTGAGGCAGCAGTGGTGGTGTTCAGGCATCTGCCTCAAATGTGAGGACCTCCAACAACATTCATGCTTCATAAGTTGCTGGGTCATCTGAATGATCAATTAATCAATTAAAAGGAAAGTGAATGTGTAAAGGGTTGTTCGGTACAGCACAACAGCTTGAGCTGTTTTTTCTTCTCAAACATCATTGTATAAAACAGCTTGATATGTGAAGCTATTTTTCTCTCCTCTCACAAGACGGTGAGTTATCGTGAAACTGGAAAAAAAAAAAATAGTTTCTTCAACTTTCTCCCTTGACTACTCTCCCATAATCTCTTGACCCCGGGGCGTCGCTCTCCGTAGGAGGGCGACTCGGGGGCGACCCCCGCCGTAGTCCCGAGAGAGCTCCGCCGCCGGCCCATCCTCCGGACGCCGTCGCCGCCCCCTGGCTGGCGGTGGCGGCGGCCTGCAGCGGCGGCACCCAAAAAAGTGCCCCCTGCACCTTCTCCCGCCTTCCTTCCTCCTCTTCCTTCTCCTCCTCCCCTCCTTCCTCCATGGCTGACAACCTCGCCGGCGGCCAACGTCCCGTCGGATCCGTGGACCCAGGCACCGGATCCGGTGTCCAGGAGCCCGGATCTGAGGGATGACGTCGAGGAGCTCGTCGCCGACGTCGGGGTCGCGATCGCCGTCTCGCGCGCGGTCGCCGTGCGTGGCGAGATGCGGGCAGCGCCGCTCCTGGTGCCTGTGACCGGAGATGGCGAGCGCGGCGGCAGGCATCGGTCGCTCTGGGCTGACAGCTCGGGCGACGGAAACCCTAGCCGCCGCCTCCCACCCCTCCCTCTCCTCCCCCTCAACGTTGCCGGAGAAGACCCTGGGAGGCCTGCGCGGCCCTCTAGGATGGCGACGGCGAGGGACCCTACGCAGGCGAGCTGAATCAAACAAGTTATTTATAAAATTATTTTTTTAAAAAAACTGAGCTCTACCAACAGGTCGAGTGACCAGATATCTACACACTGGTGGTGGGGTCAGCTTGTCCAACATATCGTCTGGCCCAGCTGTAAGCTACTGAGGGTGCTTTGTGTGCCTATCCATTGCTTTTTCCGGATTTCACAGGCCGGACCCCCAAACCAGAAACGTCGGGTCCGGTTGGGGGGACGACACATCGGAGCGGCGCTCGGCGTCGCAGACGTGCGCGCCTCTCCTCTCGCTGGTGGATGGCCCTACCATGCCGGAACAGTACGGGGTCGGCGCTGGCCCCTCTGCGTCGCTCCTCGCCGTAAGGGTCATGGGTGCGGCGCCCCTCTCGGTCTCGGCCCTCGAGATAAGTATCCCTGCCTTCTTTGTCTGCAGGTCCAGTCTGGGCCTCTCTCCCTCTCCGTTCCTTCGTCTTGCTTGCTGGACGCTCCCCACTGCCCTTCGTGCATGGAGTATTATGCTGAATGAGCAAATCCTGACGCACATATTAGATGGACTGGTATGGTTACTGAATGAGTTTGGATATACAGTTTTAATTTCAGTACACATTAGTAAGCATGTGCAGACAAACTCTTTTTTTTGTTGTTGCTGAAATCCATACTTTCTCGATGTTTTAAATTGCAAAATTTTGCTCTAAGCACTCACCTCACATGACAACAATGCAAATCTCATAACCTGATTGCCTGCACCGTATTTATTGACCCTGATGTCATGGATAGTTCAAAAACCGAAGGGTTGCACCGAACATCCTGTACACTTCAAGGACTTTTTATTACAGAGTAATGATAGTTATTAGTAGTTCATGTCCTATTTAATATATTTTGTTGGAACTGGTACATGTGAAAAATGTTGTTTCTACATGTTATCATAATAAATTTCATGTTATTGGCGTGCAGTGATGTATAGGACCTGAGATTTGGAAGGACACTGCTAGCAAGGTGGACATATTTGTAGCTGGTTCAGGCTCAGGAGGTACTGTGTTTGGTGTTGGGAAGTATCTGAAGATGCAGAACCCTAGTATCGAGATCGTCTGTGTTGAGCCTGCAGAGAGTCCAGTTGTTTCAGGTAGTACACCATTCAGAAACATCAATTAGGTAGTACGATCTTTAGAATGCATGGCTGGTAGTATATATAGGGTAAGTAGTATTCCGTTAAGTAGCTAACATTTCTTTAGCTAACATTATAATTGTCGAAAACTCTGTGCCTATTATCAGGCACAGCGAAATGTCAATAAATGAGTTTCAGGTAAAACATACTTTGTTGACCCATACTTCGTTTGGACGAGCACAGAGCGACGTTTTCTACACTGAACAATAGCAATCCATTTGCACATTGAATGATAATGACATAGTACTGCTGTCCTTCAGGTGGTGAACCAGGCAAACACAAAATCCAGGGAATAGGACCAGGATTTGTACCTGAAGTACTAGACAGAGCAGTTATCGATGAGGTTGTCACAGTGACCACTGAGGAGGCGATGGCAAATGCAAGGAGGCTGGCCAGGGAAGAGGGCCTTCTTGTGGGCATATCATCTGTAGCGAACTTGGCAGCTTGCTTGAAGGTTTGCAACAATCCTAACTAAACTTTCTTCTTTTAATTGTTACTCCCTCTTCCAAAATTATAAGACGTTTTGGATTTTCTGGATACACAATGTATCGAGAAAATTAGCAGAGCAGGGAAGCAGATGGCGTCGGATAGGTGTCGGAGATCGGCGCCAGCGCTTACAGCATGGACCATAAGCTAACTACGATTGTTTAGTTGTTTTATACCTGTCCTTGACATGGTTATACATAACAAGAGGGACCATTAGCTACATGGTACCAATAATAAGACAAGCTTGCTCTGGCTTTTTATATGTTTCGTACATAGATCAAATCTAATATCATTAGCCAGTGTTCTTATGAATAAGGTTATAGTAGCCTTTAGTTGTTACATTAGCTTAGTATATACTCCCTCCGTCTCAAAATTGCAAGTCATTCCAAGAATCTTGGAGAGTCAAAGTTTTTAAAGTTTGGCCAAATTTATATAACAAGATAATAACATTTATGATATCAACTAAGTATCATTAGATTCTTTATTACTTATATTTTCATAGTTTATCAATTTGATGTCGTGAACTTTTGTATTTATTCGTATAACTTTTGGTTAAACTTGAGATGCTTTGACTCTCCAATAGTCTTGAAATGACTTACAATTTGAAACGGAGAGAGTACACTAAATTGTCCTTCATGAGGAGTTTCTTATCTACAGCTAATGACATTGATCATTAGACGTATAGTTTGATCTCTATCGCAGGCTTCCGCTAAGTTGGCTTCCATTAGCTGAATAGCTTCTACAGCTTGGTTTATTCCTGACGGAGAAACACCATACATGTAAGCGAACAGAAGCTTTCTCTACCTGCTGCTAAGAAGTTGGCGTTGAAGGAACCTGCTACTGTTTTAGTCAACTACATCTTTTCATTATTAGGATGAACTAATTTTAGTGATTTGGATGCAAATTTGTACAGTGTTCTAAATTAACTACTAGAAAAAAAGTGTATAGCATTCAAGTCTTCATGTAAACAGTATGGATAGACTAAGCAATAAGAAATTAGTGTTGTCAATAACGTGTACTCCCTCCGTCCCTAAATATTTGTCGTTCTCGCTTCCCGAGAAATGACTTTGATTAATTTTATATAAAAAAATATTAATATTTGCGATACATAATTGATATCATTAGATAGATATTTTAATCTAGTTTTTAATAAATTTATTTAGAGATACGAATGTTGTCCGCTATATCTATAAAATCTAGTTAAACTTGTGGCACAAAAACCGAAAACGACACATATAAAGGATGGAGGGAGTATCTATGTGAGTACCTCGACGTATCTTTATACAACTTCTCAACACTTTTAGAATTAAGTTGTAATAAGGCATTGGTAGGGCGCCGCGAAGCGCGCTTCTTTCTAGTGGAATGAAGAGCTGCAAAGACTGGCGGACAGGCGTTGATTCTCTCTGGTCAGCCCTAATCTTTTTGTACCGCCTTGGCTCGCCGAGACCTGTCTGCTCGTTGGCCGGCGAGAGGCAACGGGCTGGCGCAGGCACAAGCTAGGGCTTGGGGCGGCTCGTAGATGGGAACCGGGGACGCGGAGGCGGCCTGGGCTCCGTTAGCGCTCCATGCAGCAAATCTCGCGAATCAAGGATCGGCGGCGGCGATTTCGCTCGAACAGAGGAATCCCGGTTTGGTTCGTTCACGGGAGGAAGAAAAGGGAAAGGGAGCGGCATCTGGCACAGCCAATGAAGTTCCTAGGGTTTCCTTCCTCCCTTTATATTATACCTCCGCCTCGGCCGCACCATCTTCCTTCGACCGTATAGGTGCGTTCCTGCGATTGTCGGGTTGAGTTGTTGGCAGTAGGACGATTGGGTCTGATTAATTTCTATTTTTGACAATCGGATTCGAATCGCTGTTGCCCTCGATTAAGAATCGGGTACTTTTGATTTTTCGGGTTGAGTTGCATTGGGCCTGATTGAGATTTGACAATCGATTCTTGTTTGAATTCGAAAAATCGCAGGAACCAGATCTACGAGTGATCCAGGAACCAGGAACGAGGATGGCAGAGCAGCGTACGGCAAGGGATCGGGAGCAGTACCTTTACCTTGTGTTTGATGACTGGCACTCTGGATACAGCATCCGCAAGGTGAGCTTGTCGCGCAGATCAGGCAAGCAGCAGCAGCACTCATCGTCAGGTGAAGGCGCTGCTGAGCCCTTGCCTGCACCTTTCATGCGCATCCGGGCAGATCGTGGGTATCCCCAGTACTTCACGTCAGCCTTTGGCGCCAAGATCGTGGCGATGCATTCCGGCATAGCTGACGATTTTCCGGGCATCCCAATGATCAACGTGGAGGAAGTGACCATCGACTATGGACCTATGCCGATCTCTAATGCTATTCCAATCTATCTCCCTATCGGCGACAATAAGTTATTGGCTTTGGATGCTGGTCCATGTCAGTGCTACATCTGGATGCCGGAACATAGGAAAGAACCGTGGGTGCGGAAGGACCTCTCTAGGCCATTCGAGATTTGGGATGCCACCTCCTACGGTGTGCAACCTGATGGAGACGTCCTTGTCAGTACCAAGGGTGGCACTACCTTCATCTTGGACACCAAGGAGTATTTGTGGGAACCATACGGTAGTTGGGTGTTGCCCTTCACTGGCCGTGGACACTATGACACCTCCCTGGAGGGCTTTGTCGGCCTCTCCAAAGACCCAGAGACCCTTGGGTACCTCTACTGCAGCACCATGGCCAGCATCAGGACCGGAGACACATTGCACACTTGCCCTGATTTCAAGCGCAGCAAGGAGAAGGTGTTCAACAAGAACCCAGCTGCTGAGAGGCATGTAAGTGCCACCCTTTTGCACATGCGCCGGGGCAGATTCTGCCTTGTGGAGTGTGTCTCCATTGATAACGGCAGCAGGGCTGATCACGAGCGCTGGGAGCCAGGGGCTGCTGGAGGCGGCGGTTGCTTTATGTATCGTGTGAAGACCTTCTCCCTTGTGTATGATGCGAAACGAGACCTGAAGCTTAAAAACTGCCGAGTCCGATGCTACAGACTGCCTCAAGAAGTAACAAGTAAATTCTTGTGTAGATTCCTGTATCATGTTCCACCGGCATTTTGGCTGTGAAATGATAAAATTAAGAGATAATCACTCTGTTCGGCTGGCTGGATTGTACGGTTGGCTGGCTGATTGTTGTGAGAGAAAAACACTACTGAATGGCTGGCTGATGCTGGCTGGTAAGTTCAAACGAACAGAGTGAATGAGTTCCTGTGTTTTCATTCAGGTACGACCTTTGCTTCTATGTTTTAGTTTGGTGTAATCTCAAATTTTTTCTGTGTTCACTCATTCAGTTGTTAATTCAATGTGTAATCTCTAGTGTGAAGAATATGTTTAAACTCGGTATGAATGCATGTGTAGTCAAAGATCTTTGTAAAAAACAGGAAAGCAGTATACTCTAGATTGAATGGATAGGAAAGCATTATCAAGCTAAAGATTAGTGTTGCTTCACATGTTATATCATGGTTGTAGGAGCATATATTGTATCGTATGTGTTACATAATAGAAGAGTGATAGTGAATGACTTTATATACATGGTTTAGTATTTAAAATTGAAGTGATAGCTTTAATCTTAATAAAATCTCAATTGAAACATTATATTGGGGGTACTCCGGAGTGGTCATGCTACTGTATTAGAACAGGGTGTGTTCTGTGTGGAGCCCACCCGCTTTAGCTTCAGCATGGCTGACTGCTTAGCCTCACTGAATTGATTTGCACATTCTACAAGCACCAGCATCCAACCTTTTTTTTGTTGGACCCTCACCCCGCGCCAGTGCCGCATGTTGTTGTCCTCGTGGTCGTAATGTTGGATGAATGGAGCTGATATGTAGTTTTGTTTAAATTTAAGCTAAAAATTCATGAAAAGATATGTATTTGCTATGGAAACAAATATGCTTGTAATTACTAGATATGTGGAGGCACTGGTTTGTCAGCCAGAATGATATATAAATTTCATATTCATCTGGCTGCTGCAAAATTGAGGTAATTGGTATGAATAAATCATCCTTTTTAAGGCAGTACACAATGTTTCTTTTTGTTGGCACTATTATTTGTATTCAACAGAGCACAGTTGAAATTTGAAACTAAAAATAGTAAGAATATAATCACATTTACACGATGTAAAAGCAAAACCATTAAATTCACCGAGTAAGCATACATGGAAATACCTTCTTTTTTTCATGCTTCTCATCTAACCACTAAAAAAATATAGGATCCTTCCCTGAAGGCAGTAACCTGCGATTGATTCAGTTAAATAAATGAACTGATATTAAACTAGTTTGACATCATCAGGTTGTTGTGTGTTTTGTTAATTAAATATGTAGTAGACTCTAGACTCAGACTATGCACTTACTCAACTTATCATTCTTCCGGGGATTAATTTTTTCCCCTGAGCTCAAATTGAGAGTAAACTGGAAACCAAATATTTTACAAAACAAGTACACTACATTTGCATGGAAGTTATTTTTTAGATTCTCAAATCATCCTTGTTATCACTATTACATAGCTAATGTGCTTGCAGCATAAACACATTAAGTTAGGTATATCTGATTTTCATGCAAAGTTAAGCCAAGTGAAGCCGAGAACTGCATACACAATGTCAATAGGCATCATCTTGATATCATTAGAAATTATGAGGTTTATTATAGGTCCCTTTTAGTAATTTAAGTCAGAAGGATTCGCCTTTACCCACAACATTTCGCATTCTCTCTCTCCATGTCATCATTTCCGTGAAAACCAATCATCAGAGAGAATGTTTCTATGGAACATATTTAGTGCAAACCAAGCTTTTCGTGCAAATCTGCAAACTTTTAATCTGGACCACATGATGTTGATCCAAAGGACGCAGGGGATTGGGTAATTTTGCGCTTAATCGCCGGCTGACCGGCTCCTAATCACACTTTTGCAAATCCTCCCTCCCACATTTCCCCCGTGCCCCCTTAGATCAACATCAAATGACCCAGATTATAAGTTTGCATGGTTCACACGAAGAGGTTGGTTTGCATTAGATACGTTGCCTAGTTCCTAGCAGTTAGGATGCTTAATTAGCTATTCTGCCAGAATGGCAAGTAACACATCGCATACTAAGTACAATGTTGGATTTACATGTCGTTACAACACTTTTTGATGAAGCAAACAGACAGCTGCAACAATACTAATAATCAATAATGGACACGGATCAAGTGATTATGTCAATGAAAAAAACATGGAAGCAAGAAGACTGAGTTAAGTAATAGAAGGACGGAGAAAGATATTTTGTGCATAAACGGGTATTAGGTATTGAGAAAATGGTTCTCTATCTTTTGTGATAGAAGATGATGCTCCCTATAGTAAGCCTCTTCTAGTAGCTTTTGTAGATGTTATAATAACTGATTGTTTTCCAAGGTTCTTTTTAATCATGGTTACTTGGAAGGAAGGGCCAATAGTGTCAGCTCTCTTGTTGGCTGAAACACAGACCAACAAATGTGTACTTATATGACTGTTGTTTTTAAAACTGTGTAAAATTGTATCTACATGTATGGACTTCAGAAGTTTTTTTTGGCTCAGCTCTTCAAGTTTGCACTCCTGAACCCTGATTCTTGTTGAAACAGGTTTTGTCAGCCTGCTGCCGCCTGCCAGGGCAACAGCTATCAGCTTTCCAGGCCGGGAGTAGACTATTACTGGTCCGGTTTTCTCACGGGTTTATCTCCGCTGGCTCAAAGGCCAATTATCTGTTGGCTGGAGCTGCTACCTATCTAAAAACAAGAGAACAGCAGGAGCCGAACCGGCCTCAGCATAGACACGTCACCAAAATTAGTGCTGGCCGTTGGATTTAAGTCGACGGTGTTGTTGTTTTCTCCCCTGTCGAATATATACCGCGAACCCTAACTCAACCTTCCACATCCGCTCCACCCTCTCTCGGCGGCGGCCGGAGCCGGCCCGGCCTCACGCTCTCCTCCCCACTCCCTCTTCTCCCTGTGGTGGTGTAAAGGCGCGGCAGCGCGAGGGCGAGCGCGTTCCCCGGCGCGGCGACCTCGACGCGGGGCCGGAGGCCCAGGGCGAGCGTAGCCCCAATCCCTTCCGTCCCCATGGTGGCGCGGCAGGACGACCGCAAGCGCGCTCCCCGACGCGGTGGCCTCCGCGCGGGGCTGATGGCCCACTCCCTCTTCTCCCTGTGTTGTCACAGAGGTGCGGCAGCACGAGGGCGAGCGCGCTCCCCAGCGTGGCAGCCTCGGCGTGGGGCTGGCGGCCTGGGGCGAGCGCAACACTACGACCACCCGGCATTGGCCCCAGCGCGGCGCCTAGGCGAGCCGCCTGTAGCACGACAGCCCCCAGGCGCGGCGGCACCCCGGCGGTAGCCGCAGGCACGGGCGAGTGCGCCCTCCTCTCCATCTTCCTCACCCTCTCTTGGCGCTCCGGGCATGTGTGCGAGGCGAGGGTTCTCCCGGGTGCGGCTAGGCGCCCCCAGCGTGTATTTCTTCTTCCTCTGTTTATTTTGGGTTGAATATTCATGGATCTGGTGCTTTTGTTTTGGGATTTCTTGATTTCCAATCTGGTTGTGTACAGCACGGCAGCCCCGGCGAGGGAGGCCCTTGGCACGGCGCACGGGCGAGCTCAGGCGCAGCCTCCCAGCATGGCGTGGCCACCCAGTTGTGTACAGGTACTGCATACTCTTAGAACGAGCATTAAAAAAATTGGCCTAGAAGGATGTTTAGCCTGTACTTCTGCATATGCATATTGATGTGCTTCTGATTTTGCATGAGCAAAGTTAAATTACACTTTTCTCTGATCCAATCGTGGATGAGTTTCAGAATAAAAGAAGAGTTATTTTTATCAAACAAATATATTTATTTGTTGGAAGAAAAGCACTAAGATCCACCTCTTATGACTTTCAGCAACCAACTCTGCCCCATAGATGATATTGATTGCGTCAGTGTATTGGTTTGGTTTTAGAAAAAAAAGATTTGGTTGGCTGTTCTCAACTGCTAATGTTATTGACAACGTTATTGTATTGATTTTGGTTCTTGAAAAAAGGGACTTGCTTGGCTGATACAATATTATTAGGCTTCTAAGCAGTGTTCTTTCAAATTTTAATTGTACTACGATGATATTAAGTTATGACAACTCTACTTCTTGTGCTCTGAGTCCTTTACTACATACTATTGCCTTCGTTAATAATGGCATTGTTATTTTCTTTGGGTGCACAGGGCACACAGATGGATGCAATCATGCAAGTGATGATCAATAAATATTAATATGTTCCTGACACCTTTAGATGGACAAATAATAGATAGGTACTAGTCACAAGTATGTGGATTTTCCATGTGCACTTTTCGCCTTTTTTTTTTGGCTATAATGCAGCTAAATTTTGTCCTCACCACATTTCCTATAAGATGATAGTTGCTGCTGTCAAATGCTTAGAGTTGACATGGAGGTGACAGAGATATGATCTTTTGATGTAGACTTCTCCATTCCTTTGCTGTCTATGAGCAAGAATTTCCTTCCTAAGTTTTTTTCAGTAGATTTATATTACCTTGTTGGACCCAAAGATATAGCTGACTACAGTTTTATATGTATGATTGCTGCAATAAGGCAAAATGTAGGTGCCTTTGCATACCATTGCCATTGCAGTTATTGCATCATCATGATTTTCTTCTATTCTTTGAGCTATTTAATCCTCTGTTGCACCTTCTTTGCTTCAGGACATGGCTGAGTCCCAGAAAAAAAGCAGGTTAATCCTTTGCATCCAGGGAACATAATCTTAGCAATTGAGGTGAGATCATGCTAATTAAAGAAAGGAATAAAAAAAAAAGTATAGAGCTGTTTACGCCAAAATCTGGACTGAGTGCGGATAACCGATGCCAGATGCAGATAGCCGATTTTTGGGAACAGAGGCCAAGACAGAGATAGTCGACCGGGTCCTGAAATCGATTGTGGGCTGGAGGTGAAGGTGGCGCGAATAGCCGATTTGATGACGTCAGCATGGATCTTCGGCCAGGAAAGCGATCACGTTCGGAGTCTGTTGAAGAAAGGAAAGATTGGGCTCCAAGTTACCTTTAATTTAGGAAAGTTTGTTAGTTTCCGTGTTTGTCTTGAGTTGTAATTTGAATAGGACTCTATCAAAGCCCTGGGTATAAATATAAGCCCCGGCCATTGTAACAAAACACACATCAATACAACATATCTTTCGGCTCCGGCCAAAACTTAGGAGTAGAAGTAACGTAGATCTCGGCGAGTTCTTCAATTGGGCTGAGTGTCATCCGGTGGACGCAGGCTTGCTTGTAAGAACCGTCATGCCTCGCTAAGCTTTGTCTCTTTAATATCATCCGGTGGACATGAGAGCATCGTAGATCGGGGTTGATTCTTATTTGATATAAGTTTAGTGTCATCCGATGGACGTGGGTTCAGATCAAATAAGGGTTAGTTATCGATTCATGTTTGTTTTTCTGATTAATCTATGTTTAGCGTCATCCGGTGGACGAGGGCTTAGATTAAGCATGATCATGGGCATGGATTAGTTATCGGCTCTAACTAATTTGGTATTTTAGTTAGATTCATTAAGTTATCAAGATGTTATTTGTCATTTATTGTTTATTTATTAATATAACATCTTTCTGCCCGATCAAGATTGCGTAGTATTGGCCTTAGATCCACATGAAAAATGTCATTTATGTCTTGTTCATGTTTATGCTTTGTTATAATATTACTCAATTCGGCCAATATTATCGTAATCTTGCTCGTACGTGCTGTGGATGCTTGACAAGAGCCGATCTGAATGAACACAGGGCCGTCGGCCTTCTAGACCAGCTCTGTATTCCTTCTAGATTTGCTTGTGATTATTTTCGGGAATATATCTAAACTGGTGCAAAACCGCAGGCCTTTTAGACCAGCTTCGTACTAGTACTAGATTTATACTTAAAACTAATCATCGCCGAGTTTTCTGCTTCACGGACCCTGAATCGGCTAATTAGCCGAGAAGGTTGTGCTTTCCCGAGAAATACCAATTTACCGATCGCACCCTGCCAAATCGGCTAAACAGCCGATCTCTGTCTGTTTGACGTTCAGACAGTCTGAACTGAATGATTTAACCTGTTTACACCAATCGACCATGCTTTAATCTGTTATAACTATCTGCATAGAATTATTTAATGTAGATTGTTCTATTTGATCATGCATATCAACCGATTACGTATCAGTTCAGTATCTGTTTCTATAACAAAAAAAATGCATATAAGCCGGAATCGACTCTTTAGTCGATTTCTGATTGAATCGGCTCTCAGAGCCACATAGTTGGAACTATCTGGACACATCGGTTAGTTTCGCCCTGTGATTACTGATTATTATCTTTTCCTTGTTAATTGCAGGTCAAATTGACTGGCACGCCTGAGGATTATCGGCGCTCTCTGACCGGATTTGAAGCTAGCTGGATCTCGAAAGCTCCGACGCTCTTGAGATCATATCCGGCTTCGCTAGTATGTTGAGACGCAAGAACCACATTTGTGCCAACACACTTTTTGGCACGCCCGATGGGACTGTGTAACAGAACCGCCTAAATCACGTGGCCCACAGGCACCTGTCATCGTCACTAATGACATCTGACAGCCGGGCCCGTGTTCCAGATGACCTAGGCGGGCTCTGCCGGGCTACATAAGCACCCGTTATCTCTGACAGGATCCCATTGCGAAGCCATTACAGAGTTACAACATTTCATAACAAAATACATCAGAGTAAAATTTGCGGAAGAGTAAATAGTACTTAATATTACAGACCAGTGTTTGAATAGAAATTAGGTGCAGTTATTACAGACCATAAATTAAAAGGGTAGCAGTAGCAGTAGAATCAACAGTACGACAGATAGATAAACATAACACGAACCCTGCCCACGGGTTCAACCTTATTCTTCTTCACTCTCCTGGACGATGGTGACGCAGCATGGAGCGAGACAGACTTCGGTCTCCTGCTGCCCTCCTGCAACGGGGTTAACAAACCCTGAGTACATGGGGTACTCCGCAAGACTTACCCCACTAAGAGTGTAAAATTAGACTCAGGAATGTAGGCTGAGGGGAGTCAAGGTAAGGTTTTAGCAAGAGTTCAAGAGTTTTGCGAAAAAGCATTACTAGTCCTATCTCAATATTTTATTTCAATAATACTTTTTATTATTAACCATATCTCCAAGTTCTTTCTCATATATCAACACTCATTCATTTGCTTTATCCATTCAAAAACAATCCTAGTTCCGAACCACTATTCGCTGAATGGTCGAAGGATCAAGTCTCCATATCCGAGGAGTAACGACGATTCGAATCGATTAATACCCAGCTAGGGTTCCCTATCCACACTGCGTATGTAGCACTTAAGTTTGCATGCGCCAACCCCGCCTACCACGGCTTTTCATACCCCTGGAACCGGTCCCACGTCACCCGAGAGCACAGTACTCCTCTCGTCTTCAGGCACGACGGCCACGAGGGTACACGCTACTCTCGCCATCTCTCCACTCCCAGTGCGTGGTTGTCGGTTCCAGCAGTAGAGCCACCAGAGTCAGAGGCTTCCCGTAGTATGTGGCTAGTTGCAAAGTCTCGATCCAGCAGGCCTACAATGAACGGTCCCTAAACCTTTTTTCGACGGCAACAGTGCATTGGGACTCTAACCCAAATACCCCTGTCCCTTCGGTTTTCAAATCCCGTTTCCGTCGGTGACAATTGTTGGGACTCTAACCCAATGCCACGATCACCGAGCAGGAAAAACCCTTCCTCGTTGATGACAATGAACTAGCTAGGAACACTGCCAACCAACAAGGACATAACCAGTCCCATAAAGTGATTCTTGTGCTTTTAAATCATCACAGTTTAAAATAGCATTTTTACAAAACTAACCATTAGTCATGACTAAGCATTTTGCAATACTTTTAATAAATCAGGTTCTCAAGTATTGTCAGGTATTCAAGGATGGTAATGCATCAATTGGTTGTCACCCAACTCCTATTAACCTAATGCAATTAATTACTTAAGTGATAAATATTTTTAAAACAACAAGGAGAGAGGCAAATGCACCGGGGCTTACTTTGGATTGTGTAGAGTGTCGGATCCGGGTCAGTGCCACAAATATCAAATCCTTGCACAATTTCCTGAATAGTCTCCTCAGATGGACCCTTAGACTTTACCTCCGGATTCTCGGTCACTACACGATTGCAATGAATGAATGCATGAATGCGATGTGCATGAAATGACAGATAAGATTAAAAATAAATAAGGTACACACATGATCAAGACCCTACCATAGGCTAGCTATGATTGCTCTAATTCACAGTGCCCTAGGTCATAAAGGTGATTGACCTAGAATCTCAAGCAATCCAAAAATCACACCAATCAATAATCATTTCATTTCATATCCCTTTTATTAATCATTTAAACCAATATATAATTTAATAAATATTTAAATATTTCCATTTGATGTCAAACTTCACCAACAGTTAGCTCTGGACCTAAAACTAGTACCAATTAAATTTTCATGATTTTTGGACTTACAGAGAATTTATTAAAAATCATCAAAGTTCCTTTTATCATTTAATGTGCTGATTTTTAGTTAATACAGAAAGCACTCAAATCCTACATTTAATATTTTTATTAAATTCTACACATCACAGAGAGTATCCACAAACATTTTCATAATTTATGGTGTAGTAGATTAATCCACACAAAAAGATTAAAACCTAACACTATTCATTTTAATTAAAAATGAAAAAGCTTTTGTAAATCAACCGGGAAAATGAAAACGGCCATTCGGCCCAACTCGGCCCAGCAGCGTAGGCCGGCCCAACGCGGCCACAGCCCTGACCGCGCGCGCACTCGCGCGCCCACCGCGTCGCTGACGGTGCGGCCCCACCTGTCAGCCTCAACTCACGCTCTCTCTTCTTCCTCCCTGCTCCCGCGCGCGTGTAAGCACGGCGGCCCCTCTCGGCAAGGGAAACACTACCGGACGCCGAGCAGAGCCTTGAGACACCACCCTAGAGACCCTAAACGGCTAGACCCGACCAGCGACGAGCTCGTTGGTCACCATGGCGACTCGGCGACGGCGGCAGGCCACACGCCGGCGAGCGCGAGATGAACGAGACTAAACCAACGGTGGGAAACGATTCATGGGACTCACCACGACCCTAAACCAATAACCGGTTGGGACGGAGATGGAACGGAGGAGCGAGCTTGATGACGTGCCGTCCCGCGACGATGAGCACCGGTGAAGACCCTCCCGTTCCGGTGATCCTAGAGCACCAAGTGACGAACCATCTAGCACATGAGAACCATAGAAGCACAAGGACCCCAAAACACACAAAAATTCCAGTAAGACCTCACCCTAGAGGACTGGCCTCGACTTCCCAACGTGCGGCGGCGCTCTGCTCGGCTCCGGTCGGACGCGGAGACGACGACCCGCGTTCCCGGACGCACGAGACACCACAGCCCACACCGACGACACCAATCGATGCGCAAGGGAACTAGCGAGCTTGTTGCGAGATGGAGAAGGTGGTGGTGGCTTGGTCACTGGTGAATTTCACCGTAATCCTGATTGAGCTCAACGGCGACCGCGAGGAGGAGAAATGGGGAGAAGCGGCGCTCGTCGACTTTAAAGAACCGGGCAAAGGCAGGATAAGCTCGGGCTGGGTCCGGGGCCCCCTCTTGGCTGCTCGACAATGGCCCTGCCCCCTCACGCCAGCCGGACGGCGCCCAGTGCCGCGCGCGGCACGCGCGTACGGCGAGGAAGAGAAACAGGGGACCCCCCTGTAGCTATAGTAGTAGACTAAATGGGTCAATAGCTATTTGATGCCAATTTGAGATGATCACAATCGAAATCCGATGAAGTGGTGAATAGAAAAGTTGTAGGGTATTTCTTGTAGATCACTTTTTCTTTTGACACCAAATTCAAATTCGGCCAAAATTTTAAATTACAGAAAAGGGGGTAAAAGTAGGGTTTGAATTTCAAACTGAAATTTTAAAATTACTTTTGATTTTTATCAACAACTTGAAAATTGGTAAACATGAAAGTTGTTCTAATCAGTGAGCTTGACAACTTCTATTAAGGAAGTTTTTGAAGATTCTCAATATTTTTGAAATTGAAGTTTCAAATTTAAATATCAACATACTAATTTGAGTTTAATTTGAATTTTCATAATATAACTTCAAAATATCCAAAAATAAAAGTTGTTCCATTTTAAAAGTTATACAACTTTTATTAAGATACTTTCATCAGATTCATTATAGATTTTGAATTAGGGTTTTAGGTCAACTCTAGGGCTTAATTTGATTTCCATTTAATTTTATTTTTTTTGAATTTGATTAAGGACTTAATTACACAATCAATCACTAGCTGAAAATAAATCACTCTAGGCCCTAAGCACAATCATATGCAGATGCTTAAATTTAAATATGATGACATGGCAGGTTAATTAAGTTGTAATACCAGGGGTATTACAGACTGTTTAACTCATGACTAAGGGAAAGGCTCCGAAGACCGTGGCTCCCAGGGACGATGGCGTCATCAGAGTCAAGCATGAAGAGATCGATCCCGAGGATGCTGTGGTGTTGGAGCAGATCATCGAAGAGTTCACTGATGCCTGTCTGCTGTCGTTTGCCAAGAATCGCGATGGCCACGTGTTCAAGAAAAACCCTACCCAAGGTGGGTCATGCCTGGCCACACCGACAAGGAGGAGCAAGAGTTCAAAGAGTTCATACAGAGTGCCTGAAACGACCTCGATTTCCACGAAGGGAAATCCACAGGCTCGAATTGTAATTCAACAGATTGCTTGGGACAATCCATGAAATTACCCATATCTCAGTTGACACCAGGATCCATACAACGGTAATTAAGTCTTACATAAACACTTATTACATCGCCACACTGGCGGAATCATCATTCAGAGAAGCTTTAGAAGATGCGGAAGCGATTCATCCTTCACGGCCAACTTGAGTGTAGCACGTGACCCTATTCCTCGTCATCATCTCCCTTGAAGTCGTACTCATTCTCGTCACCTGACAGCAAATTTATCAGTACGATTTGTACTGGCCACGGAGCCCACCTATGCAGCATTTGCTTTGTGGAAAGTCGATGCAAGGCTATACAAGCAGACCTATAGGCTGAGGTTTTCCTATGCAGCTGTAATCAATGTTTAATTAGTCAAGTTTTATCACCAGTTAACACCATCATCCCTTTTCCCATCACCACACCTCACATACCCACACCTCACTCTCATTCGACAGGCCCAACTCTCTCTCGGGCCTATCTCAGCGGCACACTACCACAACGGGTACACTGCCGGAAAAATGTTATCCAGGGGGAGAAAAGAATATGCTCTCATCTAATAGTGGTTGCAGAAACATTAGGAAAGGTCCATAGCCAACGAGTTGGCTTATGTATCGATCGATCAACCATACACTCTGCAGAGGTTTTACTACTCACAAGATTAGCCATCATCGATGCTGTACAATCATCTAGGCAGAATTCCGGGTGCTTGCTTGCCTAGGTCGATGCCACCCTGCCACTCAGCCCTGGGACATTCCGGATCCAACACCATCACACTGAGACTGGGAGACGCAGTACCGGGCCCCATCAGTGGTACTGCGCATCTAGAACGGTACGGGAATCTGCCATCCGTCACCGTCCACCCTTATCACCTCTCAACCTAGCAGTAGTGGCACCGCCCTACCAAGTAGTCCAGCCGTCTCCTGCCCATCAGAAGCGAGCGAGTAGCAAAGGAATCCAGATGTTTCCGGTCACTAGTCAGATCCTAGGTTGTGACCAAGCAGGCATCTCCACTTAGGGGATACTCTCCCCGTGCTATCATAGCACCTCCGTCCACGGGCTTCAAACCACCAAGGCTATCCTACCCGGAACCTCCTCAACAACTTTACCCGCCACAGGTATCTCGCTTGGGGATGGCCAGGTTGCACCCCTGGCACGACTTGCCCCATGGGCTTGTCTCACATCCCACTTGGTCGACATCAACCCTTACCACGCACCCAAGACGCACGCAGCACTCTCTCCCAGTGGTTATAATCAGTTATACACCGTCCCAATTCCACCACATAGCATATAGCAAGTAGAAAGTAGTGGAAGAGTAACAGTAAATTAAGCAGCAGCTAACCTAACAGCGGATAGCAGGGTAAAGTCTTATCAAGGCAGGGAATTCAAATATACTACCATGCAACCAATCCATACATAATCATAAAGCAATAGCAACAATGTCATTTGCAATGCGTAAATAGGATCTAAGGATTTGGTGGGACATGGCACCTTCGTAGTCGTCGCCTAGCTCCTGAAAGTACTCGTGGTCGTCTTCCTTAGTCAGATCCTCCTCCGGCTCTGAAATCGAACACGAAATAGTCGCGTCAGCGACTCCTATAGAGTATTTCAGAAAAATCCAATAAAATAAAGAGCCAAATGCACACAAACATAGTCTTAGATTGTAGATCTCATTTTTCTGAGAATTTTGATATATGGTGCGCAATTTTTGGACATCGTATGAATAAGTTATGAATTTCCAAAGATTATCCTATTTTCTCAAAATGGGAAAATTGGTCGGTTAATCAGGGGCAGCTCGGGATTGGTCCACGTGGCGCGCGGGTCCAGTAGTGCGGCATGTGGCGCCTCATCAGAACACAGACCCGATGGTCGCCCACCAGGTGTTCGATGCTGGTTCCCAGAGAGTCGCCGGTGTCGGCGAAGCTCGGCGGAGCTCGGCGGTGGTTCGGCGGTGGTCGGGGGTAGCTCGGCGGGGCTCGGCGTAGTTCGGCGGTGGTCGGGGGTAGCTCGGCGGGGCTCGGCGTAGTTTGGCGGTGGTCGGGGGTAGCTCAGCGGGGTTCGGCGAATTGGAAATTCGGGCGCCGAGGGGGCCGCTCTCCCGAGGTCTACCGGGGAGGCTCGGGCGAATCGGACATTTGGGCGCCGAGGGTGCCGCTCTCCCGAGGTCTACCGGGGAGGCTCGGGCGAATCGGACATTTGGGCGCCGAGGGTGCCGCTCTCCCGAGGTCTACCGGGGAGGCTCGGGCGAATCGGAAATTTGGGCGCCGAAGGGGGCCGCTCTCCCGAGCTCTCCTGGGGAGGCTCGGGCGAATCGGAGATTTGGGGGCCGAAGGGGGCTGCTCTCCCGAGCTCTCCTGGGGAGGCTCGGGCGAATCGGAGATTTGGGTGCCGAAGGGGGGCTGCTCTCCCGAGCTCTCCTGGGGAGGCTTGGGCGAATCAGAGATTTGGTGCGCCGAGGGTGCTGCTCTCCCGAGCTCTCCTGGGGAGGCTCGGGCGAATCGGAGATTTGGGTGCCGAAGGGGGCTGCTCTCCCGAGCTCTCCTGGGGAGGCTCGGGCGAATCGGAGATTTGGTGCTAGCAGGGTTCCAGGGCGTCTGTTCAAGGCGGCGGTGTCTCTCCGGTGCGGCGGACGATGACAGGGCGGCGATGACCATATTTCGGCAAGACAGGGCTCGGCTTTCCCCAATTAGCGTGCTCAGGCAGTCGTCCGACCAGATGGTGGCGGGTTAGAGTCGTGGTATGGCCTCCTTCTCTCCCTCGGCATACGGCGGTTCTCCGACGAGGTGGAGGCGCACGTAGCCAAGGCGACAGACATGATTCGGGGCTCGGCTATCTACGCGGCGGTGCTGAGGCTGACTTGGCGAACCTCGTCGGCCTCTCTTCGCAGCGCGAGGCGATCGGGGATACTCGGAACGGATTTAGGCGAGGCGGATCGTGTCGGCGGCGATGTCGCCGCGACTGTGAGGTTCCGGCGGGGCTAAGGAGGTCTTCTAGGAGATGTATACGCGTCCAGGGTCTATGGCGATGGTATACCAACTACCAATTTTGGCTACCGAGATTTCCAAGGTGCTCGGTTGTGGCGGCGGCGTGTCGCCGACGACGGCGGAAGGTGGTAACGCGGCTACGACCAAGTATTGGTTCAATCGAATGCGGTCTTGACAAATTGGTGAGGCCAGTGAAGCATACAACACTCTGGTGGCGAACTTTAGCCATGGCATGACCTTCTTTTGGCGACGGCTCGCGGTGGCGCTCCGGTAAGGTCGCGGCGCACGCGGCCAAGGCGATTCAGGCTTCCTCTAGCACTTAGATCCGCGTAGCTAGCTCAAGGGGTCGTGGCGATGCTCCACGACGCTCTAACCTATACGGGTGCTAGTCGGATTGCTCGGAATGGGTGATTGGGCGTCGGAACGCGTCGGTGGTGAGCGCGCTCCACCGAGAACGCGTCGTGCTGCGTTCTCGGTCTAGCAAGCCTGTAGTCCGGGGGTTTCGGCCGGTCGAATGAGTGCATGGTGCAGGTGATCTTCCCGAGCCGGTAAAGGCTCGTGCCTGCGCGTCCCGAGGGTGGAACGCCATGGCAAAAGCAGGGCAAGGTTCGGACATGGCGTGCGATGGCTCACCGTGGTGTCGGTGAAGCTAGGATGGCGGTGCAGTGGCGAGTCGAAGCCGTACTGAGCGATCGCAGTGCCGTGCCGCTCCTCGTCCGCGGCTCGGGCTTCTCCTCCGTGCCCGGCTCCGGCGTGCTCCGCGGCGGCGGCGCTCCGGCAGCTTCTCCTCCTCTGCTCCGCCCTTCTCCTACGCTCTCTCTCTCTCTCTCTCTCGGTTTGGTGCAGTGTGCCGGTCTGTGCTGCGGTGGCGGCGAGGGGAAATGAGGGTAGGGCTTCGGGGTGAGCTTCTTTTATAGGCGAGCTTGGCCGGCTCCAATGGTGAACGGTCCTGATCGCGCTCGACCGATCGAAGGGCCGTGGCTCGAGTGGATCTAGGGCTCCGGATGGGCGCGGGTTCGCTTGGCGGCCAAGAAAGGAGGGAACAGGAGGGGGACAGCTTCTGCGGGGCGTGGTGCTGTCGGCCGTGGGTCCGGGGTCACGCGAATTGCGTGCACTCGTCCCCGTCGCCTCTGCGAAGAAGAAGAACAGTGGGGGGCGAGAGCGGCTGACAGGCGGGGCCGGGTTGGCAGCGAGCGCGAGCGCGTGTGTGCCGGTCGCGCGCGCGCGCTGCCGAGCCGCAACGTGGGCCGCGCGCGGGTGAGGTGAGGAGAAGAAGGTCGGGCTGGCTTGGGCTGGCTGGCCTAACTCTCTTTTTCCTTTTCTATTTTCATTTAGTGTATATACATATATTGCCCATTTTAAATATTGAGTAAATTCAAACATAAATTGCAATAAATCCCAAATGTGGTGCATAGGCTATTATTCTATGTGAATGGAATTAAAATGCAAACTACACTCCTTTATTTACCAAATTCATAATAAAACCTATATGCTTGCACAAGAAAAATAGGTTTTCACAATAAATAAATGAAAAATTTTAATTGGTTGGGATTTTTAGGCTGTGTGGATTTTTAGGGTTGTTACAGTACCATCTGGAACGCTTCGCACCAGGCAGTCGGGCACCATCACAACGTTTTCCTGCAGACATTCTACAACATCATGAAGACCGCATCAAGAAGTAGGACTGGAATCATTGGGCCCAACGTACTTCATATTCCCCCAGAAAATACCAAATCAGATGCAGCGGCCGGAACATCCGATCCTCCGCCGCAACAGCCGAAACCGTCAAAGTCATCTGATCAACATCCCAATATGACGACGGATTCAGCTCGAAAAATAGCTCCGCAGCCTAAGCTATACAGAGATTACTCTCCTGAGCAGATTGCTGCTTATATGCGTACCACTGGGAACGCGCCGGTCGGGAACGTGCAAACTGGAAACGTGACTTCGGCAACTCCAAACTATCACATCGGTCACACCTATGATGAGCTCACATCGGCGCCACATCCTGGCTATGCGCAGTCACCTCAAGACGAGTTGGTAAACAAGATGAGTGCAATGCTCAGGGATCAATTCAGCTTGCAGCCGAAAGCGGGGGTGTCGATCAGATACAGGCGCCCCTACCCTGAATGGTTTGATTGTGTGGCATTACCACCAAGGTACCGCATACCGGATTTCGCCAGGTTCAGCGGTCAAGACGACATATCCACCATAGAGCACATCAGTCGTTACCTAACTCAGCTCGGTGAGGCGTCTTATGAGGACACTCACAAAGTTCGTTTCTTCTCATTGTCCTTGACGGGGCTGGCTTTCAGTTGGTTCACCACTTTGGAGCCTGAGACAATCCAAAACTGGGCAGACCTGAAAAGCAAGTTTCACGGTTATTTCTTCTCGGGCACCGGGGAGAAAACTATTGTTGATTTGACCAGCATGTGCCAGAAGAGTAGCGTGATGTGATCAGCCTTCATCAAGCGCTTCAGGGAGATGAAGAACATGTGCTATTCACTAAACCTGCCTGACAAGCAGCTCGCTCACTTGGTTATTGGTGGAATGCTCCCGCACATTCAGGAAAAGCTCGTGTGGGCATTGAATTCGATAGCATCAGCCAGGTGTTGCAGCAAGTGACGGCCTTGAAGCTGCAAGCCCAGACCTTCTGTAAGGAGGGGAGATACAAACAGACGGCTGTCGACGGAACACCGGCGATAGTCTACCGAGGGGTATGCCCAAGGTAGTAGATGAAACGGTGAGGGTGCGCCTGAGACGAACAAGCGTTGCACAGTAAGCGCGAGACACGAGATTTATACAGGTTCAGGCCGCCGCGAGGCGTAATACCCTACGTCCTGTGTGTTGCTGTCTTGTATTATTATCAGTTGAGTTGCCTCGAATTGAGGGGATCTATCCCTGCCCCTCCTTATATAGTCTGAAGGGACAAGATTACAAGTAAACTATCCAAGTTGGTACAATAACCGTGCGGTGCAATGCCTTGCGCCGCACGTCTTTATCTTCTGGGCCGGGCCAGCTTTGATGGTGCGGCCCATGTCTTGTCTTGTGGTACCGGGGGTCTATATCCCCACAGCTAGTCCCCGAGCACCTTGCATTCGTCTGGAGATGCAGATCTTCAGAGTTGCTTGACCAGACGGATGTAAGGAGCTCAGAAAAAATTTGAAAAGAGCTTCTCTTTGGTGAAGTGTATCCACTTTTGGTTCGCCAGAATCAATACCTTCACCGTTAGGTGAAGTGTATCCACTTAATCCCCGAGCCTGATAGTAGGTGACGCAGTCACGTGGTGTCAGGGTCAAAATCTTTATCCTTGTTGATCTTGTGAAGTGTTGACGAAGTCCCTGAGCAGCTTTAGTGCTCGAAAACACTTGATGAAGATGACGAAGTCCCCGAGCAACTTTGCTGCTCGGAAACGCTTGACAAGGCGGCGAAATCCTCGAGCAATTTTGCTGCTCAGAAACACTTGACGAAGATGACGAAGTCCCCGAGCAACTTTGCTGCTCGGAAACGCTTGACGAAGGCGACGAAGTCCCCGAGCAGCTTTTGCTGATCGGAAACACTTGACGAACATGACGAAGTCCCCGAGCAGCTTTTGCTGATCGGAAACACTTGGCGAACATGACAAAGTCCCCGAGCAGCTTTTGCTAATCGGAAATGCTTGATGTAGGCGAAGTCCCCGAACATAGCAAGTGATCGTGAAAAAATCTTCCAAGCAAGCGATCGACGACGAAGTCCTCGAGCGTGGCGAGGCGCATATCAAGACCCCCGATGTGCTGCCCAAGATCAGCACCCTGATCCGAACAGCATGGAGTGACTTGATAGCTTGGCGACGAAATCCCCGAGCAGGTTGATGCTCGGAAACGCTTGACGAGGCGGCGAAGTCCCCGAGCAGATCTATTACTCAGAAACGCTTGACGAAGTCCCCAAGCAGCTTGGTGCTCGGAGACGCTTGATGAAGACGACGAAGTCCCCGGCGTAGTCCGAACAACGCGAGGACGGCGAGCAGCGATGACGAGTCCCAGCGTGGTCGGAGATAATGTCCGAGCAGCGTGAGGACGGCGAGGAGCGACGGTGACGAATCCCCAGCCTGGTCGGAGACGATGTCCGAGCAGCGTGAGGACGGCGAGGAGCGACGGCGACGAGTCCCCAGCATGGTCGGAGATGATGTCCGAGTAGCGCGAGGATGGCGAGGAGCGACGGCGACGAGTCCCTAGCCTGGTCGGAAGCAGTGTCCGAACAGCACGAGGACGGCCAGAAGCGACGACGACGAGTCCCGAACATGGTCGGAAGCGGTGTCCGAGCAGCGTGAGGACGGCGAGGAGCGACGACAAGTCCCTAGCGTGGTCGGAGACGGTGTCCGATCAGCGCGAGGGTGGCGACGAGCAATGATGAGTGTCCGGCGAAGAGTTCCTGCAAAATAAATATGTACAGTGGGTAGTACATGATGTAGATTTTTTCCAGAGAAAGCAGATCCAAAAATTGTAGAATGCATGATAAGATTGCCCGTTTCTTGCTCTTGTCGGGTCACATAATTTCCCCTGGTAGTTGGCCTGTTACGTTTAAGCACCTGACCCGGCTTCTGGTTCAGAGGTTTGTTAACATGACCATTCGGTTTGATGGCTTACGGGGCGAAGACAGGTTTTATGGATTAAGGCGTGGCTACCAAGGTGCGTTAAGCAACCCTTGAGAGGAGAAAACGGAGAGATACTTAGTATCTCATCGGCGAAGAAAATCTTCTGAGTGCCCGAGCATGGTCGGGGCTTATGTCGGCGAGTTGCCCGAGCTTTGTCGGGGCTTATGAAGATAGTATCCGGAGATATATGGAGATTGAAGAATACGGAGAAAAAATATTAAAAATATCACTTAGCTTGATTGACATCGAGCGAAGTGGTTGGCGTGTTGAGGAGTCGCTTGACGTGGCTTGCTCGACTTGAATCTTGACAGCTCGCTAGATAGCTTGCTTGATATCTCGGACGTCAGAATTGTCATGCATGTGTCTTGCTTGTGCGTGGCCTTGAAGATGTACATGGTCCATCGCTGCAGATTGATGACTGGAGTTGCCGGAGTTAGCTTTTTGATGAACGGGTGATCGGATCTTGCTGCCTCGTGGAGATAGGGCACCGATTCCAAAAATCATCGATCAATCGGGTTGTAGCTTCATGGCTCGCTTGGCAGCTTCCTTAGCGGCTCCGTCAGACTCGGATTTGGAATTTCCCTTGCATGCTTTGACGTCGACATACAAGTCTCTTGGTCACGCATCTTTATTTGCTTGCTTGCTGACATCAGCTTGACTTCACGTACATGATCTCGCACGTGATCCTTGATTAGCTTGCACATCTCGCGGGTGTAGTTGTCATGAGGTTTGGCACGATCACGCTTCTGATCACCGATGAAGAAAATTCTTTATGCTCTTTTTAGATCGTGCTCAGCGACGTGGTGGACGAGCTGGCGAATGTTGGTGGCGTTGTAGGCTGCTGCGTGAGATCTCATCTTGATGAAAGTTGCCGCCGCGAGACTTGGCGCGATCAACGCATCGTGTCCGGTCCCTGCTCGGCAACATGTCGATGGAGAGCTAGAGTGTATAGCTTGACCGGAGAGCACCATGGAGTCTGATGTCTTGACGAAGTCCCCGAACGTAAAGCTCGACTGAAGAACATGGTGGAGGCGTGTCTTGGAGAGTGACGACGACTTGGAGACCTTCTGGAGGTTGGTGAGTCATGGAGAGCAGCGAGGTGCCCGAGCGAGGTCGGGGCTTATTGAGAAGTCGACGAGGAGTCCTCCACTGCCCTGCGTGGTGCCCGTGTTTTTGCCGGGGCTTTTGGAGACGCTGCTAACCTGCCCAAGCGTCCTCGGGGCTTACATGTTAGCGAAGACTTAACGGCCCAGGCGTCCCCTGGGGCTTACGTGGTGGCGAAGCTGCCCCGCGCAGGCGGGGGTTACGCTTATCGTGGGCGAAGGCTACCCGATATATCGGGGCAGTCGGTGAAGAGGCGTAGTTGGCGGCCTATCATGTGTAGGGCTTACGCGGCGTCGAGCCAGATGCTACCCGACGGGTGCGGGGGTTACGCATTGGCGAAGTCGTGCTGGCCGAGCAGGTGCGGGGCTTACGCGTCGTCGAGCCAGATGCTGCCCGGCGGGTGCGGGGCTTATGCATTGGCAAAGTTTAATTGCCCGAGCGTGGTCGGGGCTTACGTGTTGGCGACGGTAACTGCCCGAGTCTGATCGGGGCTTTATGTCGGTGGTGAAGAATCTTGGAAGTAATCTTGGAGATGATATCGTGGCTCGTTGGATAGCTCGACGTGGCATCAGGCTTGCTATTGTTGAGGCCGCCGCATAGCGCTGATGACGAGAAGCGTGATTGATTCTCTGTCAACAAATATCATGTAGATTCGTGGAGAAATCCGAAGACGAATATATAATAAAAAAATATCTTAATTAAGATGAAAACGTGATGACTTAGCTTTTCATTGGGTGGCGAGGAGAGTTCCGTGCATGCTTTGCGCTGTACGTGTAGGCATATATGCATGCAATCCTCCGTATCTTTATTAGCTTGCATGGTCTCTAGAAGTCGTACACCTTCCTTGTATCTCATACGATGGCTGTACGGGACGGCTCATTCGATGGCTGATCGTTGCATCTCATTGCTGCTTTGATCTGAATACGCAGATTACGGCTCCCTCTTGCATACATGGTACTATAGATTAAATCGTTGGCGTTCCCCTTGGTTTGTTGGCTGGGCTCCATGCCTCGAGGGGGCTACAGAATCGAAGGGCGTAGCCGCGCGTGATGATGACGAGCCAGCAGCAGACTAACGTCAGGATCTTGCTGCCGGCGGAGATGTATAAGGGCTTTTGCCTGTTGTTCTTGCGGCTCTGCGGGTGGGATCACAGATCGTATCTGGACTTGTCGGGTTGGAGTAGATGTGAATCTATCCGGGCGCCGAACGACGCGTCGCCTAAAGCCAACTTGCCCCTGACGGCGTTGAACGTAGGTTGATGTGGTTGACGGGACGACCTCGTGGGATGACGCCATGGATTGCATCGCCGTGTTGATGATGAAGGTTGCCGCTGTCGACGTTGATGAAAAAAAAAATCCGACTTGTCCGCCATAGATCAGGAAGCACACCCCCTACCTGGCGCGCCAACTGTCGACGGAATACCGGCGATAGTCTACCGAGGGGTATGCCCAAGGTAGTAGATGAAACGGTGAGGGTGCGCCTGAGACGAACAAGCGTTGCACAGTAAGCGCGAGACACGAGATTTATACAGGTTTAGGCCGCCGCGAGGCGTAATACCCTACGTCCTGTGTGTTGCTGTCTTGTATTATTATCAGTTGAGTTGCCTCGAATTGAGGGGATCTATCCCTGCCCCTCCTTATATAGTCTGAAGGGACAAGATTACAAGTAAACTATCTAAGTTGGTACAATAACCGTGCGGTGCAATGCCTTGCGCCGCACGTCTTTATCTTCTGGGCCGGGCCAGCTTTGATGGTGCGGCCCATGTCTTGTCTTGTGGTACCGGGGGTCTATATCCCCACAACGGCGTTCGTCAGTAATTCGGACTCGGAGGATGAAGATGAAGACGAAATCGCCGTTGTCGAGCTGAAGTGGGGGCAAGAAGCCCATGGCTATACCCAAAAATTGGAGCTCAGAAGATCAGTATGATTTCGATAAAAATAAGCTGGACAAATTATTCGATTTGCTGGTCAGCACTGGGCAGATCACCTTCCCTGCCGATTATGTGAGACCCTCTCCTGAAGACTTGAAAGGGAAGTCTTTCTGCCAGTACCATGGCCTCACCTCACATGACACCAATGGGTGCCGCGCGTTCAGAACTCAGATACAGAGGGCTATCTCCCGCGGCTTATTGAAGTTTGACAGTCCAGCTAAAGGGAAAATGAAGGTTGATTAATTCCCATTTCCGAAGGGCCAGAATATGGTCGAGGTGTCAGCCCCTGCGGCCAAGATGAAAGTTCTGACCTCCAACCAAGCTAGAAGAAATGCATCAGTCGACCCTGATATGCAGATATCGGCTGAGGAGCTCGCGCTGATCAAGCGATGACGGGAGCAGAACCAGAGCCAATACGAAAAGGGGGAGTCCAGCAGCACCAAGAAGACCAGGCCTACCTCCCGTGATCTGCAGAACAAATAGCGACGAGAGAAGGAGAAGGCCCACCGGAAGTAGCTCGAAGAGGAAGAATACCGAAGATGGGTTCGTGATGAGGAGGAGGCCCACCTGGCTCGCTGCCGGGAGGAAGAAGAAAGTCACTGGCATTGCCCATTTTTTAGGCATTGTTGGAATGAAGGTCTGAGATTGCCGACTCTGCGCAATTGCCCAGAGTGCAGCGATCAATACCGAGAGTACAGACACTCTCAGACTAACCGCCGGTCCGTGCATGAGAGGCTTGGACGCCCACATGATATGCAGGATCGGCGCGAAAAAAGAGACCTGCGTGATCGGCTCAGCGATGCAACAGTTGATCACCAAGAGCTGGTCTGGCAGGAGAATCAATGGTGCCCTGGGAACTTGACCAAGAGTCAGAGGCGCCGCGTGCAATGCCTCAGGAACAAGGAGCTCAAAGCAGAAGGCCGCACGAAGCAAATCTGGCGGGAGAAGCTTCCTCGGGACAAAGGGAAGGCAACAGCCGATGTGCCGATGGTGTTTGTGCTTCCGGCTGAATTCAGGGCATCTCGAGCCAAGAAGATTGAGGTTCTCTCTGATTCTGATGAGTCGGAGTCTAAGCAGGCCACTGCCAAGCTGGTTTTCGCACAGCAGGTTGCATTTGACAAGCCACCCAAGCACCGGCACCTGAAGGCCCTGTATCTCAAAGGATATGTCGATGGGATGCCCATGATCAAGATGCTAGTCGATGGTGGTGCCACCGTCAATCTCATGCCCTACACCACATTCCACAAGCTGGGTAAGGGCCCTGATGATTTGATCGAGACCGACATGATGCTCAAAGATTTCGGGGGGCAACTCTTCAAATACCCGGGGGGCAATCAATGTCGAACTGACAGTCGGGAAGAAAACGCTGCTCACCACCTTCTTCGTGATTGACAGCAAGGGAATCTTACAATCTGCTTCTTGGACGTGATTGGATTCATGCTAACTGTTGCGTGCCATCAACCATGCACCAATGTGTGATGCAGTGGCATGGTGAGGAAGTTAAGGTGGTCCCAGCTGATGACTCGGTGAGCATAGCCGCAGCAGATGCCACCTACTGGGAGGCCGGGGATCATGACTGTTTCTCTAGTAAGACTTGGGAAGAAGGCTCCATCAAGGTCAGCGATGAGAGTCAACAGCCGGTCAGGGCAATTGGCTCTGAGTCTTTTTATTAATGGACAATCCGATCGATGGCACTGAGGGCAAGCTTGGACAGGGCTTTACGTCGGCTGACAAACTTGAAGAAGTGGACATTGGATCTAGTGATAGGCCAAGGCCGACATATATTACTGCCAATGTTGTCCCTTGAGTTCAGGTGGGAGCTGATTGATTTGTTGAAGGAATACAAAGACTGTTTCGCCTGGGAGTACTACGAGATGCCCGACTTGGACAAATCGATTGTCGAACACAGATTGCCTATCAAGCCCGGGTTTCGACCTTTTAAGCAACCGCCACGACGATTCAAGCAGGATTCATTACCTGACATCAAGGCCGAGATTGAAAGGTTGCTGGAAGCCAAGTTCATTGGAGCTTGCCGATACGCCGAGTGGGTATCGAATATTGTTTCTGTATACAAGAAGAATGGCAAGTTGCAGGGTCTGCATCGATTTCAGGGATCTAAATAGAGCTACCCCGATGGACGGCTACCCAATGCCGATAGCCGATATGTTAGTCGATTCGGCTGCAGGGCACCAGATCATCAGCTTCATGGATGGTAATGCTGGCTACAATCAAATTTTTATGGTTGATGAAGATATTCCTAAAGCTGCTTTCAGGTGTCCTGGTGCTATCGGTTTGTTTGAGTGGGTTGTAATGACGTTCGATTTGAAAAATACCGGTGCAACTTATCAAAGGGCTATGAATTATATTTTTCATAAGTTGATCGGCAAGATTGTAGAAATTTACATCGATGAGGTAGTGGTGAAGTCCAAAAGCTACAAGGAGCACTTAGCCGATTTGAAGGCTACACTGGAGTGTACTCGGAAGCATGGCTTGAAGATGAATCCTAATAAATGTGCTTTCGGGGTGTCAGCAGGTGAGTTTCTGGGTTTCATGGTAGATCGCAAAGGAATTGAGGTCGGCAGCAAGAGCAGGAAAGCCATCGATCAGCCAGGAAAGCCATCGATCAGCTTGTGCCACCGACTAACAAGAAGGAATTGCAGTCTTTACTTGGCAAGATTAATTTCATCAGAAGATTCATTGCTAATCTGTCAGAAAAGGTACTGCCGTTCTCGCCACTGTTGAAGCTAAAGGATACTCAGGAGTTCAAATGGGGTGACGTACATCAAAAGGACTTTTGATGAAATCAAGGAATACATGAAGTCTCCACCTGTTCTGGTGCCGCCACAGGCAGATAAGGCATTCAAGCTGTACGTGACGGCCGAAGACCATACAATTGGATCGGCCCTTTTTCAAGAATTTGAAGGAAAAGAGAGGGCAAGTTTTCTATCTGAGCAGAAAACTTTTGGATCCTGAGACAAGATACACGCCAACAGAGAAGCTGTGCTTATGCTTATTCTACTCGTGCACCAAGCTGAGACATTATTTGCTATCGACCGAATGTGTGGTAGTTTTCAAGGCTGATGTGATCAAGCATATGTTGTCAATGCCTATCCTGAACGGGCGGATTGGAAAATAGATCTTGGCTCTCTCTGAATTCGACTTGAGGTTTGAATCGGCTAAGGTAGTCAAAGGTCAGGCAATAGCCGATTTCATCACCCAGCATCGTGAGGGTGCCATCAGTATAGTTGATGTGGCTGCCGTGGACTTATGTTCTTTGATGGGTCATCTTGCAAGTAAGGCGGAGGTGCTGGGGTAATACTGATATCACCTCGAGGTCAACGTTTTGAATACTGCTTTCCAGATCGGGCCAATGGTGACAAACAATCAGGCTGAATATGAGGCGATTTGGAAGGGGTTTCAGCTTCTGCACGAAGCAAAGGCCGACGTAGTTGAAGTTTTTGGGGATTCACAACTAGTCATCAACCAATTGCTCGGCCTATTTGAGTGTAAAGACGACGTACTCCGAGGCTATTATGATCAGTGCCAAACTTTGATCAGAGGGTTTTTAGCAGTTTCACTATATCATGTTCCCAGAGCTCAGAATCAGTAAGCTAATCGGCTAGCGTAGAGTGCTTCGGGTTACAGATCGATGCAGGAAATCCTCAATACTGACCAATCGACTAATGACTGGCGGGGCGAGATAGCAAGATACCTTGCAAATTCCTTCACAGAAAGTTAGTAGAAAGCTGAGGTATAAAGCTATCAAGTACGTGCTGTTGGATGGTCAGCTGTATTATAAGACTGTTGAAGGAGTGCTGTTAAGATGCCTCGGGGCAGAAGAATCGATGAAGCTGATGAGTGAGGTTCATGAAGGAGTCTGTGGTGCGCACCAATCGGCTCTTAAGATGAAATGGATTATCAGAAGGACTGGTTATTATTGACCAACAATGCTCAAAGATTGTTTCAGGTATTACAAGGGTTGCCAAGAGTGCCAGAGATTCGAGAATGTGCAGAAGTCTCCTGCCTCAGCTATGAATCTTATTATCAAGCCATGGCTGTTCAGAGGTTGGGGAATCGATCTGATTGGTCAAATCTATCCACCGTCCAGTAAAGGTCACAAATGGATTTTGGTTGCAACAGACTACTTTACTAAGTGGGTAGAAGCTATTCCTTTGAAGAACGCCACATCCGGAGATGTAGTCGAATTTATAAAGGAACATATCATTTACAGATTTGGTATACCACAGACTATCACGACAGATCAAGGGACGATGTTCACTTCGGATGAGTTTTTGACTTTTGCTAACGACATGGGTATTAAAGTTTATAATTCGTCACCTTATTATGCTCAAGCCAATGGTCAGGCTGAAGCGTCAAATTAAATTTTGATCAAGATCATTAAGAAGAAGATTGAGCAAACCCCCAGGAGGTGGTACTTGACGCTTAGTAAAGCTTTGTGGGCATACCTAATGGCTCAGCATGGATCAACTAAAGCCACTGCCCTATGAGTTAGGTCTATGGGCACGCTGCTATTCTTCCTTGGGAAATTCGGTCCGAAACCCGGCGTGTCAAGTTACAGAATGAGCTTACAGCCGGTGAGTACAAGGATATCATGACAGATAGTCTTGAAGATTTACATTGTCATCGGCTCAAAGCTCTGGAGTGTATCGAAGCTAATAAGATACGGGTAGCTAAGTACTACAACACCAAAGTAAGAGGAAAGAGCTTTGCCGAATCTGAGCTTGTATGGAAGACTATCCTACCTATCGGAACCAAAGACAGCCGATTCGGCAAATGGTCGCCAAATTTGGAAGGCCCAGTATCGGATTATTGAATGTGCACCTGGCAATGCCTATATACTCGAGGATATGGAAGGAAGTAGATTTGCCAGAGCAATCAATGGCAAGTACCTGAAGAAGTACTATCCCAGTTGGGGGATGATAGCCGATCGGTGTGAGATCTGGCTCTTACAGCTGATTCAACGAAGAGGATAGCCTTCAGGACAAAAATAGCCGATTCTACAAAGAGAATCGCCTTTAGCACAAAAATGAAATGCCCTCGATGGGGTGTAACAGCCGATGTAATTGTATCGCCTTTAGAACAAAAATAAAGATAATAAAGACAGACTGATGATTATCAAATACATTTTTTTAGTTCTGCTTCGTGTTTACAAAGGAGCTCTATTACATTCTAATTTGGATTATGAGTAGTTCTATCTATAATGTCCTGGGCGTCGGTGACGGCCGTCACCTCGTCGGCGTGAGGGAAGAAGTTCGCCAGTTGGGCGATAGGCCACCTCCATGTCCTAGCCTTCCGGAAACCCGGGCTCGATCGCCTCCAAGGCTATGCCAGAGCGGAGGCATGCGGCCGTGAGAGCCCCGGTGGCGCCATGACGAACGCTGGCCATGGCTACCTGGCGGACGCGGTGGTGAACATCCAGGAGCCGTTCCGCCTGCGTGTTGCCATGGGCGTTGACTGCGTTGGCGGCGGTCTCAGCGACGACGCGCAGCTCCTCCAGCTGTGCAGTCAGGGCTGCAAGGACAGGAAAGGTCAGCGCACGGATGACCATCAGTACAACGCGAAGCAGTTTCAAGACACGATCACCTGCCACTGCGGCGTCTGATTCGGCTGAGCTGGGCTTGCACCCTGGTCACCTCGGCCTCAGCAGCGGCTTGGGCTTCGTTGACGCCCTGCAGCCGGCCATTCTCCTTCAGGGAAGCGGCGACCGTCGGCGGCGGTGTAGGACCCGTCAGAGTCTACAGAGGACCCCGAATCGGATCCAGCGCTTAGAGCCAGAGCCTGAGGCGGGACCTAGGGGAGGCATAGTTCGGCGGACCAGGGAGTCAGGGCCAATCGGTGCACCCGGAGAAAAAGGGATCAGGCAAGCTTGATTGGAAATTGCAGAGAAGCAGATGTATCATTGAAAGAGATCAATGCCATGGACACAAACTGATTTACCTGCTATGAATGGCCAACTGCCGGGGCGTCACCCAGCGATGGCGGCCGTGAGACGGGCCAGCAGTAGCACCTGCACCGGGGGTGGCTCCAGCGGCTTCAGGGGCGGCCTGAGACGGCCCGGCAGCAGTTCCCGAACCTCCGGCACCGGAGGCTCCCGTATCACTGCGCAAGACGTTAGTGGGCGAAGGCTACCCGATATCTCGGGGCGGTCGATGAAGTGTCGTAGTTAGGCGGCCTATCATTTTTAGGGCCTACGCGGCGTCGAAGACATGCTGCCCGAGCAGTGGCGGGGCTTACGCATTGTCGAAGACGTTTAGCTGTACAAAATGTAATGGAGATAAAATATCGAAGAGAACAGTGTATTGCCCTTGTTTATAATAAAATGGAAATACACGTATCTGGTTTGATCCCTAGATCAGGGGTAGAAGCGTTGCAGGTGCTCGATGTTGCAGGAGTTAGGGATGTCGACGCCGTCTAGGTCGGAGAGCCTATATGCGAAAGTGCTTATGTGCTCCCTTAGGAAGCTGACGAGCGCGTCTTCCTATTTAGGATCCAGGTCGGCCCCGATGCGAGTAGTCTTGCTTGGCTCGCCGGGGACTAGGATAACCTCCTTCGTTTCCTTGTTCTTGGTGGCTGATCTTGGTGGGGTCTTCTCTGGGATGACATGGTCTTCTGGAGCTACCTGCTTTGCGTCCGCGGCACAGATGTTCATGAGTATGGATTCTTCGACAGCTTCAGCCACTGGCAATGGCCTCCCGCTCGCAAGCATATGCGACTTGGAGGTCGGCGCGAATGGAAAGGACGCCGTTCTCCGCTGGCATCTTTATGACGAGGTAGGTGTAGCTTGGGGATGGCCCCGAATTTCGCCAGAGCTGGTCCGGCCGAGGATAGCATGATATGTGGCGTCGAAGTCGGCCACCAAGAAGTCGATGTGCTTGATGCGGAAGCACTGTGGGTGCCCGAACTGGACCGGGAGGTTTATCTGCCCTCGAGGATATGACGGCTGTCCCGGGACGATACCCTAGAAGGGGGCCTGATGTTGGCTGCAAGTCTTCTTCTTTCAACCCAAGTTCCTTAGCAGCTACGGAGAACAGGATGTTGAGGCCGCTGCCTGCCGTCGATCAGCACCTTCCAGAAATGCGTCGTGTGTATGACCGGGTCGACGATCAATGGGAAGCGACCCAAGTACGGAATCTGGGTCCATTGGTCGGCCCTGCTGAAGGTGATGTCTTGGTGCGACCAAGGAGGGAGCCTTGGATCAGAGATCGCGCTGTCGGAATTGGCGACGGAGTTGACACGTCTATTGACGAGTTTCTGCTCCCTCCTTGACTCGATGGCGGCGCGACCACCGATGATGGTGGAGATGGTTCGGTGTGCGTCAGTGAAGCCTGGAGGCTTGTCGCTATCGTCGCGCCTGTCCCTGTCGGACTCTATGCGAGCCTTCTTCTTCTCTTCTACTTGGAACTTCCTGGAGAAACCCTCGCACTCCCTCATGGTGTGCGGACGGGGCACTGGGCATCGAGGAGCTTTGAGTAGGCCTCCTCGTAATTGCGCTTTGGGGCTGGTCGGGTGTTGTAAACTTGGTAGTGGCGGCGCCTCTCTCCAGCCCTGGAGCTCTCGGGTTCGTCGTAGCGACGATGTTCTGGGCGTCGTCGGTGGTCGCGGTCATCGCAACGGTAGTCTCTCCGAGGAGCTCGATCATCCTGGCGCCGATCTGTTTGGTGGCCTTCGTCTTGGTGCCGCGACTGGTCGGGGAAGCGGAGGCGACTGTGAATGGAGTGATGAGCTGCGTCGTTTCCATCGGCGTACTTGTTGGCGATGCGTAGCATCTCGGCGACGGTGGTTGGGCTGGTGCGGTATAATTTCTTCCACAGCTCCTTGTCGGGCCTCAGGCCACGCACAAACGCGGAGATGGCTTCTGCATCTGTGATGTTGGGGATGTCGTTTCTGATTTCTGAGAAGTACTGGATGTAGTCTCGCAAGGAGTCCCGAGAGCCTTGTCGGAGCCTTTCAAGATCATACTTCGTGCCCGGTTGCTTGCAGGTGGCTGCGGTAGTTATTGATGAACTCCTCCTTCAACTGATCCCAAGTGTCGATGGAGTTCGGCCTCAAACTATGAAGCCAGTTGTTGGCGGAGGCGCTGAGCATGACCGGGAGGTAGTTGGCCATCACATCCCTGTTTCCACCGGCGGCTTGGACGGTGATCTCGTAGATGTTGAGCCATTTGTTGGGATCGGCTCTTCCGTCATAAGTCTTGACGCCGACAACTTTGAAGTTAGGGGGCCAGACCACTGCTCGGAGTGCCGGCGTGAATGGCAGTTCCGGGGCGATCTTGTCGTTGGGGAAGCCGTGCGTCTGATCATACTCTCTTCGTCGCTCGGCCTCTGCTGAGTGTCTGGCTTCTCTCCTGTTCTCGATGCGGCCGTGTAGGTCTTTGGTCTTCAACTTTGCGCGGAGGTTGGATCGGCTCACCTCTTGGTCACCGTCTCGCCGATGAGGTCTCCGACCACCGCGAGACATCTCACCATCTTCGCCAACGAGCTCTGTAGGAGATGCCGTGCTATGAGATGGTGCTTGTCTTCCTTCGTTGATCTGGACATGAGTTGCTCGGAGAAGAGCGGTGAGCCGTTCGAGCTCTGGAGTCTGAGGTAGCCTCTTGGCCTCGGCGATTGCGACGGCGACATTGGCGCTTGGAGTCGTGCAGACCTCGTACTGCCCGAGCATACAAAATTCAGGCTCTAGATTCCACGCCGCAGTCCTCTTCACTTCAACTTGCTGCTTGCGGCGTCGTCTGCGATCGGCGTTCTTTGCCTTGCGGGCTGCTCGGGCTTCTTCGGTCTCATTGGGCGGCGGGTCACTGTCGTTGCTGATGGCGAGGACTGGTCCCCCAAAGAATTGCTTGATGGGGGGCAGATCGGCGGGAAGGCCACCCTCTTGATCATCATTGTCGGGGCGGTCGTTGTCGGGGGTGATGAAGGAGCTGGTGCTGACATGGACGGAGGCACGTCGACGCAGCGTCTGAGCGAAGCTGGAAGCTGCGTTTTGTAGACCGAACGGCAAGTAGCCGTTCGGAGGACGGTCCCCTCGACGTCGCTCCTCGACGATGCGCCCGAGAGGCGTGACGGTGACGACCAGTGTTGTGTCGTGGGACGGCGATGAGGGGCGATGCGTCGTGGATGACACGGACTCCAGGATTTGGAGTCCCTCTGACAGCTTCTTGGTGACCCGATCTATAGATCCGATCAGGTCGTCGTTGTTGAGGTTTTTTCGAACGTAGCGTGGCAGCCTCTTCGTCGGAGGAGATACGGAGGGGGTCTGGGCTGCGTCCAGAATCTCCCCTTCGCCGTTCGCGCCGATGACCCAGGTGATGGATCCCACCGTGAAGATCTGGCCTGGCGTCGGGAGCTCGATGGAGCTTGAAAAAATCACCTTGTTCGCCATGGAATCAGGTGGCACACCCCCTACCTGGCGTGCCAACTGTCGACGGAATACCGATGATAGTCTACCGAGGGGTATGCTCGCGGTAGTAGATGAGACGGTGAGGGTGCACCTGAGACGAACGAGGGAGCACAATTCGTGCGAGACGAAGATTTAGATAGGTTCAGGCCGCCACGAGGCGTAATACCCTACGTCCTGTATGTTGCTGTGTTGTATTGCTAGTAGATTAGATAAATCGAGTAGACCCCCTGCCCGCCTTATATAGTCCGGGGGGCAGGGTTACAAGTTGATCTTGCCATACATAACAGATTATAATCCTAGCCGATCTGGGAAAACTAATCGGCTATATCCTAGGAAAGCTATTTCCTTACCGACCAAGGTCTCGGCGGATATACGCGATCTCCTGGAGATCGTATGGGCGATGCGTCCTTGGTAGTTCAGGGCCTGTTCGGTAGACTTGGCCCATGTATGACTATGCAGGGTATACAGGCTTATACCCCCACATGGTCAGATTAGATCGGATTGATGTATCAAGAAGTGAACAGTAGTCTTACCCTACCCAAGCTCGCAGGTGTTGCCTCTGTTCACCCACGGCCCGCAGGCTCCGGCTGAAGTTGTCGCCTTCAGCGTAACTCGAAGCTGGTCGCTTGCCAGTGGTCTCCGTCGCCGGCCATGGGATTGGTGTCGAAGGTTTGCTTTTCTCTGTTTGAGGAGAAGAGGCAAAGTGCAAAGGCCGGGTGAACGAAGGCTAGGGTGTTTGCGGTTGCTCGCTCAGGCCGGGCGTCTACTTATAAAGACGGAGGCACCAAGACGGTTTTCCCCCTCGGGAGACGAGGCGACACGACGGAATTTATGCTGGAGTTTACCCACGTTTCTTGAATCCGGAACCGATGCCACGTCTGGAAGGTGGAACGTCTCGATCGGCTGTTTGGGTCGGTTGCCTTGAATCGTCTATTTTGGGCCCGGTATTCAGAATTGGGCAGGGTTGTTTAAAACAGCCGATTCGATTCGTGCCAATAACAGTATTAAGGATCAGGCTATGAGAAGCCGATTCGGAGACAGAACAAAAGAGAAGGCCAATTCAGATGTATCTAGGCCTAAAATGCATTACATGATCATTCAGATATACAGAGCAAGTATAGGATTACAAGCCCAGAAAGGACCGGACAATGGTGATACTTTCAGTAAGAAGAGCATGGCCAGTCTAGTAGCAGTTCCTGGTCCTCATCGGCTGTTGACTTCAGGATGTTCAGGCGTTGTTTTATTTGTTGGCCCTCAACGACCCTGGCACTGATCTCCTTCTTCTTCACGGCCAAATCAATGGTGCTCGTCGATATGGAGATTTCGCGCTGAGTAATGGCCGCGTTGACCTTTTCCTAACTCCTTCATCAGCTGTTCACGTCTGATCTTCAAAGTGTTTAGCTCTGACTCGGCCGAGTTAATTGTGGTTTTCAGCAACTTTACTTGATCGGCTAACCCGCCAGCTTCTTGTTTGTTGGTTAGCCTGTTGTTCGTCAGTTGCTCAAGCTCGGTCAAGTTTTCATGGGTAGTCTTGATCCCTGAAGCGGCCCTCTTGAGTTTGACAAATTGTGGTAGGGAGCTGAGGATGGCCGTGCACATCTGTTGTTGAATTAATTCAATAACCTGATCAATAGGTTCAGGGTGCTCGGCCAGGTCAGTCAGGGCCACATCCAGCTAAGGAAGAAGCTCGCTCAGTCGTTTCTTGAGGTCTAGCTCTGGTAGTGATGAAGACCTAGAGCTCAGTTCATTTTCGTCACAGCATTCCTCTAGGTCGAAGGAGTAGCTGGGGGAACAAGGCTGTAGCACCTGGGTTCACATATTAAAAATGGTGATGACATAAAGACTTTGGATCAGTTAAAAGATGAATGCTTCACCTGAATAAAGCTTGAAGGAAGTGGTGCTGATGAAGTGCCTGGTTGATCTGCTATAGTGATCTCTTTTCTGGCAGAGGGAGTGGCCTCAGCTTGTGTTTTTGCAGTCAGCTGAAGCTCTGAAAGAGAAAAGTGAGTTAGAAATAGAGCAAGCATGACAAGTGTTAACAGCCGAAGGACCTTACCTGGATGTTCGGGAGATGGTGTTTTCTCTTCTTCAAGTTCAGTTCCACGAAGGAGGGCTGTTCGGCTGCATTGTTTAGAAGGGGTCAGAAAATATTCAGTAAGGAAGGATTGTGTGCTTACAGATTTGGTTAATACCTGAGTTCCTTCTCCTTCTTGTTGGATAGCAATGCTTTCGTCTGTTCACAGAAAGCCTTCAGCCGTATCTTGGTGGCCTGATGTTTCTGGATGGGTTTCGGCCTGAATATTTTCAGAAGGTGCCTAGATCGGCTGAATGCTCACCTATTGTATAGCCGATTCAGTCAGGTATGTTGAATAAGTAATGCAGAGGGTATTTCAAGACATCCAAGTACCTGGGCAGGCTTCCTCTTGGATCTTTTCTTGGTTGTCCTCTTCTGAAGACTTGATGAGGCTTTTCTTTTTTGTAGCCGGAGCAGTTGCCATGCTGGCAGGGGCCTTCATCATCTTCTTCAAGGACTGGAGCCTGAGAGCCTAGCCTGGCAGTTGGGCAAGAAGGATAATAGTTGATCTGCTCTGGAGGGTTAGATTCTGGGTCCTGCATTAACAGAAGATTAGAACACAATTTGCAGCCGGTTTGAATGGAATCGGTTAGAACACTTACTGCCGAGGTAGAGTTGAAGCTTGGGTCCAGGGCTCTGCATCTATCATGGATCCCATGACAGAAAAGATGAGTATGCCACTGTTGCCAGCAGAGATCAAAGGTCTCATGGGACATTGAAATTTGGCTCCAATGCTCTACAGTACAGACTGGCAAGTTTGCTCCCAATGTAAAGACCCTGTCGGCTTCTAACATCTCAGTGATTTCATCTCTAGGTCCTTAGAAGGTGTAGAAATGGAAGCTTGGGGGGACAGTTGGCCGAAGCCCATTTGTCTTGCTGCAACATTGGGGTGATAAAATTCGTATGAAGGCCAGCTGGGTTCAGTACTGCTAGTGCCACGAAGATGCTTGAAGTCAACTGGCAGTGTGCAGGGCTTTATGATGACGTTGAAGATTTCAGTAGCTCCAGCATCAGAACATTCTGTACTGAATCTGAAGGTATAGGGCATTGGGAATTCAACATCATCAGCATATGGGAACCAAATCAAGATGTCTGGTCCTAAGCCTCTGTAGAGTTTCTCAAGTAAGTTCCCTCGGTTCATATTGATGGTGATGGCTGAGGCAGCTTCTCCAAAGTTCTGACAGCCCCTGGTGATCTGGTTGTTGTCCTCTTCTGCATAGTTGATAGAAGGGTAATTGAGGTTATTGAGGTTTGGCCTGACCATCTTGTGCAAATACAAGTTGAGCCATAGTTGAATCGACCACCAGGGACCTGTTATGCACCGTACTTTCTTCCCCTTTCAGCATATAGCCGGCAACTCGGTGCATTAATCTGTAGACAGATCCCAACAATATTTTACCTAAGGGGATTGAATTGCCTTGAGCTAGTTTTTCTGTAAGGGCCTTGAAGGGATAGGCCGGCCCCAAGAAAGTGCCACAGAAGACGAACCTTTGCAGTCATAAGATCAAGAAGGCTATGTATTTCCTTGTCACTAATGCTGGAGGTCGTTTGCTGGTGGGTTTTGAATATAGCCAGTCCAGCCCTTGTACTCGTTCAATTTTGAGAACTTCTTTTCACCACCTGAAAGAAAATCCCAGAGTTGGAAAGACCCGGTGATTTAAAGGCCAGTCAGCATATGGATATCACCTAAGGTGATGCTCATTGGCCCATCTCCAAATACAAAGGCGTTCAAAGAGTTGGACCAGAAGTAACTTGCAACAATCAGGAGGGGTTCATTCTTTTTCATGTCACACAGAGAAAGGTCAAGGCACTGGCTCAGATTGCGCAGCTCCCAGTCTCCCCTTTTCCTTTCTGAGATGCGGCGGAACCAATTTCTCCATCCGCTGGGCATACTTGGCCAATTCCTGAAGGGCTGCCTGGACCATGAAGATGCATCCACTAGCGGGTCCTCTAAAAGGGATTTGGTTGGTCTCTTGATTGATGAATTCCGCGGGGTTGGAGTCGCCCATCGGGTCCAGGAAGAAAGCGGTCGGAGCATCCCTCAGCGGAATCAAGGATTTCATTTTTTAGGTCCTGAGATAGATGGATGATAGATGTGACCAATCGAATAGGAGACTCATGAATGAAAGACAGGTTGGCAAGATTCATACCTCAGGAATCTCGGAAGGAGTCGCCATTGCTTGCGGATTTCTTGAAAACGGCAAATCGAGGTCGGAGATGCAACAGCAGGATTTTTTGAAGCTAGGGTTTCAGTTCGCCGTCGGAGTTTGAAGCGATGAGCTGGAAGGTTGTGATTTTGGCTCAAGAGTGAACTTAATCGAGACTCAATGCTAATTTTGGAATAAAACTATTTTATCCCAAGATTGGGGGGCATGTGTTTACGCCAAAATTTGGACTGAGTGCGGATAACCGATGCCAGATGCAGATAGCCGATTTTTGGGAACAGAGGCCAAGGCAGAGATAGTCGATCGGGTCCCCGAAATCGATTGTGGGCTGGAGGTAAAGGCGGCGCGAATAGCCGATTTGATGATGTCAGCATGGATCTTCGGCCAGGAAAGCGATCACGTTCGGAGTCCTGTTGAGGAAAGGAAAGATTGGGCTCCAAGTTACCTTTAATTTAGGAAAGTTTGTTAGTTTCCGTGTTTGTCTTGAGTTGTAATTCGAATAGGACTCTGTCAAAGCCCCGGGTATAAATATAAGCCCCGGCCATTGTAACAAAACACACATCAATACAACACATCTTTCGGCTCCGGCCAAAACTTAGGAGTAGGAGTAACGTAGATCTTGGCGAGTTCTTCAATCGGGCTGAGTGTCATCCTATGGACGCAGCCTTGCTTGTAAGTACCGTCATGCCTTGCTAAGCTTTGTCTCTTTAATGTCATCCGGTGGACATGGGAGCATCGTAGATCGGGGTTGATTCTTATTTGATATAAGTTTAGCGTCATCCGGTGGACGTGGGTTTAGATTAAATAAGGGTTAGTTATCGATTCATGTTTGTTTTTCTGATTAATCTATGTTTAGCGTCATGCGGTGGACGAAGGGCTTAGATTAAGCATGATCATGGGCATGGATTAGTTATCGGACTCTAACTAATTTGGCATCTTAGTTAGATTCATTAAGTTATCAAGATGTTATTTGTTCATTTATTGTTTATTTATTAATATAACATCTTTCTGCCCGATCAAGATTGCGTAGTATTGGCCTTAGATCCACGTGAAAAATGTCATTTATGTCTTGTTCATATTTATGCTTTGTTATAATATTACTCAATTCGGCCAATATTATCGTAATCTTGCTCGTACGTGCTGTGGATGCTTGACAAGAGCCGATTCGAATGAACACAGAGCCGCCGGCCTTCTAGACTAGCTCTGTATTCCTTCTAGATTTGCTTGTGATTATTTTCGGGAATATATCTAAACTGGTGCAAAGCCTGCAGGCCTTCTAGACCAGCTTCGTATTAGTACTAGATTTATACTTAAGACTAATCATCGCCGAGTTTTCTGCTTCACGGACCCCGAATCGGCTAATTAGCCGATACGGTTGTACTTTCTCGAGAAAAACCAATTTACCGATCGCACCTTGCCAAATCGGCTAAACAGCCGATCTCTGTTTGTTTGACGTTCAGACAGCCTGAACTGAATGATTTAACCTGTTTATAGCAATTGATCATGCTTTAATCTGTTACAACTATTTGCATAGAATTGTTTAACGTAGATTGTTCTATTTGATCATGCATATCAACCGATTACGTATCAGTTCAGTATTGTTTCTATAACAAAAACATGCATATAAGCCAAAATCGACTCTTTAGTCGATTTCTGATTGAATCGGCTCTCGAAGCCACATAGTTGGAACTACCTGGACACATCGGTTAGTTCCGCTCTGTGATTACTGATTATTATCTTTTCCTTGTCAATTGCAGGTCAAATTGACTGGCACGCCTGAGGGTTATCGGCACTCTCTGACCGGGTTTGAAGCTAGCTAGATCTCGAAAGCTCCGACTGCTCTTGAGATCATATCCGGCTTCGCTGGTGTGTTGAGACGCATGAACCACATTTTGTGCCAACAAGAGCTTTTTAGAATTTGGCTATATATTTGTATAGATTTAAAATATGCAACCAGGTTTGGGCACCTCAACAGGATTTGGCTATTTTAGTTCCAATCACTTTTTTCTGAGCTTTTTAGGAAAATTTGCCACTCGGTTTCTGAATGATGGCTTAAATGCAGACCATGAAGATTGTATGGTACTTTCACAATGTGCAATCTAGGAAAACAGCAATACATAAATTAGCTTACTTCTTTCAATTTTTCGTGAGACATTTTTCTGAGCTTTTTAGGAAAATTTGCCACTTGGTTTCTGAATGATGGCTTAGATGCAGACCTTGAATATTGTATGGTACTTTCACATTGTGCAAGCTAGGAAAACACCAATACATAAATTACCTTACTTATTTCAATTTTTCCTACAACTTGAGAAAAACAGCCTTTCATTAAGATGAAAAGAGAGTTTTTTAATATATACAAAAACAGTGGGCCTTGCCCACCAAGGAAAAAGGAGTTTTAAAAAAGATTTCTCCTGATATTAAACCCCCAGCGAAAGAGCCCTTTTCCTCTGCTCAATGTCCTCTTTGATCTTAGAAGCCACACTCAGTGCTGATTCGAAGTCATTATTGAAAATTCTCCCGTTCCTCTCTTTCCATAGGTTTCATACTGTGTAGATCATCCATTCCATTGAATCGTCTTCTCTCTTGCCTGGGTATCTTATGAACGGCCCCCTCCCACCAAGATCTGAAATGAAGCGGATCTTGTGCTTGGGCTGGTAGGATCAAGTGCCCATCGAATTGTTCCCAAGACAGTATCCTGCACCACACTGCCTTGGCAAAAGGACAAACTAAGGATAGGTGCAGTCCTGTTTCAAGTGGCCCGTTGCATAAAGTGCAATGTTCCTGGTGTGGCCATCTCCTCTTCTGCAAGTTGTCTGCCGTAAGGATTTTTTCTTGTACCAGGATCTAGGCAAATATTTTGCATTTGTTTTCGGCATGGGCTTTCCAAATGAAATTGCTCTAGAAACTCTCGTAAGATCCCTTGAACTGGATCCTGTAAGCTGAGCGGGTGGAGTAGATGCCATCTGCAGTCCATCTCCAAACAATGGAGTCCCGAACACCCGACGTTAACTGGACGCCTTGTATTCTGATCCAAAGGGAGATGAATTCCTCGACCTGGACTGGGTGGTGATCTTGCCTCTTAGGGCGCGGATCCAGTTGTTGTTTCGAATTTCATCCTGGACTGATTTGTTCTTTCTTATGACGAGTTCGAACAAGTGCAGTGCTAGATGTCTTTGTGCCCCTCCATCTAGCCAGCTGCTATGCCAGAAGCGTGCCTTGGCACCATCACCGATCACTACTTTTGTTGACGCATTTAATAGAAGCCGGTCGAGCTCATTGCAAGGCAGCTCCACCCCATTCCACGGTTTGGAGTCTTCCATCCCAATCTTGCCAAAGCTAGCGAAGACGAAGCAGCTCTTCCAAACTTTTCCAAGTCGGGTATTCCAAGTCCGCCGAGGTCTTTTGGACTAGATACCGTTGGCCAATTGACCAAACAGTGTCCCCCATTTGCGTTTTCTTCTCCTTTCCATAGGAAAGATCTTCTAATTTTGTCGATTTTCTTTCTGGTCCAAACTGCACAAGCGGAAAACACCGTAAGATGGTAGGTCGGCATGGATGAGAGGACCGAGGAGACTAAGGTTAGGCGTCCCGCCCTATTAAGCCATCTTCCCTTCCAACCAGGTAGTCTTTGGCCAATGCGCTCAATGAGGGGTTGCACATGGACCCTTCGAAGCATACGTGTGTGCAGTTGCAGCCCAAGATAGCGGCAAGGGAAGGTACCGCGGATGCCCCCAAAGGAAGAGAGCACATGGTCCAAGTCAATGTCCTCACATCTAATGAGGTGGATGGAGCTCTTCTGTAGATTTATGTGGAGTCCTGAGAAGTTTCCAAACGCCTGAAGAATTGTCTTGACAGCTTCAAGGTCATCCTTCAGAGGGTTTATGAAAATGGCTGCATCATCCGCATATAGAGAGGTTCTCCATTTTGCTATAGCCGGGGGCAGGGGTGTGAGGATTCCTTGCTGTGTGGCCAAGTCAAGAAGGCGTTGCAGTGGATCCATGGCTAGGATGAAGAGCATGGGTGAAAGGGGGTCGCCCTGCCGAACTCCTCTGGCGTGGCTGAAGCTAGGCCCTCTCTCACCATTGAGCAACACCCTCGACGTGGCCTTGCGAAAGAGGATGGACACCCATTCGTGCCAGCGCGTTCCAAATCCCAGGGCCTGGAGCACCTCCAGCAGGTAACTCCAATTTATTGTGTCAAACGCTTTGTGGATGTCAAGCTTCATGAAAATCGCCGGTGTTTTTTTGCTTATGCAGCTTCCTCACTAGTGGTTTGTACGTACAGGAAGTTGTCATGAATGCTTCTCTTTTTAATGAATGCGCTTTGGCAGTTTGAGACCAAGGAGTTAAGTAGTGGGGCGAGCCTGTTGGCTAGAAGCTTCGCAAAGAGTTTTGCAAAACTGTGGATGAGGCTGATGGGCCTGTAAACTGAGATTCTCAGTGCTTCTTCCTTCTTTGGGAGTAGGACAATGTTTGCCGAGTTCATTAGCTCAAACCCCTAGGAGTTCATCTGAAATAATCTGTTTATTGCTGCTGTGACATCCACTTTGATGGTCTCCCAACAAGCTTTGAAGAAAGCTTCGGTATAACCGTCTGGGCCGGGGGCTTTGTCTGCTGGCATGGTGCTGATCGTGTCCCAGATCTCTTCCTGTGTAAAGGGTACTTCCAAAGCCGAAAGGTCTCGCGGGACGTATTCAAGAGCTTGCCAATCCAAGGACCTGGATCTGGCAGCCGACGTACCTAGATGGTTTTGGAAATAGTCCCCGACCACCTTTTCTTTGTCCTCATGGGTCAATGCCAATCCCTCATCTGTGTGCAGGCAGTGTATGTAATTTTTCCTCTGGCGTGCGCTTGCTCTGATGTGGAAAAATTTTGTGTTGGCATCTCCACAACGGATATAGGTAAGCCTAGATCCTTTGCCTGATCTTAGATTTCTCAATTGCCGCAAGGCCCGTGCTGCGAATTTTGAGGCGACGTCGTAGCTCAAGCTCCTAGTCCGTGAGGGTTCTATTTTCTTGTGCAACTTCGAGTTGTAGGATGACTTCTTTAGCGATGGCCAGCTGCAGTTTTATGTCCTCTATCTTCTCTTTGCGCCATTGTTCGATTCTTTTGGCTACCCTGGCGAATTTGATGTGGAAGCGTTTGATCGGTAGGTCAGTATGGACCGGTCTATTCCATGCTTCTTGGACCACATCCTGGAAGCCTTGCATGTGAATCCAAAAATTCTCAAAACGGAAGGATGTGTTACGGTGGTGATCCAGTTCCCCTTGCAACAATAGCGGTGTATGATCCGACATAAGGGATGGTAGGGAGTGTAGTAGGCACACCGGGAAGGTTAGTTCCCACTCGGGGGTGCACAGGAGTCTGTCAATTCTGGTGAGGGTTGGGTTTGCCTGCTCATTACTCCATGTGAAGCGGCACCCATTTAACTTGATCTCTTTTAGACGCAAGATGTCTATGATCGCCTTGAAGGAGCGCATGAGCCGACGGTTGAGGTTGGAATTATTTTTGTCCTCCGCCTGGTAGATTAGATTGAAATCTCCTAGGATCAGCCATCTCTCGTGGTCTGGCGTGGGAATGTTTTTTAATTCCTCGAGAAACTGGATTTTCTCATTATCCCTTTGTGGCCCATAAACGACGGTGATTTGCCATTTAGTCCCGTTGGCTCTCATGCTGATTGCTGCGGTAATCGCGTTTGCGGTCAGCACTATGTTCGAAAGGTCGAAAAAATCTTCGTTGATGGCGAGGAGGATGCCGCCCCTAGTTTGTGCTGCCGGTAGCACTGCAAATGAATTGGCGAACTTTGGGCCTGCTGTCCGTGTGACCACCCGTTGGTCTATTAGCTGCAGCTTTGTTTCCTGGAGGCATATGATGGTGGCTCCCGTGTCCCTCACGAGTTCGTTTACAGCATCCTGCCTGGCACCATCGTTGAGGCCCCTTACATTCCAATTGAGTAGTCTAACGTTGTGTTGTGCCATGAGAAACAAACTGGGCTCCCCTAAAGCAGTGAGAAGAATCAAATGCCCGATGCCTGCAGCCTGGAGGTATCTGGCAAGCAGCCAAGGCGAGACAGTGGTGGAGCTGGGAGTGAAAACTGAGCACATCAAAGAGCTTTTTTATTGCCGGCTCTGCAGAAAACCCAAAAGATGCCGGTCTAGAGGAGTTCATGGGGAGACGTGGGCGTTCTGGCTCATTGGATGGCAGCAACTGTGACTTGAGGCCCCTGGCTGTCAACCCATTCCACATCGAAACCAGCGAGCAGAGCCCAGACACATCGATCACAGCAATGCAGGAAGCTAAACGAAGCCTGGAGACTAACATTGAAGAAAAAAATGGACCCTGGAGACAGGAAACCGTTGCTTCTATTCCTGGGGAGTAGTTGCCGGATCGTTGTCGAGGCCGCACAGTGCCGTCAAGGCCATGACTGCAGAGTCATTGAGGGGTCCCTGGAACAAGCTGAAGTATTGCAGGAACTGATCATCGGGGGTAAGGCCCTCCTCCTTCAGGATGCCGAGCCGCTTCATGAGGACTTGACGCGCGCACGCCTGGGAGTCGCCTCTGGGCCAGCACCTGGCCGCGATGCGTACGCTCTTCCGTGCTGGGGGAATCGGGCGCCTTGCACGCCGCTGACGAGCACCCGACAGTGCCCTCGGGGTGTTGGAGAAGTGCAGCGGGCAGCGGGCGCGAGAACGCGTCGATGAATGTCCTCGCCGCTGTCCCAGGGGTAGGCTCCTGTCCAGCCAAAGGTGGTGACGGAGCAGCCGCTGGGGTTGGTGTCGCTGTCGCAGGCGCTGTGGACGCGCAGCCCCGTTGAGCCCTGGCGTGACCTGGTCCACGGGCCCTTCGACTGGAGTAGATGCAGCCCTGGTTTGAAGCGATTTGCCGGAGTGGTCGTAGTTGTCTGCGGGGGCGGGGCTTGGGTGATGTGCTCTTGTGAAGCCGGCTGTACATCCTGAGGAGGGTCCCTACACAAGAGAGGGGGATCAGGTGAAGCTGAAACCTGCTCGATCATGGAGCGAGGTGCTGCAGGCGGGCTTGGGGAGCAGTCGTCGCTGTCATGTGCTTCATCCGTATGGCACCCTTCCTTGTAGTGCCGAGAAGGAAAGGGAGTTGACTCGCACGGTGCTGGTCTGATCGGCGAGCGCCGCTTGCCATCATGGCGACGGGGGCTGCCGCGCTCGCGGCTGCGCCCTCGGGACCGCCTAGTCGGAGACGAGCGCAGGCAGTGGGTGGCCCTTGCTTCCCCAGGTGACAGGTCAGGGCCAGACCCGCGCATGATGGCGATGCTGCTGTTGACGGCCTCGCCAGGCGCCGAGGCATGGCGCGGAGGAGTCTTGGGCGAGGCGGAGCGACGTCTTTCCGTGGCGTGCCGGCGATGACCCCCGGCGTTGGAAGACCCGCCGTTCCGCCGGCCGTGACGAGATTCTGACCGCTCCCGCTCGCGTTCCCCGGCCGAAGCGCGGGAGAGGCTGCGGAAAATCCTGGAGCCCCAGCCATTTCCCTTGTCGTGGCGGCGTCCGCTGTCGAACGTTGTCGTCGACGCTGCCGTCATCTCTTCGCTTGTCGTGCCTGTGGTCAGGCGGTGGCGGGTCGTGCCGCTCCCAGCGGACCTCCCTCGCCATCGACGATGCCGTAGTGCCAGTCGAGCTTCCTCGTCGAGATGCGGCCGCTCTGGTTTGGTGGCGACTCGACGGTGTCAAGGTGGACCAGCACCCTGGAGGTGAGCCCTCGGCGCCCTCTTGGTGGAGCTGTGCCTTCATGCACGGACGCCATACTTCCTGTCAGAGTAAGTCAAGTTACCTTGGGGATGTCAGACGGACTGTACGTCCAGGCCCAGAGGCAGAGGGCCCTGGTGTCGTCACGACGCCTGGAGCACGTGTCAATGTAGTCGATGTCGCAGGCTCTGCCGATGACCCTCTTCGCAATGCTTTTGTTCCAAGCGTGGGCCGGAATCCCTTCGAGGCAGAGGCGGACGTGGTGGCGCAGGTCGATGAGGTTGCTATAAGGGAGGATGCAGCCACGGCTTGATTAAGATGCTGACGCGGCCTACTGGGAGCCGCTCCTTCATTAGAGCCACCTCGCGATGATGTCGGTGTTCGAAAATGATGAGGAAGTCTTCCGGACGGTGGCGCGTCACCTTGATGTCATTCTCCAGCACGCCTAGCTCGGCACAGAAGGCCCTCTTGATAGCTGCTGGCTCGACGTCATCGCGGTCTCTGCACAGGCATGCCACCACGGCACACGAGGATAGCCGCTCGAGTTCTTCTTCCATCTCGTTGGTGGCGGCCGCCACCACCGAGGTCTCCTGTGGACGCTGCGTTGGATCGCCAGGGAGCGACATGGTGGGTTTGGGCAGCTCGGGGAAGTTGGCAAGGTCGAACGACCGGGGGGGGGGGGGGGGGGGGGGGGGGTGGCGGGCGACTGCGGTGGAGCGGGAGGGCAGGGACAACTTGGGCGCAGGTCTGTGGAGAGCGGAGGAGGCACCGCTGCAGCTCCTGGCTTTGTGTCCGAACCTGCCGCAGCGCAGATAGCGGACCGGGTCCCTGCAATCTGCCGCCCGGTGCCCAGCAGCGAGGCACCGGAGGCACTTACCTCTCAAAGCCTCCAAGAATGCCGGACGGGGAGGTAGGTGAACCGCTGGGAGACTCGGATGTCTCTGTGCGGCACAGCTAGGAGCGGCGCTTGCGTAGAACTTCTGTCCATCCGTCATCGTCCGCCGCAGAGAGGGTCGTGGGAGCACGTTCTTGCACCGTCTTGTCGCCGCTGCCTTGGGGAGCCACCATGCCCTTATTGCTGAGAGCGCGGCCCGCGGCGGAGGCAGACGCGGATCTGAGGCAGGATCTGCCGGTCGCTGGCTGGGGAGCAGAGTTGTGCCCGGTGGTTCGGGGAGGAGTAAAGGAGAAACGGACCCTCCTTTGTGCCGTGGAAGGGGGTGGAGCCGGCGTGGGCTCGTCGCACGGCAGCAGCAGCGACCCCACGACGAATCGATTGCAGGCGTGGCCGTGGCTCAGAGGAAGAGGGGGGTTCCGCCCGACAGGCTGCTCCAAGGTGTGCAGCAGGAGGAGACGGGGGCTCAAGGGATGCGGCGGAGGGCGGGGCGGGCGGCGCAGAGGCGGATCTAGGCGGGGCGGGCGGCACGGTGGCGGATCTAGGTGGCGCGGTGGTGGGTCTGGGCGGCGTCGCCATGGGGGCGGCGCAGGAGAAAACGAGACTGAATTCAGAAGATAGAAGCTTGAGACATGTATCGTATTGTGTCCAAATAATCACACAAGCAATCACCTGGCATTGGCAAGCATGATTTGGTTTGCTACGGATCCATTCAGTGCACTCAGTCCATACCTTAGGCATTGCAGCCTGCAGGGCACCTGATTAACAGCAACTTGTAACCAGTTGGGGAAACTGTTAGCTGATCTAGTTGAGTGTTTCAATTTGCTCTTTTAGGAACGAGTTAGGGCATGCTGTAATGGCTGAAAAGAGTAGGAAATTGATCATAGGTTCATACTATGGCCTGGTTTTGTTGGATGATACTCGATGTTACGTGCCAGGGATTCACATTTTATGACTGCCTGCAGCGTAATACATATGATTCTTTGGGATTTAGGTGTCGATGATTGGTTATGGGCAGGATTTCCTTGTTTTATGAATGGTGGTTGCCAAGGAATGTTCCTTTTGGTTGCCTAGGAGAATGCGGTGTAGGGTGCTCCTAGTTGATCAAGATGGCTTAATTCTGATTGCAGACTGCTAAAACAAATGTTTTCCACAATGCTGTTTGGTTAAGAAAATTCGATGCGACTGATGTGAAAGAGGTCATCGATGAAAATTCAAAGGGATATATGAATCATGGTAAGCTGAGTGTGGATGTATAGAACTGGGACTTCAGAAGGCCAATGTGTGTTTCAATTTTTGAAGTGGAAGCATATGAATCGAGTATTGAAAACCATATAGTGAATATGTTGAATCTTAGCTTGTGGGTGTTATATGCCCAAGTGACAAGCTGGAAGGCTTTACTCGATTGAAGATTTTTTTTTCAGTGCACGAGTAGGACAATTGAGCCCCCTCTTAAGACACGTGTACATTGGCTCTTGAATAGTTGTGGTACTTTACTGGTGGGGAGTGAGGTGGAGAGCAGACGAGAATCATTTTGAAGTGATTCCTATGACAATTGAATAAGGCGCAGCGGAAAGCGGTGGAGAGTAGGTTTTTTAGCTCCCAGCTCATAGTGTAAATGGAGAAGTGATTCTCAGTCAGCTCCCCACCAGAATCTAGTTGTGTTTTAGGTATTTGGCTGGGCTCCGCAGGAAGCTAGAGTGAAGCTGGGGCTGGGAGGTGTGCCAAAGGGGCCCTAAAACTAACCGTTAATTCCTTGGCTGATTGTATTAGCTTTATTTACTGCTTCTGTCATGTAGGACAGAATGAAGCAAGTAGAGCTAGAAAAAAACTGCAGACCAAGTGGGAGAAGGCCGAAATAAGCAGATAGACATGGGTGTAACTGCACACAAAGTATGTTTTCTTAGCAAGCTGACACCTGTGTTAACTCTTCATGTGCTGAGATTCAAGAACAATAAAAAGAGAACGGAACATGTGAAGTTTGAGGAAAATCTTGATGTAGGAGATTGTCTGGATCTTAGGCATAGCCAGTTCTGCACATAAATAGCTAGTACATTTATGCAGTTTGAAGTTTCTGATTTGCGTTTACTACTTTTTGTTTCATAATCGTTTGTTCATAGTGGTCTTATAAAAGCTTGAAGAAGGTATGACATTAGTTCAAGGTATCACAACAACAGTGTTATGACTGGAAGACAGTACGAGAGGAGGAGGCCGGCTAGTGGCTGAAGAAGGCACCTACGGCAAAGGGGCTTAGAGCCCGTATTCTTATGTTTAGAATTATGAGTCAGGGGTTTAATTAGATATTTGCATCATGAGAGGATATATATATTTGTAAGACGTTTCTGGTTGAGATTAAGCAAGGAGTAATATCTATATTACTCGGCTTCCCTTAGGGAGCCAGGGAGTCTTGTGCCCTAGCCGCCGCCGCCTCCTCCTTCCCTCGTGAGAGCAGCACGGCGCCCCGGCGTCGATCCTCGCTGTTCAAGCTTCGCCCACCGATCACACACTCCTACAACCTACGCCCTACGCGAGGCAGACCCCGGGTGCCTACCAACCTGGTATCAGCCATGTCTGGGCCTCTGCTACCGTCGACGGGTGACAGCACCACCATGGTGCCCCCCGCGGCGTCCTTGCCGGCGCCCTCTGCGCCGCTGCCCGCCACTTCGTCGGCGCCGCTGACCTTGGAGTCCTTGGCGGCCGATATCCAACTGCTCACCCGCAATATGGCCACGATGCAGGCCTTCTTTGCGGGCAATTACCAGTAGCCGACGCAACCACCACCACCCCAATCCGCCGCCGCACAGATGCCATCGGGGTTTTCCTATGGCATGCCGACGTCCACTATGGGAGTTCCGATCCACTTGCTGCAATTCCCATCGTCGCCGTCCCCGCTCCCGTCCTGGGCGTCTACCTCCACCGTGCCCCCTCCGGTCCACTCCGAGTCGACGAGGGTGACCCCCTCGGCCAGGCTTCACGGCGTCCATGGCCACCCCAACGGCGCCGCTCCCCGCGTCTTCGGGCGGGATCTTCTCGGGCGGCCTGGGCGGGCCGCTATTCTACGAGGCTGTGTCCTGCCGCGGCCGCACCATCGCTGGGCAGCAGCGTCTATCCGGCCGCCCCAACCATGGTGGACAACAGCCTCGTTCCCGGTGCCGCTTCGGGGACCCACGCTTCCCCCGCGCTTCTACAAGATTGATTTTCCTACATACGACGGTGTCGTCGATCCATTGAATTGGCTCAACCAATGTGAGCAGTTCTTCTGCGGCCAACAGCACGCTGGTCTCGGATTGGACATGGCTCGCGTCGTATCACCTGACCGGCGCGGCGCAAACGTGGTACTACGCGCTCGAACAACACGAGGGCATGCCCTCTTGGGAGCGCTTCCGGGCGCTGTGCTCGCTTCGCTTCGGACCCGGCTGCCCTTCACGTCGACGGTGCAGGACTACTCAGATCGCTTCAACAACGTCCTGTGCCATGCATGTGACCTCTCCCCTCGTCAAAAGGCGGAGTTGTACGTCGGAGGTCTGCCAGAACACATCAAGGTGGATGTAGAGATGCACGCGCCGCAAGATCTCCAGGCGGCCATGTACTTGGCACGTGCCTTTGAGCGCCGCAGCCGCAGCTCCTTTACCAGCGTCACAGCAACGTGGGGCGTGCCCGGCCGCCCGTCCGAGCCTTCCACCGGCGGGCCATCTACCTGCGGCCGTCGCGGGTTCGACCAGCCTGCCGGCTGGGAGCACCGGTTCGGGGGCTGCCTCCTCGTCGACTCCCGCAGCCCCACTCTTCCGGCGACTGTCTCCGGCGGAACAGCTTGAGCGTCGCCGCCAAGGGCTTTGTTACAACTGTGACGAGCCCTATGTCCGCGGGCACGTGTGGCAGCGCCTGTTCTTCTTGGAAGCCATGGACTACGTCGACAACGCCACGCTGGAGGAGGTGATCGCGGTGGCCACGCACCAGGAGCTGCCCGGCGCACCCGAGCCGGCTGCCCCGGCCCCGACGCAGCAGGAGACGGTGGCCACCATCTCCCTGTACACGCTCACCGGCATTCGAATGTCGAACGCGTTGCTCCTTCCGGTGTCGGTCCACGGCTGTTTCTGCGCAGGTTCGTTCTGGTGTTCTTCGATGATATTCTCATCTATAGCTCGTCGTGGGCTGAGCACTTGCAGCATGTCGGGCTCGTCCTCAACACTCTCCACCGCCATCACCTTCGCCTCAAGCGCTCCAAGTGCTCATTCGGCGCTCCGTCGGTGGCCTACCTGGGCCACATCATCTCGACCAAGGGCATGGCAATGGATGCTGACAAGGTGGTCGCCATGTCCGGGTGGCCGACGCCGCGCTCTGGGCCTCGCGGGTTACTACCGTAAGTTCATCCGCGACTTCGGCCTCATCGCCGCGCCGCTGACGCGCCAACTACGACGTGACGCCTTTGCCTGGGACGACGAGGCGACGGTGGCATTCCAGGCGCTCAAGCAGGCCCTGACCACGGGGCCTGTCCTGCAGATGCCCGACTTCGACAAGCTCTTCATGGTGGAGTGCGATGCCTCCGGCGCCGGCTTCGGTGCCGTTCTGCTACCAGGGCACGAGGCCCATCGCGTTCTTCAGTCGGCTCTTCGCCGCCCATCACCTCAAGCTCGTAGCCTATGAACGTGAGCTCATCAGGCTGGTGCAGGCTGTTCGTCATTGGCGCCCGTAGCCTCTGGGGGCGCCACTTCTTAGTGCGGACGGACCACTACAGCCTGAAGTTCTTGCTGTACCAGTGCCTCTCTACGGTGCCACAACACCAATGGATCAGCAAGCTCTTTGGGTTCGATATCGACGTGGAGTACCGCCCCGGTCGTCTCAACACCAGTGGCCGATGCGCTCTCCCGCCGCGACGAGGTGGACGGCTCCGGGGGGCGCCCCGCCGCCCTGGCCCTCTCTGGGCCAACCTTCGCCTTCCTCGACGACTGTTCATAGTGCCACCACCACTGCGCCAGACGCCCAGGCGCTACTGCAGCGCCTTCAGGCCGGCGACCTGCCAGGGACCATGGCGGGCCGAGGACGGGCTCCTCCTCCACAGCCGGCGTATCTTCGTGCCAGATTGTGGTGACTTGCGCCACCAGGCCATCTCCCTGGCCCATGCCGCCGGCCATGAGGGCATACAGAAGACGTTGCACCGCCTCTGCGCCGACTTCTTCATTCCCGGTGATCGAGCGTTGATTCAAGATTGGGTGCGGACGTGCACGACCTGCCAGCGTAACAAGACTGGAGACGCTGCACCCTGGCAGGCTTGTTACAGCCACTGGATGTGCCATCCCTAGGTGTGGGCGGACATCTCGATGGACTTTATTGAGGGCCTGCCCAAAGTCAGTGGCAGGTCGGTCATCTTAACGGTGGTCGACCGTTTCTCCAAGTATGCGCACTTCATCGCGCTGGGCCACCCCTACACGGCGGCGTCGGTGGCTCGTGCCTTCTTCGACGGCATCGTCCGCCTCCACGGGATTCCCCTCCTCCATCGTCAGTGACAGGGACACCGTGTTCAGGCATGTGTGGCGAGACCTCTTCAACATAGCGGGTGTTACTCTCCGCATGAGCACCTCCTTCCATCCCCAGACGGACGGCCAGTCCGAGGTGGTTAACAAGGTGATTGCTATGTATTTACAGTTGTGTTACAAGTGATCGGCCACGTGCTTGGGTGGACTGGTTGCCATGGGCGGAGTATTGCTACAATACTTCCTTCTATACCACCCTGCGTGCCACGCCATTCGAGGTGGTCTACGGCCGGCCACCCCCGCCGCTACTGCCATATGCCCCGGGGTCGGCCCGGACGGAGGCCGCCGACGCCCTGCTGCGCACTCAGGGATGAGATGCTTGCCGAGGTGCGCCAACACCTCATCCAGGCTCAAGAGCTCGCCAGGAAGTACTACAACGCGTCCCACTGTGACGTGGAGTTCGCGGTGGGCGACTGGGTGTGGCTGCGCTTACTGCACCGGACAGCGCAGTCCCTTGACCCCCGTGCCAAGAAGAAGCTCGGGTCGTGCTACGCCGGACCGTTCCGCGTCGTGGAGCGGGTCGGCAGTGTGGCCTATCGTCTCCAGCTCCCAGCCGGCGCTCGACTGCATGATGTGTTCCACGTGGGTTTGCTGAAACCTCACCGCGGCGAGCCCCCAGCTGCACCCTGTGATCTGCCGCCGGCATGGGACGGCCGCCTTCTTCCTGCCCCCGACCGCGCCCTACGTGCCCAGCTTCGGAGGGGAGTGTGGCACATCCTCATCCGGTGGGAGGGCGTACCCCCCGACGAGGCGACATTGGGAGGTCCTCGACGACTTCAAGATGCAGCTACCCTGACTTTCAGCTCGAGGACGAGCTGTTTTTGCAGGCCGGGAGAGATGTTATGACCAGAAGACAGTATGAGAGGAGGAGGCCGGCTAGTGGCTGAAGAAGGCGCCTACGGCAAAGGGGCTTAGAGCCCGTATTCTTATATGTTTAGAATTATGAGTTAGGGGGTTTAATTAGATATTTGCATCATGAGAGGATATATATATATTTGTAAGACGTTTTCGGTTGAGATTAAGAAAGGAGTAATATCTATATTACTCGGCTTCCCTTAGGGAGCCGGGAGTCTTGTGCCCTAGCCGCCGCCTCCTCCTTCCCTCACGAGAGCAGCACGGCGCCCTGACGTCGATCCTCGCTGTTCAAGCCTCGCCCACCGATCACACACTCCTACAACCTACGCCCTACGCGAGGCAGACCTCGGGTGCCTACCAAACAGTTTCTCTTAGCAAGCTGAATTTGAATGATTTTGATAGTTGTGTTTGGATATTCCTTTTTATTTTTCAAGAATGCACACTCAAATGCCTAACTTGGCAATCTTTTATTATTAGATTTTTGGATTGTTAGCTATAATGCCTAGAATTTTCTAATTAGTCACTTGATATACCCAGTGTTAGTACTCAGTGATAGATGTACTATGTGAACAACTTAGCATTTTCTGGTGGCACTTTCAAGTAGTTGAGGATCTTTATATGTTGAAATTTCATTACTTGTTGTTTAATCATTGGATATATGCCAACACACTTCTTTTTTTTTATAGGAAAAAAGGGTTATATTAAATTTGGAACAAAGTACAACCCTTTTTACACAAAACCCCTGAAAACAAAAGAAAAATCACACAAGGCCACGAAGGACCAAAATGCATAATCCTCAGGCTTCCAGGAACTTCGCCGGCCTTCCCGATGCCGCGCCGTCCGCCGCCGCACCACAGGCGCCCGTTCCACCGACTGCCGATGCTCACCGGAGAGGAAGCACTCGTTATAGATGCCGCAAAAACCAGTAACCCGGCCACTCCACCGAGCCGCATCATCTTCGTTGAAGGAGTATCGGCCGCTTCTCCTACAGTCTCCGGCCAGAACCAGCAAACCCAGCGACCAGGGAAACCCACAGGACGGGGAAGACAGAGCAGCACCAAGAACCACCGGCAACAAGAACAGACAAGCCCGTAAACTCACCGAACGACGACGAGCTGCCGGCACCGGACTCCTAAACAGGGGATCCCCAGCGGGAACCCCTCCTCCACGAACTCGCCGACGGCGCCAGAGCGGAGCACCACCGGGACAGGGAAGAGCTCGAGAGGACTTTATTCCATCGCGTCGCCGCCGCCACCGCCTCGTCGCCGCCGCCGGACACCCAAACCTAGCTCTACTAGGACCTAATCTACACCGTCGGACCGAGAGCCGCCGTTCCCCCACCCATCCGAGGGCCCAAGGGCCGCCGGAGTCGGAGGAGAACGGCGACCTCACCGGCGGGAGCACGGATCGCTCCTCGGTCGCCCTTTTCTATTATAGCCCTAACACGGGCGGCCGAGGGGAAAGTTTTTGAAGCCGATCATATGCCAACACACTTCATCTGAGAGTAGTTACATGTTAGCAATGTTTATAGCTATATAGCATTTCATAGGATTAGCTTGATTTTTCTTTTAATTATTATTATTATTTCTTAAATCTTAAGGTCTGAGGACAAGGATAATACCAGATATCGTCTAGTCGGTGTCATTGAGCACATCGGGAGCTCCATACTCCATAGCGGAGGGGCGCTGCATCGCTTATGTGAGACGAAGCAGGATTGCAAGTGAGCAGAAGCTGAGCAGCAGCTCTTCTTCCTCATGGTTCTGTGCAGACGAAGTCCTTAGCACGAGGCTTTCCTTCTTTTCTATGAGGGGATAGAAGACTGAGGCAAGCACATTCTTTGGTTGGCCGACGAACCAGTCGAGTGCGCACATATTAACGTAGAGGCTCTAGTTCGAGTCCATTTATGTTACACGTTTTAGGGCAATTTCGGCTGGTGTTTTCAATCAGATGATCTATGAGCAAGATACACAGGCCTTGGCAAAGTTTTGTTGCTGACGCTTTTGACAGTAGTGTAAGCTCGGCTGGCATTCCTTTATCCCTTCACCCTTGCCCCAGAATTGTTCGGGATGGGGTTTTTTTTTTTTTTTTTGAACCAGGAAAGACAGCAGGGGAAGCCCCTACTGAAAGATTTTATTAAAACATAAAAGCAAACACAAAGCCAAACAAAGGGGAAAAAAAAAACAAAACTTCAGCTAAGCTCTAGCAGGGCTAGAACAAGAAAAAAACAAAGAACCACTAAACACAAGAGTCAGCCCAGGAGAGAAAAACAGAACGCTTGATTTCAGAAATCCTATAAGCTTGAAGTCGAGCTTCATCTTTGAGATATCTTCTCCAAGAAGAGAAGGAAGGAGGCCCTCTCATGAAAATGAAGTTATTCCGCTGCTTCCAGATTTGCCATGCAGAGATAATGAACACTTCCATGAAGAATGCATACGGAAAAGCTTGTTTGGCTTGGATCATCATTTGAATGAAATCTGTCGTGAGAATCCACTGAATACCAAGGAACTGCCAACACTGTTGGCTGAAAGAACAAGTGAAGAAGAGATGAAAGGCCGTTTCTTCAACATTTATATTGCAAAGGACACAGTTGTAGTTGTTGCCTTCCGGTTTGTGCTTTTTTCTCCTAAGGATGTTCCTAGTGTTGAGTCTGTCCATTAGTAAGAGCCAGGAGAAAACTCTCAGCTTGTTGCAACATTTGGACTTCCAAATCCACAGGAAGGGGGGGGGGGGGGGGGGGGGGGGGGGGGGGGGGGGGGGGGGGGGGGGGGGGGGGGGACACATTTTTGTATGGGAAGTTGTAGCATTTAGAAGAAGTGTATACGCTGGTTCCCCATATATAGTGCCATGTGTCCTTTGAATGTTCCTGCACTTGAATATTCCGCAGTAGGTCCTGGAGTTCCATGTATTCCTGGTGAGCTTGTTCTGACAATGGTAAATGAAATTGGGCCATCACTGTGTTGTTCTCTAGAAACTTAGCTAAATCTGGGGAATTTTTCTTGGAGAAGATTGTTGTTCCAAACATCAGACCAGAAGAGAACCGTTGAGCCATTTCCAACTGTGCAGCTTGAAATTCCTCTAAACATGTCACAAAGTTTCAGAAGATCCCTCCACCAAAAGGAACCTTTATCTGTGGTAGCATGGGGTATTTGGCCATTTTGATAGTGAGCATTCCAAACAAGCTTAACCCAAGGGACATCTCTCTGGTTGTAGAATTTATCCAGGTTCTTCATTAACAAAGCAGAGTTTTGGCTCCTCAAGTTGATTATTCCAAGCCCACCTTTCTTCTTCGGCTTACAACATTTCTTAAAAGCTACTAGTGGTTTCATTCTTGGATTGCTCTCAGAACCTCTCCACAAGCAGTGCCGTCTAGCTCTATCAATATATTCAAGAACAGCAACTGGGACCTGAAGAGTACACATAGCATATGTAGGGAGGGAGGACAGAACAGAATTTACCAATTCCAATCTTCCAGCATGGGTTAGAAAATTAGAAACTGCGGAGAGCCTCCTTTCAGTTCTATTCATGATTGGCCCATAGTGCTCCACTCTTGGCTTTGTAGTTCCCATTGACAAGCCGAGATATGTAAAAGGTAGGGATTCCAGCTTGCATCCAAAAACTCCTGCCAGTAGCTGAGCTTTGTCATTTGTCGTGTTGAGGGGTACCATGCAAGATTTACCATAGTTAACTCTCAAACCCGTGGATTGAGAAAAGGATTCCAGCAGCCCCTTTAGAGTGAAAAGTTCCCTTTGAGAGGCTTTCATAACCAAGATGGTGTCATCCGCATACTGAACAATTGGATATCCAGCACCCTCATAGGCAGGAATTGGTAGCTCAAACAGCCCCTCCAAGTGGGCCTTGTTGACTATGCAGCAGCCATAACAAATAGAAGAGGTGAGAGAGGATCACCTTGCCTCACCCCACGCTTGCATTGGAACTGTTTGCCAGGAACTTCATTGAGAAGAATAGCAGAAGAACCAGAGGTCAGGATTTTTTGTGTCTAGAATCTCCATTTATCATCAAAGCCCATATGCTTCATCATTTCAAGGATGGTGTTATGTTCAATAGTGTCAAAAGCTTTTGTGAAATCTAGCTTCAAGATGATTATTTCACTTTTGGATTGCTGACATTGATGAATGTATTCAAATGCCCAAGCCAAGCAATCCTGAATTGTTCTAGACTTGATGAATCCATATTGGTTAGTACGGATCAGAGTAGTAATTACTGATTGGACTCTATTTTCCATTAGCTTGGTGATTATTTTAAGCACACAGTTCATCAGAGATATGGGTCTAAAGTCATTTACATTTGTTGGATTGTTGACCTTGGGAATCAAAGTGATGAAGGAATTGTTGATGGCCTGAATGTTCAAATCACCACTGAAGAAGTCAAAGCACAAGCTGTAAACATCTTCCTTTATAATGTGACAGCAGGATTTGATGAAGAGTCCATTAAAGCCGTCAGGGCCAGGAGATTTGTCAGCTGGCATTTGCTTTACAATTTTATCTATGTCCTCTGTTGTGTTAGGAGATGACAGGTGCTCCATGTTGTCGTTCCTTTGAACCAGCTGCTCAAGATTATATAACATGGAGGGTGTTGTGGAACAACCCATTCTACCTTTCTACTCTTCTAAAAGAATAGCAGCCTTCTCATGATGATAAAAAATGTCTCTGCCTTCTTCTGCAACCAAGCTAGTGATAGTGTTTATACGATATCTTTCAGTAGCTGCAGCATGAAAGAAACTTGTACTTTCATCTCCAAATTTGGTCCACCTGATGGTGTATCTCTTTTTCCAATATTCCTTTTTGTATCTCAGCAATTTTAGGTTATGCTCCTTCAAAATGAGCCTGAAGTTGTACTCCTGTAAGTAAAGAGGTCTTTGTTCTTCCAAGGCATCTAGAGTTTCCAAGACAGAGTTGCAGTCCTTGATTGTACTGCTAAGGTTAGATAAATTCTTACTCCATTTCTTAAGAGCTTGCCTCCTGATGCATTTTATGGCTTCCAGAGTTGACAGTTTGTGGAATCATTTTGCTGCGTTCTTTTTTCCTGAATGATGATTAGTAAGGTACCCTAACAGTTCGTAACTACAGTTTTTTATCAGTGTAGGCTCAGGAACTGGTTGGCATTCAGAGGAAACAGATCAGATTCCTTGCAAGAGTAAATTTTCATTCTAAACAGAAATAACAAGGGTAAATGTTAATTCCAATAACACACTTTGTCACACGCACACAATGCACATCTCCATACACAGCTCGGTCATCTTCTCATTAACAGATTTTGACAATGCTGTCAAAGAGCATGCACACTTTATTATTGTGTGACCCAGCCATGGAACCACCGGATTGATCACCTCATCCGTCATCATTCCATGATCTCAACCACAGCTCGCCCGATGATCTTGCCCTGATTGAGATCCTCGTAGGCGCCATTCGCCTCCTCGAACTTGCATTTCCTTGATATGGTATTCTGGAGATTGAAGGCGCCACTCTCCGCGAGCTTCACTATCTGAGGAAGATCTTGCCTGGCCCTTGCGCCATACGAGCCAATGATTTTCACCTGGTTCAAGGTAAATATGAGTGGATGAACAAGGAACCATGCATGCATTTCCAATCCAAAGGTGGAAGCTGCGCACCTGTCTTCGGACGAGACGGGTTATATCGACCTCCCCCATTACGTTCGTTGCAGCGAGCCCGATCATAACAGCTTTGCCTCCATCCCGTACACTTTTGGTGCACTGGGAAAATGTTAATGCCTTACCAAGTGCCTCTATAGCCACATCCACACCCCTACCATCAGTAATTTCCTGTGGACAGCAAGTCATTCACATTTGGAAGTATCAGTAGCTGAAAACTTCAGCATGCACATTTGGACACAGCCCACTTAAAGAAAGAGAAAAGACTCAAGAAGTCCAAGATAAGCAACGGCTACTTATAATGATGCAGATACATAGAACTAGTTTCTGAACTTCATCGGTTATATTGATAGATCACAAACTTTGACACAATCGATACATACCTTTATCCTTTCAACAGCATCCTCTTTTACTGCATTTACAGTGTGGGTTGCACCAAGTGTTCTAGCATTCTGGAGTTTCTCATCAAGAACATCCACTGCTATGACTTCAGAAGCTCCAAAGGCTTTTGCTATCTGTAAACAGCTGCAGAACAAAAGATCTACTTTTAATAAGATAAAAGTAAGAGGGAAGATCCTAAAATTTATCGGGCAAAAGCTGACCTTGATCCAACCCCTCCAACTCCGATCACAGCTACCGAATCACCCGCCCGCATTTCAGCAGCATGTCTCAGGGCACCATATGCGGTAAACACTGCACATCCTAAAATTGCCGATTCTGTGTACGGCAACGTGTCAGGGAGAACTGCTAGCGCATTGGCTGGCACAACACAATACTCTGCAAGCCCTCCCATACTGTACATGTACACCGGTTTCCCTGCAGATGGAGAATTTCAGGATACTTTTAAGCTTGGTACAAGAATCATACTGCAGTGTTACTGATGTATGATGCAAATATGTTTCCTCAGGTTACCATTGCCCCTTAGAAACAGCCGTGTTTCGCCATCATAGAGCGTCCCCTTGGCACGATTATACGCGAAGAAAGACTCGCACAAATCTTCTTGGCCCTGTGTCAAATCATTGCACATGAGCATAACTGCATAATAAGCAAGAAAAGGCATAGAAACAGGTGAGAAAAAGAAAGGGATACCATAACTCAACGAAGAAGCTGTACCTTAACACAGTAGAAGCAGTTCCCACATGGCATGATGAACGCGCCGACGACATGACTCCCTACTGGGAACCTGAAACGTTTTCAGAAAAAGGAACCATCAGTTTTTCTGAAACGAAGACGGCACCTGATGCCTGACAGAACCGAAGAAATCTGTCACCTCGGGCAGTAGTGGCTCTGTCATGGATATACCATACCTGTTGATGATCTCAGCAGGAGTGTGCGTGCCATGGTCGACGACCTCTCCGGTGATCTCATGGCCCACGACGCAGGGGCTGGAGAAAGGGAGTTCGCCTTTGAGGACGTGGAGATCGGAGTGGCAGACCCCGCAGGCTGCACCAAGAACACCACAATGTCAATGTCAGACGAAGATGCTAGGAATCAGATCAGTTCATCGAAAATTCGAAACGAATCCCCCAAGACTCCAATCTGCCACGCTACTCGCATGTTTGGGACTCTAGTGAAGCATCGGCGGCGCGCAATCACCAAATCAAGCAGCTTTGTAAATCGATGGACTCGGCATGCCTGACAGAACAAGCAGCACCCTCTTGGGACGAGTCGCAATTCAGAATTAGTGGGAGAGAGAGGCAGACGAGATTGGATTGCAAGCCGAAGCGTAGGAGCGGCAATGTAAATGCAAGAAGCAAGGAGAGGAAAGGCGGGACCTTTGGTCTTGATGAGGAGCTCGCCGGCCTTGGGGCGCGGCATGCGGAACTCCTCGAGCGTGAGCGGGCGGCCGGGCTCCCAGAAGACGGCGCCGCGCATGTAGCTGGGCCCGCCCGCGACGTGGTACGCCGCGGCGGCGGCGGAGTCGGGGCCGGCTGCGGCATCGGAGAAGGAGCGGCGGAGGAGGGCCCCGCCGATCCGGCGGAGGAGGGCGCGCGAGGAGGAGGAGGAAGCGGACATAGCCATGGGCTCTCGCTGGACCAACTGAACTCAACTGCAGAGTGGATGGAGCAGTCAACCAAGCAAAGCTTCCTTGGAGAGTTCAGTGACTCAGCTACTGCCTGGCACACTTATTAGATTTGAACAAGCAGAGTTTGGATTTGGATGGGCTTCTTGACTGATACTACTCTCATGAACATGTGATGATATAAAGGTTTGTCCAAATTTACTTGGAAGAAAGAAATGGTCTGGTATTTGTATGTGATCTAGTGCTGCTAGTTCACTATCGTTTACTGAATGAGTTATTAATTTTTCTAAGTTTGATAAAAATATAACAAGTTACTAATCTTGTGATGCGTCACAATTACTTATTATTATATTAATAATGGCTCTATAAGAAATATATTTGAAGATATTAAATATGATATTATTTTCTATAAATTTGATTTAAACTTCAACAAAAGGCGATATTTTTTTTATGGAGGGAGGGATTAGTTCTTATCATATACTATGGCCTAGTTCAGTTTCACAAAAGTTTACACCCCTTCACATTGAATGCTTGATATATGCATGAAGTATTAAATATAGATTAAAAATAACCAATTGCATATATTATAAGTACTTTGTGAGACTAATATTTTAAACCTAATTAGTCCATGATTTGATAATATCGCACTACAGTAATTTTTTTTTGCTAATGGTAAATTAATTATGTTTAATAAATTTGTTTCGTGTTTTATTTGCGAGTTCTATAATTTAGTTTTTTATTAGGATCTAAACCTCCTGTGTCACATCTCATGGAACATCCACTATGAGAGGGTCACAAACCAAACAAAGCCTATATCTACGCAGTGGTTGTTGTTGTGTTCTATAATAGTACTTTTACATTTAAAAAATAAGAGTTGTTTTTTAACTTAGATGGGCCAGCAGGAAAGAAAGTGGTGGCAATTGGTCACAAGTTGTCGTCTAATCTAATCTAATTTACTTGTGGAGACAAGGACAAACAGGCGGTGATGAGGTAGGCTGTGACCAAAGGGCTGCTACGCACCTATAGTTTACAAGTAAAGTAGTTTGATTATTACTAGTATTATGCTGGTGATTATACTCCCTCCGTCTCAAAATAGATGTCACTATGAGATGCGTTCTCAAAATAGATGTCGCTATGGGATGCGTGCTGATCAATTTTTCTCAATTTTGACTGAGTTTATAGAAAATACCTGCAACATTTATATCTCCAAATAAATATATTATGAAAGTATATTCAAAGATCTATCTAATGATGATAATTACACATTATAAATATTAATATTTTTTATATATATTTGGTCAAAGGTAAAAAGATTTTGATTTATTGGAAAGTGAGAATGATATTTATTTGGGGACGGAGGGAGTCTACTAGTATACCTAGATACCTCCGTAGCAGCCTTCGGCATGGATAAGGATTACCATGGCCGTCCATCCAATCTTTTTTTCTAAGAAAAAGCATCCGATCCAATCGTGCTTCAGATGAAGCCTCTATTAGGAAAATAGATTATATTCGCATGCCTTGGACTCGGTCCGGTGCCAACCAGTCCTTCCACAATGCAGACATTGAAGTTGTCCTCGGCTCTATCAAAGCAACTCCAGCAGGACCCTCGTTCTATTTTTAAAGATAAAAGTATAAAAAACTCACTTTATAGGGTCTCTACTTATTAGAGCAACTCCAATCAAACTCTCAAATTTTGGCCCTCTATCCCCTGAATGAGAGTCTCCCATCCATATTTCAGCTTCCTACTTTTCATCGCACTCCAACCGATTTCTTATATATTCTCTACTATATACTATATTGTCATGGAACCTATTCATTGGCTCCACTTTTTAGCTTTGTAAGAAGAGAGGAAGAAGAAGTAGGGGAAGGACAAGGGACTTTAAATCTAGGGGTGTAGGAGAGAAGAATGAGAGCCCCCCACATCCATCGAGGATCGAATGAGGCTTTGGCTGAAGCTGTGTTTTCGAGTGTTGCGGCCCTAAAAGAAGGATAGGAGGCTAGATGAGAGATCTATTCAAGATGCTCTTAAGCCCTCAAATTTGAGGGGGGGGGGGCACGAAATCGCCCTTTGGCCCTCATTATTGGGGCTCTAGAGAGAGCCCCTAGTCTACCATTTCTGCGTTTTTCTTTCTCGAGTCACTTTGGGTCGGCTCTCCGTCGGCCGATGCTTCTCCACCTTTGTCCCATTCAACACTCTAGTGGTGCAAAATGCCCCATTCATACTTAAAACAATGTATTTTTAGTTTGAACCAAGTCAGCCTTTATAAGTTTTGAGAATTGCAAAAAAAAAAACCAAGATGGTAAAATACAAAATATATTTATCGTGCTTCAATCTACTATATATGTTCCTAGTGCAGGTGTGGTATGATCTACCGTGAACAAATTGTGTGGACAGTTGGACACTCTCTACCTTGTGCAATTTGATTTCTCTCTCAAGGAAGACGTTTCATTTGCCAATTGTGACATCCCTAGTGAAAGACCCTAGTTTGGTTTTAGTAATTGATGAAACCAAGTTACTAATCTAAGTGCTAAGTGCGTGTAGTCAAGAGTAGATTAGTGATATGGAGAAAGATGACATGAGCTCAAGTGAAGATCAAGATGAAATGATCAAGGAGAAAGAAAATGACTTAAAGAAGAAAAGCTAGAGGGTAAGGTATATTCAAATAGGGCTTTTCTTTTAGTGATCAAGACTCCAAGTGGGAGTGATCACATTTAGGATAGATAGCCGACTATCAAGGGGAGAACTAAGCTATTGGATTATTTTCAAGTGCTCTAGGTTGCATCTCATATGCATTGATCTAACCAACCTAGAGAATCCCTTTCAAAACCCTTGAAAAATGTTTGCAAAATGCTAACACACTGTGCACAAGTGTAGAAGACCTTGAGTGTTAGCACATAGAAGCAAGGGGTGAGAAATAGACTTGAAAAGGGCTGTTTCTAGAGCGTCGGACTGATAGTGGGCGTAGCGTCGGACCATTGATTCGGTCCGACGCCTGATCTGTCAGTGAGCGTCGGACGCTCGTTTACCGAGCGTCGGACCATTGTGGTCTTCAGTCCGACGGTGCCGAGCAGCGAGGTGTGACGCGTGGCACGCTGAGGAGCGTCGGACGCTTGAGAAAAGTCCGACGGCGAGCATCGGAGGAAGTCCGACGATGTTTTAGCATTTTCAAACCTCTCTGAAAGCGTCGGACGCTGAGTTTCTTTAGTCCGACTGTGCTCGCGCGATCGTCCGACGATACGCGCGTAGTGAGCTGAGAGAGGGCGTCGGACTCTGCGGTTTAGTCCGACGCCCTCAGTCCGACGGTAGCCAAACGCGCGAAATCAGTTACCGTTGAGATCGGACGAACGGCGTTTAACCTGTTGACACGTGGCGTTCATCCGAACGTCGGACGCTGCCGTTTGGTCCGACGCTGTCGGTCCGACGGTATAAAAACGGGGTTAACGGCTGTTTCAGAGAGTGTAACGGCTAGGAGTTGGCTTGGGAGTATTTATACTCCCTCCCTGGTCACTTGGTGACTAGTTAGCACACTTGGATCATTGTCATACACTTTGTTGCTTTCTAGCCTCCCACTCTCTCACTAGTTCATCATCTTGATCATCCTTGTGAGATTGAGTGAATCTCAAGTGCATCATTGCTTGTGTTTTGCATTTTAGAGCACTTGAGAGCAAGCCTCGGATTAGTTCTTATTCTCTTGCGACATTGCCGTGTCCCTAGACGGCTTGGAGGAGAAGAAGGTGTGAAGGAGCTTGGTGATTGTGCTTGCTCACACCCGGTGATTCTGAGGGGTTCTTGTGCCTTCCCCGAGCGGAGTGCTCAAAGGTAACTCTAGTGGATTGCTCGTGTCTTTGAGTTACTTCCTCCGTGGTAGGTTCTTGTGGCGCCTAGTGTAGGCTCGGTGTGTGATATCGATTAGCCACCGAACCACCGGTTGAAGTCGACACAACGAGGACGTAGCGTGCCGGCAAGCACGTGAACCTCGGGGATAAATCTTGGTGTCTCTATTGATTTCCTCACCTTCGAGTGAGTGACTTATTGATTGTCCCGGTGATTGGCTTCCTCACAAGGCAAAGGTATAATTGACGATCATCCCATTCTTGTCCTTGTGCAAAGTAGCTTGTTCCCTTTTCTTAAATAGTTGTGTAGTCGTTTAGCTTTTGCTAGCTTACTTGTGTAGATTAGAACTAAGGTTTAACTAGGATTATGTAGGTGGCTTGCCTAGGTTAGTGGTTGCCTTAGCATTGCATTTATAGCCTCTTGTGGTTCTAATCACTTGTTTAGTGGTTTGTAGAATTTTTATTTAGGCTATTCACCCCCCTCTAGCCATATTAGGACCTTTCACCTAGGCCATCTGGCTTCCATTGCTCCAGAAGACATATCAATCCTTTTGTGAGAGTAAAAGTCCCATATACCTTCCAAATGTATGCATAACCTCTTAGTCTCAGGTATAAGTCTAGATATATACCTTCCGAATGTATGCAAGGCAAAAATTGTCTTTTTTTCCTAGGGAGGGAAGTCTAACTTCTCCCACTATAGGCATGAGTTTGATTTACCACACTCTAAAAAAAGATTCTTAGATTCCTTCGACTTTTGAAATTGTCCAACTTACCTTTCTAAGTTGTTTTAAAATTGATTTTGGTTAACGTGGCGCCACGAGGGAGGTAAATATAAAAATGACTTTCCCATAGTTTAGAGAGGTCAATTAGAATTTAAATATTGAATCAAATTTTAGTATTTTTTGTGATAAATGCATATTTATTGAATCAAATGACATAGAAAATTGTTTTAAATAAGAAATATCCGTTTTTGAAAGAGCATCTAGGATCCATAAGTGTTTTGGTGATTAATAACAACACGATTAAAGGACTAATGAACATTGTGAGATTTGCAGGTATTTATTCACAGGTGCACATTGATGGTTGAACTATTCTAAATCCATATGTAGATTGCAAATCTTCGGTTGTCTAACTTATATTGATGATTGGAAACAATCTAGTTGAAGTAAAAGACAACAATTATACAATTGAAATGGTATTCAAAGCATGATGTGAAGCATGGGCAATGCACATAAATCTTGATGTGGTGTTAATGACAAGTGGCCAACTTCGAGGGACTAAGCGAAAGGTGAAGGGCAAGTGACAACTTGGCAGGCCGAGGGACCTAGCTAAGGTGAAGAAGAAGCCAACTTGAAGTTAGCCATGCAAGTGGTGATTGTCAATGTGGAAGATCAATTAAATGTTCAAAAGTGACTTGAATTCGACACAAGTCACATGCTCAAGATGAAGGATCATGAAGATAAAGTGATGAAGCTCTCAACAATTCAAAGTTCAAAGCGGCAAAACATTTGAAGATCAATGAACAACTCAAGTGAAGGACAAACCAAAATTTATGTGAGTTGTATTTGTGTTTGCCTCCACTTGGAGAGTCACATCACTAAAGTATTGGAGATAAGTGATAGTGCTCAAGGAGTAAAAACCTGAGAGAAAAGAGCTTGAGAGAAAAGGGAGGAAGTGAGAGAGGCAGCTGGCTGGGCAGCCAAACCCTGGCCAGGCCGGGTGGCAAAACCGGCTAGGCCGGCTTTTCCGGCTGAGCCGGGTAGGCAACCCGGCCAGGCCGCCTCTCCAATGGCTAGTTGATGTTTGAACTGCTGAACCCTGGCCAGGCGGGGTGCCCAACCCGGCTAGGCCGGGTTTGTCGATTCAGCCCCAACGGCTAGTTTTGGAGAGGAGGCTATAAATACCTCTTCCACTCCCTCTTCCAAGGTTGTTGATTCTCTCCAATACCCATACACGACCAGAAAAGCCCTCTTGCTCTCTCTACTCTCTCTTTGTGAGTGAAAAGATTATGTTTTCCTAATCCTTGATTAGTGAGTGAGCTTGAGCCTTGAGAGACTTGTCTTTGTAGCAAGAGCGATCCAAAGAGCTTGTGTGAGTCATCCCATTCTTGAGCACTTGAGCAAGTCGAAGATTCTTTGGTTCGTTGCATTCTTCGCTTGGAGCTTCAGTTCCGTGGTGGCAAGGCGTCACCGATGAGCACCCGTGGGATGTTGTAGGCTGCCGTGGTGGCCATTGTTGTAAGGGTTGCTTCCCCGCTGAAAAAGGAAAGAAAGCTCCTTAGTGAAGGTGGAAAGAGACCGTTTCGGGTCCAGCCACGAGTTGACCTTGGTTGGGTCCTCACCGGCTTCCACAACGGAGAGTAGGACACCTTTCGGTGTGCCGAACTTCGGTCAAACAAATCCTCGTGTCTTCTCTTGGTTTGCCTCGTCCTTTGCTCATTCATCGCACATTTTCTTGCATATTCTACTTGTGCTACTCGGTTGTTGTGCTTTGTGTTTGCCGGAGGTGTTTGGACTTGTTCATACACCTACATAAGCTCCACAAGTCGAGTTGTGATCTTAGTGAAAAAGAGAAAGGCTTCGAACCTCTTTTCTCAGCTGTGCAGGTCAGAAGTTCCAGCTCATACCGGAAGTTCCGACGTCTCGGAAGTTCCAGCGCGACCCGAAAGTTCTGGGGCACCACTGAGCGAAGTCGTGAAACCCGGCCAAGCCGGGTTGTGAAACCGGCCAAGCTGGATTACCCGGCCCAGCCGGGTTGAGGAACCAGCCTAGCCGGATTTATCGGGGTGCAGATTTGTGGTAACCATTGTCTGATTTTTGAAGAGCCTATTCACCTCCCCCTCTAGGCATCGATTCGGTCCTTTCAGTTTTGACTAAATTCATATTTTGTTTTCTTAGAGCATCTACAAGAGTCTCTCTAAAACTAATTCTCTAAATGATTCTCATAAAAATTGTTTTCTATATCTTATTACTCTCCAATAGCTTTTGTATATGTTCCGCATATTTTAGAGAGCCATTCTCGCTAATAGAGGTTGGCTACATGTAGATAATAACCAGCTACAAAGTCTGTTGGAGAGTTTTTCTACCAGAATCTTTATTCCTACCCATTCAGAATGATTTAGAAAATGTCTTGAAGTTGCTCTTCCAAACATGATGTCATAGCCATGAGCCGATGACTCAAGCACGCAAGGTGAAAAATTGACTCTCTCTCTCTCTCTCTCTCTCTCCCCCTCTTGTCGTGGGGACTACTAGGTGTGGTGTGGTACAATGGGCCGCCAAAACTATCGAGCACCGCAGCATTCCGGCCCAATCCGAGTTCCAAACTGGGACCGATTGATTCGTCAACCTCATGAATCAATGGGAAGAAAAAAGTTCTCAAAGACAACAAAAAAAAAATGAAGCAATGGAAAAGAAAAGTAAAAAGGCCCATCCAGATCCAGTGAACTGAATTTGGGTGGCTCCTTCCTTGCTTTCCCTTCGCTGCGAATTTGCGATGGTGACGACGACGACGCCATTTGTTAATTGATTTGATTTAATTGTTTTGTGCCTGCAACTTGCACTTCTCAAAGCCAAAGCTGCCCTGCCCACTCTCCTCCTCCTCCTCCTCCCCTTCTCTTTTCTAGTAAAAAAATATAGTCCCTTCCTCCCTCCCTCCTATACTATACTATAGTGCCAAATTGCTTCCTTCCGCATTCCCTTGCCGCATTTCCTCCTCCGTCCCATCGGCGGCCTCGACGGCCGGGGCGACCGCCGCTGCCGAGGTCTTCGCCGCCGCCAGCCGCCAACCGCCCACCGGGTGGGTACAGGTATGTATGTGTCCCCGCCCCCACCACCGGTCTCTCCTCTCTTCACTCCCTGCCGTGCGTGCGTGCGTCAGCGTAACCGGCCACCTAAACCCTAGCAAGCTGGATCTGATCTAATCAGAAGCCCGTATATATGCTCCGTGTCTCATGCAGTATGTATATGCCTGCTGCTCATAACTCTGCTTTGCTTTTTTTGCAAAAATTACCGAGTGTATTTACTGTGCGCGCTGCGCGCCCGCACCCCTGATTCGGCGGATCAGTCGAGGCTGATCGCGCGACTAGCCGCGCCGATCGCCGCTTCTCGCGCTCTAGCCATACCGTACAGCCTCGGTACTAATGATCTCGGGCTCGGCAAGGAGGCAGTAAAAGCAACCGATGGCTGTCCTATTTTTTTTTTCCTAGCCAATGTAGAGGGTGCCTCGCCCGCTATTACCCTAATTGTTTTCTATGGTATGTGCCTACCAAGGTTTATGTATGTACACTATTGTTACTACGTTTGATTTTTAACAGGGAGGGGAAATGGTCACTGTTAGTTTCACTGTTTTGTGAATTCTTCTTGTGCTTTTTTTTTCCTCCCTTACTGCTCTCAGTAATTTGCCCACTTAAAAAAGCTACTAGGTTCTTTGTTCATGGCCACAGCGGTAGGTATGCTTGTTGCCTCTGAACCTGACATGCTGAACTATTGTGGCATACTCCTACATTTATTGTTCTAGGCTGGGACAATGGCACTAAATCACTACCATACACTCATTAATAATTTAATTTAACAGATAGGAACGGATTATGAATTCCTAACATACCTTCTTTAATAAGATAGCTCAAGCTCTCCGAATTCAATTCTGTTGTTTCCTCGCTGGATATCATTAGTCGTTGTCAAGAAATCTGGGTTTTTTTTTCACTTCTGTAGTATATATTAAGTAATGAATGAATTCATGTCCTACAGGTTGGTCATTACGTTTCAAAATAAAAATGCAAGTTATTGGAAAATGGGACATGCGCATCTCACTCTGAACTACATATACGAGCTTATAAGTTATAATGCAGAGTTACCTGTTCATTGCATATTCTACATACTGTTCAGCGGCCACAAAATCATGAAGAACCTGGCACCTTTTTCTTGATTAAACACCATACACAACTAACCATCCTTTGGAATATAAAAAATATCAGTCACATACTTTGCAGTTCCTTTCCTTCATACCAGTAGCCATACAAATATAAGTGTCTTTTGACTTGATTGATTTGTATTTTGGCTTCGACATTGTGCATTGAATTTTTTTCATGCAACATATGTTCCTCTCATCCAAGGGCAAGAGAGAGCAGCTAATCATCACCTGTAACATATTGCTTGTGTTTTTTCTGGTTGCCTGGCCTGTTCTCCTTTTGTCAAATCTGTGAGATGGTTCATTGTTCGATTAGGGGCTACAAATTGGAACCTCTCCATTAGTTTATATCTTTGAGCCATTACACCATTAGGTCGTACATATGCTCTTTTTTTTTATAACATTTTCCTCTATTCTGTTCTATTATTTTATCAGGCTGAATTTTATAATTTGGCTAAAGTAACCAATCACCCTTAGCCCCTTACTGGGTGTGCACTGTGGATGATGTCAGGTTTATCATTGTCAGCTAATAAATTTCTTAGTTTACTTTTCCACATTTGAGGAGCATTTTTTGCATTATTCAATACTTTATGTTCTTCATTGACACTTTACTCATAATAGTTGGGTGATCGCTACAGTTATTCTAAATACACTGATAGTAAAGGGAAACCATGGGAGAATGTTGCTTATGACCTCTTGCCTTTGTATTTTTTCTGTTCTCTTTTTTCCATTTTTATGTCGTGTTTCACTTATTGTATTAATTAACTAAGTTTATGGAAGAAGTTTTAATAAATGTGAACTTGTTTGTACTGTATTCAGTGACCAAATAGTTTATTACAATATGGTCTGTTTGTTCTATTGTACCTATTTGCTGATGAAAACCTGAAACTACTATTAATTTCTCATGTTGTATATGTTGAAGATTGGGTTGGAGTTAACAATACAGACACCAACTTTTGGTAATGATCAGAACCAACTTTTGGTAACCAGATAACTCATTCACATGGTTCTTCCATGTTACAGACTGGTAGCCAAGAGCAAAGAGGTTACCTAGTGGTGATATGTGATAAAGTGGTCATATGTACAACAATAAAACTGAAATTTGTGGTCTGCAAACAATACAGTTTTCCTTCTCCATATGTATTGTACTTTGAGCAACCAATCATAGTGATTAAGCATGACCAATTTAATCTGATTATAAAGCATTCAAATTGTGCTATTTCACAAATTACTTAATCATCAAACTGTCCTTTTGTTTGTTTTAACATATCCATTTACACTATATTCCTGTATATGTTTACAAGCCTTATTTGGATCCTGGTATTTTCCATAATCAGTTATATATCTACTGTTGCTGATATTGTATCTCTGTTTCATTATCTGACAGCTTTATGCTTGGAACTTCTGGAGGAAAACACACAGCAGTAATGGGGCACGACCATATTTCTCGTATAAAGGTATCTTAGTATGTCCTTTAAGTAACATGTTTAGATTTATGATCAATCACAACATCCTAATTTTTTATGTGTTCTATTCTTTGAATTCAGATGCATATGGCAGAAGGTTCTTTTGGTGGTATGTCTGCTCCATGCCTCAATGTCTCCATAGCTTGTGGTTTTGCAATGACACATCTTTATTTTGGAATTTCAAGAAGACATTCTGTTGCTTTATGTTCCACTATGTTGGTGCAATCCGCAAACTAGTCATGAAGCTATTTTTCTGGCACATTTCATGTGCTATAGTGTCAGTTGATATATATCTGTTATCATGAATTCTGGAGCTTCTATATGATATGTTGGCGTGACCAATTACTTTTAGTTTGTGGTGTTTTGTTATCAGCTTTTCTTTATTTGCTAATTTGTTTCATATGTATATCAACTGTATTGTGTTTTATACATTTCTAATATATTGATTTCCTGTAAAACAGACAGGAGCCGGTGCCAGCAACCTGGGTGCAATGAGGTCATCGATGGAAGGGTAGTGTACTGCAAAACTCACAGTGGGGAGTTTTCATGCCAACAGTTCAGTCACCTACAGAGCAGAATGTCAGGTTTATCGGTGCCCCCTGTTAATGACAGCCAGTTTAAGGGATCTGTTTCCATTGCAGTGCCATGCACTGAGCAAGAGTTACATGTCAAGCATGAAGGGGATGATCGAGGTAAACTAAAGGATAGTTCTGGGTACACTTCAGGTCAGACTGCACAATTTGTCTTCTCTGGGGCAGGCATGATTTGCAAGAACGAAAACTGCAGCAAGCAAGCACATGAGAACTCAATCTACTGTAAGTTGCATAGCGGTGTTAGCAAGGGCTGCATGGTGCGGGGCTGTACGAGAGGTGCACATGGAGGCACAGCTTTGTGCATTGGGCATGGAGGTGGGAAACGGTGTGTGATCCCTCAATGCCCAAATGCAGCATGTGGTCAAGGCCGTAGTGACCGCTGTGTGAGGCATGGTGGCGGTAAGAGATGTAAATTTGAAGGGTGCGCAAAGGGCGCACAAGGGAACACCGATTACTGCATAAGACATGGTGGGGGAAGGCGGTGCAAATTCGAAGGATGTACAAAGAGTGCACAGGGACGGACAGATTACTGCATTAAGCATGGTGGGGGCAGTCGGTGCAAGTTCCAAGGATGTGGTACAAGCGCAAAATGGGGAACGGATTTCTGCTCTGTCCACAGGAAGAGTTTGTTAGGCGGTGGAAATGCCATCCCTGAAGCTTTGCCTGCCCCTTCAGAAAAACGGCGCAGGGCCAAGAAGCCCAAAAAGGCGGCGAAGCCGTCCGAGACCTCCCAAGAGATTGTCACAACAGCAGCTACTGCTGGTAACAGCACGCAGCAGCAACACATGGGCGTTCTTCTGATATCTACCCCGGTTACTAACCGTGATATATTAACCAAGGGTGTGACAGTGATGGGGCAAGCTGCAATAGCGCCCCCGCAGGTAGCGGTGCCGCTGTCCATCAAAACACCAACAGCACCATCTGGATCAGTGGCTGCGGCAGCAGAGAGGGATGCAGGAGCAAGCAAGGAGATGCTGGGTCTCTAGAAAAGATGGTGACAGTGCATAATTTGGGAGGCTTGGAGACACCTTGCCCAGATAGTTCTCTGATTATTGCTTTCTATAGACTGAGAAGAAAACCTCAAAAACGAGGGTTGCATTTTGACGGGCTCATGCCGTCAACTGACTCTAGTGATGCCCTGTGCCTTTCTCATTTGTAAATTGTAATGCGAATCTCTAGTTGTTCTTGTGTATGTTCTCTTGTGCCTTGTAGTGTGGAAACCGGTCAGGGGACCATTTGGAACTTTGGACGATAAGCAATAATATCGTGTCATGCCTAGTTTGGCAGGTCTGGTTGGACTTCACTGCTCAGTTAACTATCTCTGGAATTGTCATTCTTTTTTTCCCTTTTATCCTTTTTTTTTGAATCCTGGAATTGTTATTCTTGTATATTCCTGTTCTAATCTCTGACCTTCCTTTGTCGATGGCGAAGGGCCTTGATAATCTAGTCCACGGTAGAAGGCCAATTTGTAATCCTATATACAAAATCCTTGTTTCCATCTTTTACAAAAGCGAATCGTGCACCAAAAGAGGGCCAGGCAGCGTGACCACGTCGCGGGCTTTTCCAGGAATCGTGCATGCAACCATGTAGGCTAACGCAAGAAAACGACCAATATGATTCTGATGATGCTCCATTAGTGCTTCTAGTTGTAAATTCCAAGAGAGAAAGAGAGCAATTAATATCCATTAGAAACTCTCTCTCCCAACCCATAGTTTCTACAGCAGAGTTAATTCAAAGTTAATTCAAAGGAGATAGATCAGCTGTAGCAAAAATTTCTATAGATCACACGCTGCGACATCTCTTCTCTGCAGCCCATAGCATCTTCCAGAAGCTGGCAACAACCACTACAATTCCCAGATCCATATATTTCCAGAACCGCAGTAGCTATATAACGATGAACAGGTAGCACGTCGTATTATAGTTCATAAAGATAAATAGGCATCATCTATCGTCTCAATTGCACAGCATCATCTCGGGTAGGTCCAGCAGTCCTCCAGAAGTCATCAGTTTGCAATAGTCCCCCAAAAGCCATCAGGTTCCACAACATCATCTACAAATAAAGGTTTGTCAAGATCATAACAGAGGTAGAGGAATATTTCTTTGCTGATATTTAGCTGTTCTACATCCACAGTTTTTCAGTTGAAACTGCAATTTCTTGCTGTTGCCACTAATTCACTGCATGTAGACCATGTGTTGTAATAGGTCTTCTGTCATTTTTTTTTCTGATAATATTCAGAACAATACAATATTCAGAACAAGGACTAAACTCACTGCCCAGCCATTTAACAATCAACACTGAAACAGGATACAGTATGCTTACTAGACTCAACAGTTCTCCTGTCACTACTGCAAATTGTTGACCCAGGGATATTTAAAAATTTGCCCCTCTTACGGTTGTATCCTCTTTAATTGCCCTCCTTACAATGGCAATTAAAAATTTGCTCCAAGAATCTCTCTGGTATTATAATTTTGCCCGTTTTGCCTCAGTGGCTGTCCAACTCAGCGTGCAACGGTAGATCGGCCGGGAAAAAAGACGTCCCTGTCCCTGGCCCTGTTTTGCTTTCCCTGGACGCCATCTTTAGCCTACTGTTTAATAAAAATTTGACATGATATATGTATATATAAATATGACACCACGTATATATTCATAAATATGACAAGGTAGCTGGACGTGTAGTTTGATAGGAACTAAGAAAAGGTAGGATTTAGCACATTTTTTATTTATGATTGCTATTGCTGCAATATGCTAACAATGGTGTCATATTTATGAAGCCGCTCAATATATTTTTTATAAATATATGAATGTATATATGGTGTCACATTTATATATACATATATCATGTCAACATTTTATTAAATAATGGTTGGAGATGGCGTCCAGGAGAAGCAAAATAAGGCCAGGAACAGGGACGTCTTTTTCCCCGGCCGATCCACTGTGGCACGCTGAGTTGCACAGCCACTGAGGCAAAACGGGCAAAATTATAGTACCAGAGAGATTGTTGGGGCAAATTTTTTATTGCCATTATAAAGAAGGCAACTGGAGAGAGGAGCCAACCGTAAGAGGGACAAATTTTTAAATATCCCGTTGACCCAAGGTTGAAATGTCACCAGAATCAACAGAGGAGTGCCACGTCCAACAATTGGAAAAGGTGGAGATGGCGCTGCTGCAATAGCAGCGGGATTACCGGTGGATCCATCAGCAAGGGGAAAATCGGCGACAGAAGCAGGGGCAGAGGGACTACCGGTGACAGTAGCAGGTGCGGTCGGAGCACCGGTGACCCGAGCGAGCAGATCGGGCAACAAGGGCGCCCGGAGCATCAGTGACACTGCTCGATCTTGATTTCTGATTTCTCCACCGTTCGCGATATGTGGGATGGATTTGGGGCAGATTGGGAAGGGATTTGGGGCAGATTGGGGGCAGCGGCGCAGATTCCACGGAGAACACCCAATTTCACCTGAAGCTGTAGGCACCCATCATTGTTCCTTGCTGTTTTTCTCAAACTGGAAGAGCAACTGCACATACGAAGTATAGCACTGACATACTAAATCCAGCCCACTAGTGCATATGGTAACCAGCAACACCAGAGCAAGCGCAAATGCATGCCTAGCTGAGTTGGACTGAACATTTCAGCAGTAACATAGTAGCTTATGAAAGTGACCATTTCTCTGAGCCTCCAATCCAGACGATGTTCTCCCACTCAGCAATAAGGAACTGATATTGATGACGTGCTGTGCATCACTGACCAGTCCCTGGAGTTTCTGCCAATACAACCGAAACAGATACTTGTGCTGGACAAGCACATAACAGCACTCTACCTCGAATGCTCAAATACTCATGCTCATAAAGTAGTAGTTTAAACTCCATCTGGAGAGGAATGACAGGCATGATAGACTTGCCGTCCTGTCTTTTCCCGCGGCCCACCCAAGAGCCCAACATTAAAGCACAACAGTAACCAGTCACTACTCTTGACCATAGTTAAGTGCCATAAGAAGACTGAATTCTGACTGCTGTTTAGGCTCGCATCCATTCTGAATTTAGCTGAGCTTGCTGAAGGCAGTGGCAGCCCAAAATTTGATGAGGGATGGCCTGACGAAGCTGATGAAAAACATCTGGCAAGGTGCACTAAGTGCAGGAGCCCGAGAAGTGTCTCTGTCTCAGCGCCGAACATGGCGCTACGAAGTCTGCCATTGCGCATGGTGGTAAGGGCAGGAATCCCCACTGCTGACTCTACAGCGTCGAATAGGGAGACGAACGGTGGGGCGAGCTCCCACTCAGCAGCTGTGGTAAGTGGGTAATGGCTTGGCATTTCGTCGAACACCTCGGGAGTTCGGGAGCATCACTCGAGGGTGCTGAAGAACTTGTTCAGATGGGTGCCAAAAACAAGCAAGTCCGCTGCAACTGATGGTGTCTTCGTGGAGGGTGTCCACTCTCTTTTGGAGACTTGGCCACCGAGGAAGCTGATGCCGCCAAGGCTGGCATGCACGAAGCCGTGACCGAAGGTGCTGTTGTGGTAGTGCGGGTGCGACGCAACCGCGGAGCTCGAGGGCACAGTGCTCCATCGCCGCGGCAGTGTCGACGGAGACGGGCGCGTCCCGGTCGAACTCGAGGGCACGGAGACGAGCGCGGTGGTGCGGGCATCGGAGTCGAGGCGGGCGCGGAGGAGCACGCCACGGTCCGTGAAGCCGAGGCAGGCGCGGAGCGGCGGAGGAGCACACGACGGTCGACGAAGCGGGGAAGAACGTGGCGGCCGTGGATGCATATGCATGCGGCTTGAGGAAGTTGCGCATATTTATCTTTTTTTTTTTTTTTTTTGAAATGTACATATGCAATATTTATCTTCCCATCTGTATATGTTCAGGCTAACGTCAGAGTTTTTTTTTCCCCCTGAATTTAAGGTTGCTAATTGAAACTGAGCTTGAACTTGAAGGTATATATGATGTAGACATTTGGGCATGTTGTATCGTTGAATAAAAGATCCTGTTAGTGGCAACTTGATCCTGTTGTGTGAACTAGAGTGTACAAATAAGTAGTTTGTCAATAAATATTTCTTCTCTAGCTCTTAGTCAGATTAATCTTGCAGTTGGTTGTTCCAGGAATCTTTTTTCTGATATTACTGTTTTGAGAGATTGATAATCAGAGAATCATCATTCTGCCATATTCATGAGGTACACTTGATCTCTCTGCAGTATGTATGCATGTTATTTGTTTTGTCACAAGAGTGGTACATTCAACATACTTGCAGTTGCTAATTCTAGCTGACGCTTCACTGTGTGCATATCTTGTCCAAAATCAGCCATGAGGAAAGATCTAAGGTCCTAACATTCAGTTTTCTAGAAGTACTGGTTAGTTTGCTCCATGTCACCGATGTGGGCAATTACAATTGGTTGCTTCAGTTGCTACCAAACTAACATGCTAAAACACAGATTTAAAATGGACCAGAAGGCCTAATAATGTGAATGGCAAGAGTGGGAAATTGGCCTGGGTCGCACACAAGACGAATTGGAGCCGAAAAAATGTTTATCTTGGCTGAACATGCATCCCACTTGTACATCTCACCGCCTATCTGCCTTTGGGTGTTCTTGGATCTCCTGGGCTCCTGCCCACTCAAGCCTGTTGGATCTTCGCATAGAATCGATTCTGAATTTCTGATCATGGGATTTTTTTTTTTTTGGATATAGTCTTCTCATCATCGATTCCTATGCCGTTATCCCTTTTTTCTATATCTAATAAATAATAAAGAAAATAATGAAGTGTCTCAAGAGCTGTCTAACGATTAGACAGACATACATGATGTTCACATATTATATTAGATATCGATGGACATATAGGCATATAGGCGTAGCCTGATCCACAATACACATGCATGCGATTTGTGTATCCATCCCTTCATGTTAAACATGTCGCATGCATGATTAGCCTGTTGATAATAACTAATTAATTAATATGAGGTATAACTGTTGCACGGCAGCAGTAGAACTACATGCATGATTATTGGTTGTTCCTATCTGCATAGATGGACAAGATAATAGACGATACGACCAGCAGTTAACCAATGCACGCTGCTGCCTTTTAACATGCGTGTTGCTGTCCAGCCATCCAGTGGACAAAAGCCTGTTATTTACATGATATGGTTCAAACTGAGGCCAATATATGCGGTGGAAAGGATAACTTTGCATTGTACTATGTGGTAACAAATCGACTTATATCTTGGTAATTTATGAATTTAGATCCGTAACTGTCCTTAGCTATGATTTTTTTTTTTGATGAAAATCCTTAGCTAAGAATTTCAGTTTTGTCATACCCCATGTGTCGATGGTTTTGAGCTGGAGCTGTCCAGTTTCTGCAAAATAGGGCCACATTATCTTCTCAATGCATTTGCTTCCGACTGAAGTTGAGGTTAAGACCAAGGCTGTGTAAGCTTTATGGTTGGAATGCACATTACCTTTTAGTTTTAGGTCGTTAGTTATTGACACGTTTTGAAATTCATCTCTCTGTTTTGTTAGTTACTGCTTTCTTCCTCTTTCTCTACTTCTCGGATTGCAGGTAGTGGTTCTGATGCTTCTGCTAACAGAAGGCATTGGACTTATGCTGCCTAATTTTACTTGTTCTACCACAGCATTGCACATCTTAGCTGTGTCCGCTGGGTTCTACAGGTCCATCTTTTTGGATAAACTCTTGAGTTTGAGTTAATAAGTAAGCAGCTGTATTATATTCTAGCAGCCTTTGCTTTTGTTTTTATTGGTTTACACCTAACCGAATGCTTTGCAATATAGACTGTCATCATAGATGTGTGAGTGCTTCTTTTTACATTTACCAATGCTTGTGTTTTTAGATCCATTTTTGTTCAACAGTCAGATTTCTTGTTTTTGGGTGGTGGTCTAACCATGATTTATCCTTGTTCAGACCCTCTACTGAACCTATTTCCTGATTTATCTAAATAAATTACTGGTGTTCCACTTACATGCACAGCTTGCCAGGTGCATGTATGAGTTGGGTAATTTGAACTATGGTTTTAGCCTTCAGGTAGACCAGGTCCATTTCTGTCGATCCACGAGGCTTCTTGCAGTTTGATTCACTTAAACCATTGCGTGTGGAGAGTAAAGAACCGATTGTGCTTTTGTGTCTCGCAAACTATAGAGGATACCATTATATGATTCAATATTTCAGTTATGTGCTGTTCTTAAAGCCTTTGTGAGTTGATTAATTTTGTGTTATCCATATTATATATTACTCACTCCAGTATAGAAAAAGATGGCCTTAGGACTGATTAATTTGTTAGTATATGATGTCAGAATGGCTTAGTTTTATTTACATGCTGAGATTGCATTGTTAACAAGAATAATCTATTAGTCTTCTGGACAGATTACAACGATTGATGACTATTTGTTTTTCAACTTATTAGTAAAAAGAAGTTGGTGGACAACTTAATCAATAACTATTTTAACAATGTACTAGTTGTTGACGCCTTTTTCGGATAACACACCAGCAGATGCTAGATCGCACACGTCGCAAAGGAAGCGAAACAGAGCAAAACTGCGCACATGCGAAAACAGGCTGGGCCGGGTTTCAAACCAGGCTGGGCCGACTTTTCCGGCCTGGCCGGGTTTGGAAACCGGCTGAGCCGATTTTTCCGGCCTGGCCGGTTCTAAGAACCGGCTGGGCCGACTTCCTCGGGTGATGCCGGAGAAGCTAGGGTTTGAAGTATTTGGTCGTCGGAATGACCGGTAATTAAGCAGAGGACGTTGATGGTAGACGTAGCGTCCGTCCTTCGCCGGAATACTCCTGAACACCTCTCGGAAAGATCCGTCGGAGAGATGCATGAAGAGGTTGCCCTAGGAACCGCGGAGGCTGCCTAGAGCGCCGACTAAACTCGCGGAGAGTCGAGCCGAACAGCAAGATAAAGGGGGTGAACCACCGAAAAGTCTACTTGGTAGATGTATTTTGACGATTGGATGGTTAAGATCTCAATCGACCATGATCCTCCATATATATAGAGGGGGTGGTCTTATCCTAGTAGGAAACACGTATTTAGGTAAGTCTCCAAGTTTCCCACGTCAAAAAACTACCAAAAACCGATTAGATCTATTAATCGGCTCGAACTCGACCAAACCCTGGCCAAGCCGGGTTTCACGGGGTCTCCTGGGGCGACACGTGTCCTGCCGACGGGGCCTAGCACAAGGGCCAAAACCCGGTCTAGCCTATTTTGCAGACTACGCCAAATTTGAGTGCGAACATATGTCCTCCTATTTTCAGGTGAATTGCTGCAAATGAACCTGAAAACACAAGCAAAACCAAACAGCGACGATACTTAACCCAACGGTTGTTTAGTGACTAAGGGCGATGCATACATCGGCCATTTTGTTCTAAGGGCGATACATGTACTGGCCATTGTTTGGAGAGCACTTAGGCTTCTTGCCAAACACTTTGGGAAAGTTTTTTTTTTTCAAATACCTCGCGTTAATGGCTCTTGAGAGACGATCACCTTGCAACGTCTCTAGCATATAAGAATTATCGGATATCACCATGACCACTTTCTCGGATTGCCCTCAATCTTTCTTACTAATAGGCTTGATCAAAGTCTTGATACTAGACTCAGCCTCTTTGTGAGTCACATTCTTCACAGGCACTGCTTCGGATTATTTAGTGAAACAATCTATAGCAACCAACACGAAGCAATATTCCTTTGAAGAAGGGGATGAATTTGGTCAAATAAAATCTAGTCCTCAACCATGAAAAGGCCACGATTTGATGATAGAACGAATCATCGCAATAGGCATCAGCTCAATACCACCAAACCATTGGCACTCCTCATATCCTTTGTGATAACAAAACAATCGGCTATCATACCAGCCCTTCTCAAAAGCCGCTTCATCTAATGACCTGATTGATGCATACCACAAATACTTTCATGGACCTCTCCCATAACAATTCTATCTTCATCGGATCCCAAACATTCTAAGCGATAAATCATCGGTAGTTCACCGATAAAGCTTATTATCATGAAAAGTGAATTTGAATGCCATCCGCCGAACACTTCTATCGACTTTGGCCCTGGGATCACGTAAAAATTTCAATAGGAGAGTCTTCCAATCACCCAAATCAGCCTAGCCATTAATTTGACAATTTTCCGGCTGATTTGGGCTGAGCTCGCAAAAGTCGGCCTAGCCGGCTTCTGTACCCGGCCTAGCCGGATCCTAACCAAAACCAGCCTAGCCGGCTTCATCACCCGGCCTAGCCGGGTTTGCCCCAGAACCAGCCTGGCCGACTTTCAAACCCGGCTGGGCCGGGTTCCACGTGCACGCACAGGAAACATCAAAAACATATTACATCGGCTTAATTTGTTTACGCCCACCGACGTCAAAGCCTGATGCTCACTGAGCTAACAAGTCGCTACCAATAAGGAATAATCAAAACTACAACATGTCACACTCCACATATTGCAATATGGACAAACCGAATGAAGGAACTTCATATTCGGCTTAAAATGATGATATTAATGTATTTTAATCGGCTTGAGATCTCAAACAACATCGTTGTAAGAACCAATGATTATGCCAACATCTTGTCCTTATTTTTAAGCCGATTAACCATATTGCCATATCCATGAATAAAATCCAAAACAAATGTAACGTGCCCCCTGAGCCATAAAGCTATCAAAACAAATTTTATGAGGGCACTTATTATAGCACGATGGTTGTAAACATACATCGTCTATGTTCTATGCTAAGGACGATAACAAAGCATCGGCCACATGTATTCATCCACAAAGTATGCATAGCCGAAATAACATACTTCAGCTCTTGATATAGGAAGTCATTAATATGCATAATAACTTAGCAACTCTCCATAATATAACGACCCATACCAAGAATGAGAATAAGGAGTTGATGGATAATCCTGCATACCTGGGAATGAATACCACATAGACATAGGCAAAAAATACGAATAATACCAATAATTTCGGTGACTTGGTGCAACTCTCCAATTTGGCAATCGTTTGTTGATCTTTCTTTTTTCTTGGTCTTCGTTGCACCACTTGCTTGAGCATCGTCCTTCTGATTTTTGAATACGTCCTTTAGGCACCCACGCCAAGCCCTTTTCTTTAAACTTCTCTGCACTAAGCCTTTGCAACTTCTTTTCTTGCCACTTTGGTAAACCGATTGAGCATATCGACTTTATTTTTGTATTGGATAGTGGCAGATCTCCCTCGATTTTGGACACTCTTGCCCACTTTTGTTCAGATTTGGCATCTAGATTGCCAATAGATGATGCTCTCATGTCTTTGCCATCAATAGCCAGATTTTTCAACGATGTAATCGGCTTTTCAATAATTGAATTTAGATCTCAACTTTTATCCTTTCGTCCATCATACTTCACACGGTAAACTTGTTTTACCACCTTCTTCTTTGATTGAGCTCCAGGCTGATTTGAATTAAATCGGTCTTTATACGATGATGATCTATTTGAATGTCTTGGAGCTGCATATACTTCATGTTGCGGCCCGAAATATGATGGAACATGTGCTCCTTGATCAAACCAGCCCCAAGATGAATAAGGATAGGAACATGTGGGCTGCGGTCCATATGACATGGGAATCGACTGCTCAAAAGGAGAATACGTTGCCATTGTGTGAAATCTATCTCCTTGCCGATTCAACTCTTGAGATTTGTGCTTTGGAGGTAATCTTAATGTTTGAGCCTTCTTCAGTCGATTGGTGATGTTTGCTTCACCTATCTTCTTATATTTAGCTAGAAGGGCTTCGAAGCTAAGCTTCGGCCTTCTATTCCTTTGTTTGCCATAACCTTTACCTCCATGAGTATTTTCTTTCTCCCCAACTTCTTCTGCGTCCCTAGCACTCGAAACAACAGAAGGAACAGCAGCGGGGACCAACTCTGCCGAAACAGAATCGGCAGAGGTGCCGGCAGGCGGGACCTCGAAACCCGGCCTAACCGCCTCCAACCCGGCCTGGCCGGTTTCTGGGATACCCGGCGGGGCCGGCTTTGACCCGGTCTGGCCGGGTTCTGCGCCCTGTGCAGCAGATGTCTTCGGGAGCTCCTCTACTCCAGCAATCTCTTCTCTGGGTTGTGTAAAGCACGCTGGATCACTCCTCTTTCCCTTTTGCCACCCAGTGTCCTCTAAATTTGTGATAACTTCACTGCCCTTTATAATATTTTTGATTAAGAATTCATGGACAGTGCATTGTCTCCACTTGGGGGCTCCACATCTCTCCCTTTGACATTTGAGCAATGAGCTTTAGATGAATCGGTCAACACAAGCCGATTCAACGCCTGTTTGCCATCAAGACCAATTGAATCCAATTGGCCCATTTGTTGAGCTTCAAAAAATCTCAATCGTCCTTTACTAATAGACGATTGGATCACTCGACAAAACACATTGCAATTATGAGCAAACGAATTATAGCACTTGCAATATGTAATCTCTTCTAAATTATGAATAGACGGCAAAGCATTGTGATCAATAATTCTAATAAAGTTATTCTTAAGCAAGATATCCAAAATATGATCACAAAAAATAAAGTCAAAGGTGCACTTTGAGTTCTTTAACCGATTATTTTGTGGAATCGGTCTCAAGGCTGGGCAAACGAAAGAATTAGATTTGACATCAATCCTTTCAGCCACACCTTTGCAATGGCTCTTAAGAAGTTTTAGTTTTGATAAACAATTACTACCGGCCTTGCCATATGACACAACGTATTGGCCGATAGAATCTGAATTTATTTCATCATCAACAAATAAAATGACATTCTCAACCGGTCTTTTGAGACTATTAAAAAGAATATCTCTAATAGATGTAGGAATTGAGATAACATGACCAGATTGGAATTCGAGCAAATTATTTGCGTTTACCTTGTTGATCATGTCGGAGAAGTAGATATCCTTGATTTGAACAATGTTGCTTTTCATCTCCATAGAACGATCAACAATAGGTACCGAACCATCCGAGGACGCTTCGGAAGCCGCAAGCATCGGGAAAGTCGGTTCAGTAGCCAGAGAACCGACTTGGGCATCAGTAAGCGCGTGAGCAGCAAGGGTGGCCGACAAAGCCACTAAACCAGGCCTAGCCGGGTTGAACCCGGCTTGGCCGGTTTTCAGGCCACCCGGCCTAGCCGCCTCTGACCCGGCCCGGCCGGGTCCTACGGCCTACGCAGAACTGACTCCGCAGTGTTCGGCTTTAATAGCCGATAACTCCAAATCAATTCTCTCTTGAGCCGATAACTCGATAGCAAACGGCTCTTTCACATTGGTCTTTTCAAAATAATCATGGAACTGCTCTTTTAACTCAGACCATGAATAAATAGAATTTTTAGGTAAAGATGTAAACCATGCAAATGCAGCCCCAGTGAGAGACAAAGGGAAATTTCGTATTCTCATGTAACTTTTTTCAGCTTTGTCACCCAACCACAAAATATATAAATTAAGATGTGCCATAGTAGATTCACTATCTTTACCACTAAATTTAAATAAATAAGGTATAACCCAGTTATCAGGATTCTCGTATAAATCGTATTGCAATGGGTATGGCCTATGGTATTTGGGGATCTTCCATTTAGAGGATCCACATGGGTTCATAGCATTGGCTAACTCCTCGTTGATTCGGCTAGGGCTGGAAGTAACATATGAAGCCGAGTCATGAGTGTTGCAATTTACCCATCTTTCATCGATTCGGCCCAAGCTAGGAGATCATATGAGGCCGAATCATGAGAATCACCATTACAATACCTTGCTGAATTTTCATTAATTCGGCACGAGCTAAAGGTAACATATGAGGCCGAATCCTGAAAAGAAGCATTGGCATGTGGTGCTGAATTTTGAGAATAATTGGCTAAATAATTACCATTGTCACAGCCAATTTTCTCATCCATCGGCACTTCTTGTGGCCGAACCACATGTTGTGAACTTATAGCCGATGAATATGGATTTATATGTTGCGTGATGCTAGAAGCATCAAAACTCAAAGAACTAGCCGTTGACAACGGCTTTTGATCATAATATCCATAATCATGATGCGTACGATGAAGAGCATTATCAAAAGCATTAGCCGATGCACCATGTCCACTACTATTATGACTAGCAACACTAACATGGGAGTTCAGGGAGCTTGCAACATAATTATTAGAATCATAATATTCATTTGCACGTTGTACCTTTGTATCGCATTTAGCCTCCTCGGAATTCCTGGATGGAGCAGCAATTGTATCTCTGAAGTTAGGTTCGCGGAATTGGATCACCTTGTTGTCCTGAGTCTTGTAGCAGCTCTCTAAGAAAGCCCTGATGATGGCGTCCTTCCGGGATTGTAGCTCTTGACGAAGATCATCTGGAAGTTCATCAACTAAGTACTCCATGATTTGGAATTTGACCGCCTTGCTAAATTTTCCAATAACAAGTGCAAGCAAGATCACAAGGGGTCAAAACCAGATGCAATCGGCCTTGTGGGCCTGATGCAACGATATTTGGCGATCACAAGAAGACAGATTAGCGAGTAATAAGGCTAGGACAAGAAAGATTCGGCTACAAAGTAGAGCCGAAGCAAATCGATCCCCAGCGAAGTCGCCAAAAAGTGTGTTGACGCCTTTTCCGGACAACACACCAGCAGGTGCTAGATCGCACACGTCGCAAAGGAAGCGAAACAGAGCAAAACTGCGCACATGCGAAAACAGGCTGGGCCGGGTTTCAAACCAGGCTGGGCCGACTTTTCCGACCTGGCCGGGTTTGGAAACCAGCTGAGCCGATTTGCCGACTTCCTCGGGTGATGCCGGGGAAGCTAGGGTTTGAAGTATTTGATCGTCAGGACGACCGGTAACTAAGCAGAGGACGTTGATGGTCGATGTAGCGCCTGTCCTTCGCCGGAAAACTCCCGAACACCTCTCGGAAAGATCCGTCGGAGAGATGCATGAAGAGGTTGCCCTAGGAACCGCGGAGGCTGCCTAGAGCGCCGACTAAACTCGCGGAGAGTCGAGCTGAACAACAAGATAAAGGGGGTGAACCACCAAAAAGTCTACTTGGTAGATGTATTTTGACGATTGGATGGTTAAGATCTCAATCGGCCATGATCCTCCATATATATAGGGGGGTGGTCTTATCCCAGTAGGAAACACGTATTTAGGTAAGTCTCCAAGTTTCCCACGTCAAAAAACTACCAAAAACCGATTAGATCTATTAATCGGCTCGGACTCGACCAAACCCGGCCAAGCCGGGTTTCACGGGGTCTCCTGGGGCGACACGTGTCCTGCCGACGGGGCCTGGCATAAGGGCCAAAACCCGGCCTAGCCGGTTTTGCAGACTACGCCAAATTTGAGTGCGAACACTAGTATTTCAGCTTAACTAATTAGTTTGCTATTTTTCTCAAAGATAATTGGTTCTCCAAAGATAATTTAGCTATTATTTGTTAGTCCTACAGACTACATGGTTTCTCAAATATATGTTTCTAATAACATCTTCATTGTTCTGTTTCTTTCCTGGAACCAGGACTTAGCTTGTATTAGTTATGCACATGCTTGGTTCTCGGCCGTGCCCATGCTTCTAGACGTCGCTGTACGCATACCTTGTAATAACATCGGCTAGACGGATTAAGCATATTTTATGCTGGATGTTAAATGTAAAAGTTATTTCCATTTCATTACCTTTTCCGTATAAATCATATTAGTCTCGGATCAGAGTTAATTGAGAACGGAATGTGCTTTCTTTTGACACCCAACTGACTCTGCTTTCTTTTGACAGTCAACTCCACATTAACTCTGTTCTCACTGACGGATAGCGAGACCACGGCCCTCCATTTGTTCTTGGTAATTGCATGCGGCGTGCCAATATTTTTTGTTTTAGAAGATAACCTGATGTAGTTTTTCTACTTATATAGAGCTCCATTTTTTTTTATAAAGAGCAGAAGATGTAAGTATATATGTTTCTGTTTTTGTACGTGTATCCTAAGCTCAAGCTATGCTGTTATGTTTATGCAGGAAGCTGGAGGTGGAGTTAGCCAACACCCAAAAGGAGACGGAGGACCATGCTGGGTCAACATTGTATTCGTACCTCATTTAATTTGATGAACATGCTAATCGGTATGTTACATACTGTGATGGCGCATGCTAGTTTGTCCTTAAAGAAAACTGAGGAATGCCATGTTGAGCTAGACTAATGTCCAGAGCAAAGTACTGTATGGAGTAGTGAGTTTATTTTTTTATTTGTTTATCTGTGAATGTATGGAAGATAACGTAATGTTGGCATTGATTTTTATAATTAATGTTGGTACTCATGGTAACACTACGGGAAACCGACGCTTTGCCGAGTGCCAAATATCTCGCACTCGGCAAAGGCCTTCTTTGTCGAGTGCGGCACTCGGCAAAAGTTGGCACTCGGCAAAGCCTTCTTTACCGAGTGTCAGCCACTCGGTAAAACCAGGCACTCGGCAAAGCGATCATATGTGGAGATGTCTGGGTTTTAGTCATCCGATGTCGCAACTAGCTCGAAACATTCTCAATTTTTTGTCATAGCCTCTACATGCGATAACACGACACCTCGACAAGTTTCGTGATTTTTGGACTTTGTTTGAATTTTATATAATTTAAATACAATCCGAGAACAAGCGGATCGCCATGTTTCACGAATAAGACGTTCAAATTTTTCGGTGAGTTTCTGGATACGGCCTCAAAAGATACCCTTCAACATGAATATCATTTTTTGGACGGCTAAATTTCATTATTTCATGCACCCGCAGTTCAAACCAACATTTTCCGGAAAAATTTAAGAAAACAAAATAAACTAAAGAAATATATCAAAAAGCAATAAAAAAGTCCCAAACTTCAACATGTTGTTTGTGTTACTGTAGCAAACGTCCAAACAATTTGGGTGTAAAAAACAAAAAAAAAATCACTTTGCCGAGTGCCTAGGGTTGGCACTCAGCAAAACTGGTGATTTGCCGAGTGCCCCAGATCTGGCACTCGGCAAAGCGCGTGCCAAAATTTAAAAAGAAGATGGGCCGAGCCCGGCCCTCTCTCACTCTCTCGGCTCTCTCTCTCTCTCGGCTCTCTCTTTCTCTCTCCCGTCGCCGCCGCCGCCGCCTCCCCGCGCCACCGCACCACCGCGGCCACCTCCCCGCACCACTGCAGCCCCCAGTTGCCGCGCCTGCCCCCATCCGTCGCCGCCTCTCCCGTTGCCGCTGCGCTCACCCTCGGCCGCTTTGCCCCACGCGCCCGCCCCCGGCCATGCCTGCCCCCACCCCCCACCCCCAACCGCGCTGGCGCTCTCGCCTGCCCGCCGGCCACCTCGGTCCTTGCCGGCGGGCCGTGGCCGTGCCGCCCTCCGGCCTTCCCGGGCCGGCCATCACCCCCCTCCCGCCTCGGGTAGTAGGTAGGAGGAGGAAGAGGAGGGAGGAAGAAGGGGAGGAGGAGGAAGAAGGAGGAGCAGGAAGAAGAAAGGAGGAAGAAGGGGAGGAGAAAGAAGGAGGAGCATGAAGAAGAAAGGAGGGAGCAAGGCGGAAGAATAAGGGAAGGAGGAAGAAGAAGAAGAAGGGGGAGGAGGGAAAAGAAGAAGGGAAGGAGGAGGAGGAGGAGGAGGAGGAGGAGGAGGAAGAAGAAGAAGAAGAAGAAGAAGAAGAAGAAGAAGAAGAAAGGGAGAGGAGAAGGACCGTCGATCTTGTTTGTCCAAACCGTCGTCTGCGCCCCTCTCTGGAGAAGAAGGTAAAGACTTTGGATGTGGGCCATGGTGCCGTTTATGTGTTGACAGCCTTCGTGCCGGAATTGTCGATGTGTGGGCCATCGTGTCCGAAATGTGAACGTCGGCCTTCGTGCTGACAATTTTTCTTGCAGGTTTTGGAAACGTCCCCGTACAGGGGAGGTGCTACCGAATTTTGGAACTAATAGCGACGTGTTTCTTCTCTTGTAGAGCAGGACCTGTCGGAGGGGACCCGAAGCACTTTGTCGGCGTCGCTGGTCTGCCTGCACCGCACCGACACGCCACTGCATTGACACGCCACTGCCTCGCTAGCCTGACTCCACCACCACCCTAGGTATAACCCTCTCCTCCTTTGCATGCATGTTTCATATGGTCACTTAGCCCAGTTAGGTGTCTCCCGTTCGAAAGAGATACGGTTCGAGGTATGCAGATCGTTGCATATCTATGATCGTATCTCTTTCGGACTGTCCACGTTTTTTGGACGGCCCGCGGATGCGTAGATGATGTTAGTTTCCATGGTTAGTTCCAGTCCGAAACAGACTTTCGGCATCACCTCCCTGTTGTTCTCCGGATACACACTCTCCCTTGCAGGACGTGTATTGGGAGAACAGCGGGGAGGTGCTACTGAAATTCTTTCTCGGATAGGAGCGATGCATGGAAACTGACCTCATCTACGCATCCGTGGGTGGGATTAGGACCTATCCTCACCTATTAGATGGTAGGCACACTGAGCAGATGCACCATGGTTATATTACTTGCTTATATATGTATATGCCAGAGTATAGAGAACCGTGATTGGATGTACACGGGCCACCCAAGTTTGACCCCAGAATGGATGACTAAGACTAATGCTTTCTTGGAGCATGCTTTTGGCGAGGCTGCTAAAGGGTCGAGTCGGATGCCGTATCCCTGCCGCAAATGTGACAACCATGTAAGAAAGACTAGGAAGGCCGTGGGGGAAAATCTTTGCAAGTATGGATTCAGGCCAAACTATACCTACTGGATCCACCATGGTGAAGCCGATCATATTAGAGAGGAGGTGGTGAGACCACGCCCCGAGGCTTTTGATGGAGATGCCGGGGTAGCAGACTGGATGGATGACTTTCACGAGACACGGTATCGTCCCGCGGTAGACTACCTGTGCAGATGGTATCGCCACGCGGTAGACTACCTGTCCTAAACGATGATGATTACAATTCTGACCTCCACACATAGGAGTTCTATCAACCAGAGGGGTTAGAAGGAAGGTTTGACATAAACATGTTTTCACTGATGGGCATAGAAGTAGACAATGACATTGATCGAGGGGATGGAGATGAGGATGAGGGAGAAGAGGTGCAAGATAAGAAGGACTTAGAAATGCTTGAGCGATTACAGTTAGATCATGACAATGATGACAACGATAGAGACGAGGACGAGGGAGAGGAGGTGCAAATAGACAATATTAATAGTGATGACAACAACTATGATCCAGCTGCTGCCGATCGTGATGAATATTTCTAATTCATGCAATACTATATTATTATTATTATTATTATTATTATTATTATTATTATTATTATTATTATTATTATTATTATTATTATTATTATTATTATTACTACTACTACTACTACTACTACTACTACTACTACTACTACTACTACTACTACTACTACTACTACTACTACTACTACTACTACTATGTTCCATTTATTTTGCATCTCTTTATAAGTACTTTGTAATATAACTGTGCTAATTGGTTTACTCTATGATATTGCAGGCACTCGACAAAATGCCGAGCGGAAGGCAGGGCCGTCGTGGGGTCAACTCCCTCTACATGAGGGACCGGTCACCACCCCACGCTGAGGACGAGCCTTTGGCGGAGCAAGCCGCACCCGCGGCCGTCCGAGGACGCACGTGGAGCCAACTCCCACCCCGCCGGTGGACGAGGACGACCAGGCGGTGGACATCCAGACAGGAGGGGTTGACACCTCCTCTGACTCGTCGGACCACGAGGAGGGAGCGACCGCGACAGTAGGGGGTTCCACTTCCACTACTGCTTCTAGCTCTACCTCGTCCGGAGTCTACTTGCGCGGGCCCTCGAAGCTCCCGGCGCGGCCGATCCCTCTGCACCAGCGCCCGTTGATTCGCCCCAGGGCGACGAGTACGTTTCATTTCACTACTATTTCATATGACATGTTGACTCTTAATGACTAACAATTGTTCTTAATGATTTTTGCAGCAACTGGGAAGTTGTGTCCGGGAAGGGTCGGCACATCAATGGCACGCTGGCCCCTCTGATTCGGCAGCACTACCCTGCGATGGTCACCTACGCTGGGGTGCCTTCGCCGCCCTGGACGTCGGACCACTTCCACGCCGCTGAGGACAGGGAGCACGACACCGTAGCGGCACGGATCAAAGGCCGAGTTCTGGGTGAGTCTACGTCACAGTAAATTGGTCAATACTATGTATTCGCTCTAAAAATAATTAAACAATACATGATGTCTGCATGCAGGACTTCAACAGGTGCAACGCTGGGTTTGAGGCCCAGACAGCGCGCGTGTAGGACAAGGTCTGCAGGTCCCGACTCTCGGACCTGTACTACGAGACGCGGCTCCAACGCATCATCAACTACAACGCCGACGTCCTTCGACAGGTTGTGGGGAAGCGCGAGGTCAGGAGCATGGCGCTCACGAAGGAGCAATACCTCTTGGTAAGAAGTACTTTCATGAAGAATAGGTTGGCTTCATTTCATCTTCTGACATATCAATAACTTGATGGCAAGCAGCAATGTCCTGATTGGTACGCCAGGCACCGCCTTTGCTAGGAGGCCATTGTGGACAGGTGGCTCTCGGCAGAGTAGGCAGAGAAGCATAAGATCCGTCGGGACTACCGCCTGCAGATAGGTGGGGCACCACACCACCAAGGCAACCCGAGCCTCAGCGCGTACGCCAAGACATGGGTATCTTTTTTATGTATTCTAACACTCAATTCTAACTACTTGTAATCATCTTTGTGTTTTTCTCGCAGTCCCAGGCGCACCAGGGCCAGGAATGCAATGAGTTCATGGCGTACGCCCTGCCACACAAGGGCAAGGCGACGGCCCCGGACGTCACCTACAACCCGGCGGACGGCCCCGAGGCGTACACCAACGCGAGCGTCCACAGCAAGCTTAGCGAGTACACCTCGGCGGCTCGCCAGCGCCATGGGGAGGACTTTGATCCGGCCCACCAGCCCCTGGACACGGGCCTCTTGATGAGGCTGGGAGGAGGGAAGCAGCACGGCCGGTACTGGATGGCGGACAGCACAGTCGAATCCTCCTCTGTTTCTAGCCTCGTTGATATTCGAGCAAGGAGTACGGACTCCTCCCTTCCCATACGCCCTCGGTAGCCGAGCTCACAGCAGCAGATGGCAGAGCTCCAGGTTCCTACTCACAAACTTGTCGTTCATTGCTTTTACACATGTACCTTGCTTTTATATTGTTTAATCTTTGCGGGTGGAATGTTGCAGGAGAACGTGCGGAGGTTGGAGGCCCAGCAGGCGGCACAGGCGGAGGCCCAACGGCTAGCCATGGAGGCCCAGGCGGAGGCCCATCGGTTGGAGATGGCTGCTGTGCAAGTACAGAGGCGGCCGAGGAGCAGAGGATGCGGGACATGTTCAGCTTCATGGCGAGCCTACAGGCCTTGCCAGGTGTGGTCGTGCCTCCATCGCTGCTCGCTCCAGTTGTGCCTCCTGCTCCTCCTATTCTAGGAACTCCAATTAGTATGTGAACCTGTTGATTCCTGTAGCTTTTGCGCCCGTCCTGCAGATACTCATGATTTCGCTTCTCCTTTGTGCAGCCACAGTCGGTGGGTTCGGCCCCGACTCCAGACGGTGGCCCTTCTCTAATGTCCGGGTGGCCAACTGCCCCTCCTACACAGTCCAAAAACATGTGGCCAGGACCAGGATGGCAGTAGATACCTTTTTTCATGTTTTTCGGGCTTGTTCAAAACCCAGACTTGTGATGGATTATGTATGTGATGAAACTAGAGACATATTTATATGTATGTGATGTATTATGGATTATATACGATGGATTATGGACGATATGTGTGTGTGATGCACGATGGATGGATGATATATGTGAATTTTGTGGATTATGCATGATTGGATGATGAATGTGATATATTATGTGCTCTGTGTGATGATGTATATGATATATATGTGATGTGTCTTTTTGTTTTGATGGAAAGCAAAAATCAGAAAAACAGCATTTCTGACCTCTTTGCCGAGTGACACTCGGCAAATCTAGAAAACCTGAGAGCTAGTTTTCCAGATTTGCCGAGTGCAATGGTCACGGCACTCGGCAAAGAATTTTTTTTAAAAAAAATAAAAAATCTTTGCCGAGTGCAACGGCCAGGCACTCGGCAAAGAGATTTTTAAAAAAACAAACGTAGTATTTTCTTTGCTGAGTGCAACGGCCAGGCACTCGACAAAGAGATTTTTAAAAAAACAAACGTAGTATTTTCTTTGCTGAGTGCAACGGCCAGGCACTCGGCAAAGATTTTTTTTAAAAAAATAAAAAAATCTTTGCCGAGTGTCGACTGTGTCGGCACTCGGCAAAGAAGGCGTTAAAGTTGATGGTTGGAACTTTTTTTTGCCAAGTGCTGACTTGGCACTCGGCAAAGAAACCTTTGCCGAGAGGTTTTTTGCCGAGTGCTCTTTGCCTTTGCTGAGTGTAATATGGTTTTTGCCCAAGCACTCGGCAAAGAACCCGCATCCTGTAGTTTAAAGAGTGTAGTATTGGACAACCTCGGAAGATTCAATCATTAGTGCCCTTTCTTTTTCCTTGAGTTTGAGTAGAATAGAGAATTACCGCTGCTAAGATTCATCTCTGTCGTTCTCATTTCTATGATTTTTTTTTTTTTTTTATCCTCAACAAGCATATTGGAACCTACACACATTGCCGCGTGTTCAAAGATATTGGAGGTAATTAGCTAGTGTCGTCACTGCACTCAAAGTTTCACACGGACAAAAGAGTAAGCAACGTTGTTATGTGTCTAAGAGTAAGCAATTAGCTAAGGTTGTTTTGTGTCTCTGTAATGAGGTATGAGAGGTGGTGATTAGCTTGTTAGTCTGCGTCAAAGGTTGAGCTGTTAGAGGTAGCTCAAAACTGAGTTAGAATTGCTTTCGGTTTATCATGCTTGGCTGTAAAATTGAAAACCCCAGTATCGGATCTTGGGCTTTCCACGAGCTTTCAATAAAGTCAGGAGAATGCCTTTATCTAAAAAAGAGTAAGCAAGCTTGATTCCTTAAAAAATTAATTTCGGAGGATATTTTTATCTTTCCTGCATGAATTTGTCCAAATCATGATATTTACAGCCATGATTCCTGGGTTGCAGATGCTTCAAAGGTGAACAGAAGAAAGGGTTTGTTCTATATAGGCAGGTTATTGAGCCCTTTCTTTTTTTCCTCGAATATGCAGAAGACCTACGTATGATTGTATTATAGAGAGGAAATAAATGACCTGCGTACACTACCAATTCATGTAAATATCATACATGAGAAGGTCGGGACACTACGACATAATTACCTATGAAGCATATGACGACTGACAACCAGGCTCCTAATCAAAAGGTCCCTACCCCATCTAACCGAAGTCAATGAGCTTTAAAGCCCCAGCCAAACACCACAGTTTGTACTCGTCTCTAAACCATCTCTTTTTTTTTTTAAAGAACGTCTCTAAACTATCTCAAGACCTCATTAATGGATTGAGCCCTTTCGTTGGTCTTCTTCAACCAATCAGCTGAGCTACAGAGCATAAACCATGCTACTGTGCTTCCTAACTAACCTGGAATCTGAAAATGGAAGCTATCTTGGTCCGTAGTCCTTCAATTGCAATGTTGCATGCACTAAGGCACCATGCTACATTCCGGTTAGTTGAACAAGGTGCCACACGACTCGCACTTGCCATGCTCTTCTGCGTAGACTTAATTCTGAAAAAAAAAAGGATCCATGAAGAAATGCCAGCCAGTCCCATAGATCATGGCCAACCTTTCTCTAAGAGAAGATATCTGATTCAGCAACAGCAAGCATGAGAGAGAGAGAGAGAGAGAGAGAGAGAGAGAGAGAGTACAGATGTTCTAGGACGGCGACTCCAGGAGCTTCACGTCGTGCTCGGACATCGAGGATGGTCACGTGAAGGCGCACAGCCACGGTGGACGGTGGGCCGACGTTGACCCTCCTGACGGGAACCTACCTACCTGCCCACGGCGTCGCTCCCGGCGGGGTATCGTCCGGCCAAGTTGTCGCGACAGGTGCCTGGTTCGTCAGCGCGCACTGAACCGCCACGTCATGGCCCTGCCCGCGTCAGCAACAGACCCCACGAGCACATTGAAGCATCTAGGTCCTAATGGTTTCGGTGATTAATGACAACGAGATGGTTATTATGACTAACGTGTGTTTTACAGGATAACCTAAATATTAAGTCATAATAATATGTAGGTTCAAGCCCTTAACGATGGAATTCGATTCGGTTTTCAAAGGATGGAAGACGAGTTGAGAGACACTTGGAGTAGTCATAGGTTTTGTTTTTCTCTTTCACCGTACTATTAAGAGGGGTTTGGATGGGTAGCTTGACTTAGAGCAAGATTAGAGAGTGTAGATATGATGCACACTTGTCTAACATAGCTCTAGACAGCTCAGGGAGACTCTTGAGAGAGAGAGGATCAAACTTCGTTTTGCAAAGTTTTCGATTCGGCGAAGTTTTGATCAGTTTGAGAGCGTCGGACCCTAAGTGGTATGGTCGTCGAACCAATTCCTATAGTCCGATGGTACTTGGCAGCCCCTGGACACTTCTCAGCGTGCCAGGGAGCGTCGGACCCTGGCTGGATGGTCGTCGGACCATTGGCCAGAGTCCGATGGTGCCTCGGGGTGTTCAAGCGAGCGTCGGACCGTTATGAGAGCGAGCGGCGGAATAATGTTTCTTAGCGTCCGACGCTTCCAGAGAGGTTCCAACAGTGAAAAAGAGCGTCGGACTTGGTCCGACGGAGTACGTCGGACCATTGCTCCGCGTTATAGCCGTTGCGAGGCACTGTGCCAGCGGATTCAGAGCGTCGGATGGTGGAGCGTCGGACCATCAGTTTCGGTCCTGACGCCCCTCTGACACAGGACTGAGCACAATGCAACTATAAGAGTCAGACCGTGATTTTTAGTCCGACGGTCGAGCCTCGGCCGCGTCCGACGGTTCGCAGGAAAGTGAGGAACGGCTAGTTTTAGAGAGGGTGAGTATTTATACTCCACCATAGCCTCCATTCTATCTCTCTTGCCATTTCTAACAGCTGAAAGAACCCTTGTTGATCTTGTGAGAGAGCAAGAGCCCTACGGAGAATAGTGTGAACGTCATTGCTTGTGAGCGTCTTCCCTAGAGAGATCAAAAGTGACTTGTGTGCATCCATCACCCTCTTTGGCCTTGTTCTTGGTCAAGTGAGAGTTTAGACTTGTTACTCTTAGTGATCGGCATCACCTAGACGGTTTGGTGGCGATCGGTGGCTTGGTGACCGCTTGAGAGCTTGTGGGCGGCCCAAGTCGAAGTTGTGAGCGGTCGTGGACGATCCACCGCGCCGGAGAGGCAAAGGATCAGCCCGTAGAGAGCACTTGGTTTTTGTGAAGATCAAGAGGGAGCTACACCCTTGCGTGGGTGCTCCAACGAGGACTAGTAGGGAGTGCCGACTCTCTGATACCTCGGGAAAAATTGGATTTGTCATTCTAACTTTTTACATTCTCGTATTTCCTTTGTGTTCTCTACTTTCCTACGGTAGTATACTTGTGGTAGGACTTAGCTCTAGGTTGCATAACTTGTTTTAGAATAGAATTGACACAAACACTTGTAAGGTGACATTGGACAAATTACAATAAGTTGAATTGTATTTCGAAAAATTTATTAATTGTCCAATCACCCTCCCTCCTGTGCATCCTTCATCCTTTAAAGCGCTTATTTTTCAGCTCTGGAACAGTGTTTTCCTCTCACAAAAAATCAGCAACAACCAAAATCAGCTCAGCTTATCAGCTCCAGCGAACAGAGCCTACATATGTCAGAAAAATAGCTTCATGACTAGTTTCTGGACTGCACCAACTCAGAATATCTTCTTGAAATTCCAAAATTAAGATGCATTATCGCAAAACCACAGGCTATGGATGGAGGAGACATTGAAGCATGCATCAGACATACCGCCAAAAGAACCTTCTGCCACATGCATCTGAATTCAAAGAATAAAACACAGAAAAAAAAATAGGATGCTGTGATTATGAAACAGGGATACAATATCGGCAACAGTAAATATATAACTGATTAGGGGGGGGGGGGGAACAGGACCCAAACAAGGCTTGCAAACATATACATGAATATAGTGTAAATGGATATGTTAAAACAAGCAAAAGGACAGTTTGATGACCAAGTAATTTGTGAAATAGCACAATTTAAATGCTTGAGAATTGGATTAAATTGCCCATGTTTAATCACTATGATTGGTCGCTCTAAGTACAATACATATGGACAAGGAATACTGTAATGTTTGCAGACCACAAATTTCCAGTTTTATTGTTGTACTACATATGAACACTTTATCACATATCACCACTAGCTAACCTCTTTGTTCTTGGCTACAAGTCTGTAACATGGAAAAACCATGTGAATGAGGTATCTGGTTATATTGCGGGCAATTAGAGATTCATTACTACCCTCCAGTCGGTTCTGATCATTACCAAAAGTTGTTGTCAGTATATTGTTAACTCCAAACTATTCTTCAACATATACAACATGAGAAATTAATAGTAGTTTCAGGTTTTCATCAGCAAATAGGTACAATAGATCAAACAAACCATACTGTAACAGTAAAAACAAGTTCACATTTATTAAAACTTCTTCCATAAACTTAGTTAATACAATAAGTGAAACACAACATAAAAATGGATGAAATAAAACAGAAAAAAATACAATGGCAAGAGGTCATAAGCAGCATTCTCCCATGGTTTCCCTTTACGTACTATCACTATTTAGAATAACTGTAGTGATCACCCAACTATTATGAGTAACGTGTCAATGAAGAACATAAAAAGTATTGAACAATGCAAAAAAAAAAAAAAAAAAAAAAACTCCTCAAATGTGGAAACGTAAACTAAATTAAATTTATTAGCTGACAACGATAAACCTGACAACATCTACAGTTAACTCTGCATGGTGCCAGGTTGTTCATGATTTTGTGGCTGAACAATATGTAGAATATGCAATGAACAGGTAACTCTGCATTATAAGCTTATATATGTAGTTCAGAATGAGATGCAAAGGTTCCATTTTCCAATAACTTGTATTTTTATTTCGAAAAGTAATGACCACCCTGTAACACATGAATTCATTCATTACTTAATATATACTACAGAAGTGAAAAAAAAACCCAGATTTCTTGATAGCGATAAATGATGCACAGCAGTAATAAGGGAGAAAAAAACCATAAGAATTCACAAAAGAGTGACCATTTCTCCTGTTAACAAGATAGCACAACCTCATATATATCTGCACAGCAAAGATTTCTGAAACACACAGGCTAAACTAGCCGAGGAACTGTGTTGTCTTCCCCGATACGGAAGCATTCGTGTTGTGTAAACATGGCTTCTTGCAACTCCGCCACCAGACCTGGTGCAAGGACGTCGAACATGTGATTAAGGCCCCGTTTAGATTCTAGTTGTAGTTGCAATTTTGCACTGTAGCACGTTCGTTTATATTTGACAACTTTTGTCTAATTATGGCCTAAGTAGACTTAAAATATTCGTCTCGTGATGTACATGAAAAGTACAAACATATAAATATTTCGTCTACATTTAATGCTTCATGCATGTGCCGCAACATTGATATGATTAGTTGTAATTGTAATTTGCAGTGAATCTAAACCGTCCCTTAACATCCCGATCATAAGTGTCGGGGCCCAGGCTGCGGCACTCCACCCCGGACACTTTGAGCTGCTAGCTCTCCTGCATTCAATGCCTTTGTCATTTCAGTTTGGCTCAACTGCAATGGGCGCCTTGCTGCTGTTCCAATCGATCTAGGTGTGTTTAGATCTTAGTTGCAATTCTACACTGTAGCATGTTCGTTTGTATTTGACAACTTTTGTCCAATCATGACCCAAGTAGGTTTAAAAGATTCGTCTCGTGATATATATACAAAAAGTATAAACATGTAAATATTTTGTCTATATTTAATGCTCCATACATGTCTCGCAACGTTGATGTGACTAATTGCAATTACAATTTGCAGCGGATCTAAACAGCCCCTAGCAACGTGCACTGCCACCGCTGCTGCTCCAGCTTTTGCCGCCTCAAGTGAGAGTTTACTGGGATATAGAAACTTACACAGAGCTTGTCCCATTGGTGTTGCTACATAAGGTGGCAATGGCATAATAAGCCGATGAAAGCGGGAGAACACTGGCAACCGGCCGGTGCTGAACTTCTGCATTATACATGATGCGATGATACTCCACTGAACCTTGTGCCGCACCATACAGCGCTGCCTCACTACAACCAATGGTACCTACGGAGTAGTCATGTTCAAGATGGGTGTAGCCATTCCGGAAGAAGTTCAGCAGTCCAGTTGCATCATCAGTGTACGTCACACGTGACACACTTGCGACAAGAAAATCAGACACCAGAGTATTCAAGTATTTTGCGGGCACTACTCCTGGGGTATACCGAAGAACCCTGTGTAAGTGAGTATTCAACATTGCATCTGGCAGCCATCCACTTGAATATCGATTTGCTTCAATTTTCTGCAGAATTGCTTTGTTCTTTGTGGGATTCAGCTCCTTAAGAGATTTCAACCTGCTGTTCATCGAAGTGAATAGTAGAGATTTGGTTTCTTCATCTTCATGTGCAATGTGGCTTTTTAACAAAGTTGAGAGACCTATATGATAATTCCTCAAAATTTTGACCAGGTGAGATAGATCCTGAGGGAGGTCAGCCGAAGAATGGATATCCGTGATAATTATATCAGATAACCTACGCATATCACTCGCTGGACTACCCCAAGTACTCTTCCTAACCTCGAGCAACAATAAAATCTGACCTCTAATATAGCCAAGATGGTCCACAGCAAAACTATCTATTGTGAAGGTGTCCGTCAGGGTGTACCTAAATCCATGCAGGTCGGAGAACCACTTGACAATGGATGGCTAGGAGGAGGAGGCGTCGTCCTAAGCATATATAGGCATGGACCATGGATGGAGGTGTTGTCTCTGTCTGGCAGTGGCGCCATTGTGTGTGCATGAGAGGATAGGGAACGACTGAGGGCTGGTTGAGACTTGAGAGTTTGGGACTCGATCGAGTGCATCAATTAATCATGTAACCTGCATAGCATAATTACTCCGCGTCAACGACGAGTCGTCATTTGGATCTTTAATTACTCCCCACGACCCCACCTTCGTCACTAGCTAGGTACTGCTGGAATTCCCTTGTACATTCTCTCTTTTTATAGCTTAGCTTTGTACCTATAAATTCGTTAGCACCAACAGGCCTTGTGGCTTGAGTGGTCGTCTTATTTAAACCCCTCACTCACTTCCATATTATTTGTCTTCCAGTCTGCCGGGAATACAACTTTGGATCACTGGAGAGTGGAGTACGTAGCTTCCTTCCACAAAAGAGACGCGTTTCCATCATAGACTCCCCTAGTGGTTACATTCGGTGTGTTTTTACCGGAAAGTTGATCACCTGCTCTTAAGTCAATGTTAGACTTTGGATGACTGTGGTGCATGCCGTATCAATAAAACTGTGTGGTGCGTCTTTGCCAAAAGTACATTATGCCATGACCTGATAGTATCACGCATGTTCATTTTTTCCTCTTGTGCCTTTGTTGAATGACAAATTAAAGCTCGTACCAATTTCTTTCAATCGGTGGTTATTCAAAATATTTCTATAAGGATCCTAACATTTTTTTCAGGATTTAATCATTTTAAATGCTAATTTTCAGAATTAATACTATGCATTTTCATTCATCTTCCAAAATTTATTATGCTAGGAAAAAAATATGATCCTCTCAAAGGTGATAAATCCAAGGTTCTACGGTATTAAGAGAGCTCATACACCTTATACCATGTTTCTATAGCATGAACATTTGAAATTTTACCCTTGCAATTACATGCTATGAAACTTCACAGAGGTTTCCACTAGCATTTTTTCTGAATCAAATTCAAAACTTAGAAAAAGCTTCTAAGATTAATATACTATTTCTTCCATAAAAATAAAGCTAGGCAAAACAACAACTATGCTACAAATTTAATGTCATATATATGCCCTTATATTTGCATAGTGTATTATAAATATAAATATGCATAAAACAGATGGTGTAGGGTTAAAACAGTAAAAACTGCCTTTAAGCACTATGTTCTTCTGAGTGCTTATATACACAACAATACGGCAAATATGTAATGTCCAGAAATAATAGATATTGTTCTGCAAGAATAGAGAGCAAAAATCTTCAAGATCAGGCCTAGCCTAGTCATGCTCCAATTCTAACCAGACTCCAACTAAGTCAGAAAACCAAACACACCCTTAGTGTCTAAGAATGCTTGCATTGGAGTAGGACAATTCCCGCACACAGCAATGCTGAGTTCTATGTGCACCTGGTGTTGGAACATTCCGTAGTTGCTGGGACGCATGCTGTCTGTTCTTTTAAATTTTATTACGAGTCCAGTAGAGATTGATGCAGGTTTACATTTGAAATGTGTCCTTGAAACTTGTATTGGTGTGCTACTGTAACACCCGGTTTTCCAAAGAATACCAACCTTTAACTATATGTGTGCCTAGAATGTCCACACAACACATATAGCGACAAATATGGTAAATATCATAAGTAATGCTTTATTACATTGCGAAACATAATTACATTAAGACTTACAAATATTTCATAGCATAGCGGAAACTATTCTTCGTCTTCTATCTTCGGGTCACCATACTCCACAGGGACGGTTGACTGGGGGAGCACTCGCCTAGTACTTTTGGAATAGCTCATGAAAGCACCTTACTTGAACCACCATCTGGTACCCATCCGGGATTTTTATTAGTGACAACCACAAGCGTCAGCTCACCATACTCAGCAAGTATAATTATGGGGGATACAGAGCTCATAAGGTTGACACAGGCTTATAGCAGTTGCTTTTAGTTGGTCAAGTTTTATTTAAAGTCTACTTTACTATTTTAATGAATAACCCATCTCCCAAGTAAAACAAGTTTATCTCTGAGCATCTTCTTTTAACAAAACCCATCAACACTTCCACAGGTATCAACTGATACAAAAAGGATTCTAGGCTGCTCGTGACCGTGAGCACGGCTGATATATCAGATTGGAAGAATTCTGCAGAATTTGTACAGCTTTAACCCCGAGTCGTGTATACCCATATGCTCGGGGCCCGTCGACCCCATAACACTGCCGAGGTGAGTGAGCAGGGTAACACTGCAAAGCTTTTCACTAATCACCCTAACAAGTTAGTAGTCGCGAGGTTTCAAGCAGCAAGGCGAATGGAGGCTCCCTTCAAGAATGGCACACCATGTGACCGCAGCCCAGCACACATCTTGACAGGCTCGGAACCCATTCTAAAACCCAGGCTCCCCCTCTTGCGCCTTTCGGTAACCACTAACAAGATAGAGAAAATCTAGTTACTTGGCTAAGATCAGAGCCCATTGATTCTCGTGGATGTACGGGTTTCCTAGGAGGTCAACTTTCAATAGAAGTCCTGACGGAGGGCAACTAGAGTACAAAAAACCCATACTCCAGTGCCCTTCGAGCTTTGTTGATAAAAACATATTTTATCCAACATTTCATAATTCTTAAGTCAAGATTCCATAATAACATTGTTGAGCATAGAAGCTAGCAACTCTAATATGCATAAAACCCCCCATAGGTAACAAGGTGATTGGTCGATAAAACCTAAACGGGTATATATGTAGCTAGGGCTCACAAGATTAGACACATGCACATGAATGTATTGTTTAATAGTTGCTAGGTAACAAGAAAAACCATAGGTTATACTTGCCTCCAAATGCTTGCTATCCAAACCTTCCAACTTCTCTTCTGGATCATCCTGCGTAGCTTCTACTATCGATCGCAACAACCAACACAAGCTTGACATTCACCTAGAAATAGTACGCCAAGCATTATAAAAATAAATTACAAAGGTTTTGAAAACGTATGGCTTGTTCTATAATCATGTGAGCGCGAAAACTAAACAAAACAAGAACCACAATTAAAGGATGTGAGAGTTGAATTGTATATGTGGCAAGCATTGGATTAGATGACTAAGTTGGAATTTGGACTAGAACATATCTAACATAACAAAAAGGATTGTATATGTATTATGGTGTATGGTAGAGAAACTGGAATAGACTACATTGGAGAATATGATTGAATTGATATACATCATGTGGCATTCTCTTAGGAATATATGATAATTATGATACGATGTTTCCATCAATAAGCTGGAGTGATATATTAAGGTCGATAGCAAGGATAGACGTTTATTTGTGGTGAGTATGCAATTTAGGAGAATTGATAAAGCATGACCTGAATAGGAGACCTGTGTTTATTGATCACAAGCTCAGGGTTCTAACTCGACGATGTACATGATGAAAAAGATATAGAAAATATACATGCAACATGTGAGGGCATGTCACATGAAGAGAGCATGTCGATCGGAGATGCACTTAGGAATAAACAAATTTGCAAGTTGGTGGTATGCTATTAGGCACCATTGGAGGACTGGGATTGAATAATGGATAACATGATATGACATTGATAACAAGATTTATCTCTGGTTATAGAACATAGCATGACAATTATGGTGGTGGTGGTTTGGACGGGTAGATTATGTCAAGCGCATGGAGACCATGGGTTTAAGGTGGGAAGAGAGGTTACACAAATGGCTTATGTTCTGAATATTCCTTAGAGATATGAGGGAATGATTTTGGATAAGTGGATAGGTTACTTTGAAACATATCATGATCAATGAATGCACTAAGGTGGATGCTACAACAAGGGAAATGTGATCATGGCGATTTGTGCATAGGTTGAGCGTAACCGGTGGAGGACAGCGGGACATATGATGATAGATTGCATGGTTATAACAAATACAAATGGAAATATATTTTGTGGGGTTTCTAGGTACTGCATGAGGGAGGTTATGGCAAAAGGAGGTGACGTTTTGACCATCCGTTGGTAGGAGAACATGATTGCAAGATGTGACTATGTGGTTGTTTGGCATGGCAAGGGCAGCGACAAGTGTCATTATTCATATGATGAAGCTGACTTGGAGGGATGTGTGTAGGTATATCATACACACAACGGTCAAAGGTGCTGATCACCGGAGTGGTCAATCAACGGGAACGCTCGCGCCAACCCGCTGTGGTGCGGCTGCGGGACAGCAGGACAGCAGGACAGTGACCACAAGATAGGAGCATATATCTTTCATACTTTATCATATAGCCATGAAACTTTTCAGAGGTGTGTGCAACTACATAAAGGATAACTTGTCCAAAGGGTTCATCAAGGGGTTCTATGGATCAACGGGAACGCCACTGACAATAACAGGTTGATTGCTGTTTGGGCAGCTGGAGTGCATGGCATGTTGGTGTCGATATCTCGTCCGTGATGGATTTCATAGACAAACAAACTTGTGGGATCATGTGCAGGGATGTCATGAACATGTAGGTCAAAGGGATTTATGATTTGGTCAGCGGATTAGCGGGGAACGCCGAAAGCACTCAGAGATGCCAATCTGTCCAGACAGCAGGGACAGCGGCACGGTGATGACCATATCTCTAAATTCTCAACTCCTATGAAGAAACCATTTTGCAGGGACGTGTTCAAGGATATGAACTACAATTTCACCAAAGGGTTTGATGATTTGATCAAAGGAACAGCGAGGAACGCCGCTGCCCAAAAACAGCAGCGCTGCTGGCCGCCAGGACAGCAAGACATACAACATGTATATTTCATCGGGAATCAACCAAACATCAACAAGGGTACTTGATATTCAGAGAACACTATGAAAACATGATGGGGGACATGATTTAGGGTTCTCACCATGGGTATTGGTGGGGTGGAGCGGGGAAACTCATCAACGATTGCCGGTGATGATAACGCGGTTCAACGGTGCATCCTTCTCGCGATGTGGTTGATCGGGGCGACATCCATGGTGGTAGAAGCCACCACCACGTCATGGTGAGCAGGGAGGTTGATGGTGAACTCCTCCAAATCCTTGTTGGGTGCTTGGGAAGGAAATCAAGGTGTTTAGATGGGTTGCAATCGCCGAAACACTTCGTTTCCATGGACGGGATGGAGAGAAAAATTGGGGATTGGTTGGGGCAGCCATGGAGGAGAATGAGGAAGAGAAGGGGCATCTCCCCTCTGTTCTTGACGTGGGAACTGAAGGGGGAGGCGTGAGGGGGCTGTGGGGGAGTTATACTTGAAGGGGAAAGGGTGGGAGACCAAAGGGTTGGAAGGCAAAGGGTCTTGTCTTGATATTTTCTTGACTTGGTTGATATTTTTGTGCAAGATGGAGAGGACATCAGGTGGGTGACGTGGGATAGGTGAGAGGAAGAGGTAGAGGGCTGGTTGGGCTTGGTGTTGACCCACAAATGAAAGGAAGATGGTTGGGTTTTGATCCGCGGCGAGAGATAACTCAAACTTTGTACCCGATTCGGCTCGGAGCGATGTCGGATGACGAAATGAGTTGGGTCGATCCATTAGCAAAAGAAATAAAGATGGGGAATATGGTTTACTAATGGGATAGATTTAGGTGCTTGTATGAAAACAAGAATATAATATGGAATGATAGTGTTGAGCTCGGCTCGCTAAATTCGTAGAGACACGATAGGGGTTTCAGGAAATTTAGCGTTCCAAAATGGTGAGACCAAGACCGTATGGTTTTCAAGGATGGTTCAAAAATATGTTTGGGTTTGAACAAGAGGAGAATGAGTGGAGGAGAAAGAGTCCATGTGTATGTTGCCCAAAGGTCGGGGAAGGTGAAGAAAGTTGAAATTGAGATTAACATGGGTACACAACATGTGATTATTTTGACTTGAACAAAGTGATGGTAGAGTTGCATGAGAGGAATGGGATACAATGATTGATCATTAAGCATATGTTTTGAGATTTGGATAAGACTCAGTCAAAGAGGATTGGAAGCTCAAATATAAGGAAGAAAGGATAAAAGAGAGAACAAGTTAGGATATGAAAAGTTAGGAATTTTGAAAACATGAGCTTGGGTGTTTAGCAAGATGAATGTTTGGAGATCCATCAAGGATTTTTAGAATAAGGATCAAGGTATATTGTTCCAAGTATTTAATTATAGATGGAAACTTGATCAAAGATCTTAGGATATTTGATTCCAATAAAACCCTATGCGCATTTGAAAACATTTAAAAATCATTTTTCATACAAAACACTATGCAAAGGCATGAATGAAACAAACCATTAAATTCAGTTTTCCAAAAATTTTGGAAACTCACATTTTTAATATCTAAATTGTAAATAACTTAAGCTAAGTTGGTATTTTTAGAAAAGGGTAAAAATCTTTTGTTTTGTTTTTAATGTTTTCTAGTCACATCCCAAAATAGAAATTTTGGGGTGTGACAGCTACTCGACGATTTATGCTAGTATAATATACTAATATACTGTATAGGTTGTAGTTATATTTGGATGGAGAGAACGGAGAATAAAAAATAGCAGTTCTATAGCATTTTAATGTCATTATTGATACTGTGATTCCTAGATGAATTGATGCAGCTGTTCTCTGCCCTGATCTCATGGATTGCCTTTTGATTTCAGTCATTTATATCCATAGTAGTCCTAATCAGCTGTGCAAAAGTCTTGTCATGAGCTGAGCATTACACTACCTCTTAGCCATAGTTTACTGTTTACCCTTGTATCCCTCGTAGGAATACGGTGTCTGCAAATGCTGATTAATTTTTTTAAATTGCTTGATGGGTACAGAATATGGCAAGCTGATATCATAATAAATTCTGTCACACCCCAAAGTTTCTATTTTGGGATGTGATTAGAAAGCATTAAAAACAAAACAAAAGATTTTTACCATTTTCTAAAAATTCTAACTTAGCTTAAGTTATTTACAATTTAGATATTGGAAAATGTGAGTTTCTAAAAAAATTTATGAATAATTTAATGGTTTATTGCATTCATGCCTCTACATAGTGTTTTGTATGAAAAATGATTTTAAAAGTTTTCAAACGCGCATAGGGTTTTATTGGAATCAAATTTCTCAAAATCTTTGATCAAGTTTTCATCCATGATTAAATCCTTGGAACCATACACCTTGATCCTTGTTCCAAAAACCTTGATGGATCTATAAACTTTTATCTTGCCAAACACCCGAGCTCATGTTCTCAAAATCCCTTACTTTTCATATCCTAACTTGTTTTCTTTTTCCTCCTTATATTTGAGCTCCTAATGCTTTTTGATATCGAGTATTCTCCAAATCCTTTAAACCTATGTTTAATGATCAATCATTGTATCCATTCCTCTCATGCAACTCTACCATCACTTTGTTCAAGTGAAATCAATCACATGTTGTGTACCCATGATAATCGCAGTTCTGACTTTCTTTTCTTTCCTTACCTTGGACAACCTCTACTTGGACTCTTTATCCTCCACTCATTCTCCTTTTGATCAAAGCCAAACATATTTTTGAACCATCCTTAAAAAACCATACGGTCTTGGTCTCACCGTTTTAGAACGCTAAATTTCCCGAAACCCCTTATCATGTCTTTGTGAATTTAGCGGGCCAAGATCAACACTCCCATTCATATTCTCTTCTCTTGGGACAAATCCATAAGTTACCCAATTAGTAAACTATTCATCCATCACTCTCTTTTGCTACTAGGGTCAACCCAACTCGTTCCGTCCTCCGATATCGCTTCGGGCCGAATCCGGTCCAAACCTTACTGTAACTTTCGCCGTGGGTCAAAGCCCAACCACCCTCCTCTCATTACACCATGTCCAACCAGCCCTCTACCTCATCCTATCACCTCTCCCACGTCACTCACCTAAAACCCTCTCCATATTGCACAAAAATATCAACCAAGTCAAGGAAATATCAAGACAAGACCCTTTGCCTTCCTACCCTTTGGTTTCCCACCCTTTCCTCTTCACATACACCTCCCCCACAGCCCCCTCACGCCTCCCCCTTCATTCCCCACGTCAAGAACAAAGGGGAGATGCCCCTGCTCCTCCTCATCCTGCCCCATGGCTGCCCCAACAATTCCCCAACATTCTTCTCCTTCCCCTCCATCAAAATGAAGTGTTTCGGCGATTGAACCCATCTAGCCACGTTGATTCCCTTCCCAATAACCCAACAAGGATTTGGAGGATTTCACCATCAACCTCCCTGCTGTTCAAGGCATGGTGATGTCTTCTCCTACCATGGATGTCACCCCGATCAACCGCATCACGAAAAGGATGCACCGTTGAACCGCGTTGTCATCACCGGCCATCGTTGATGTGCTTCCTCACTCCACCACACCAATCCCCATGGTGAGAACCCTAAATCATCTGTCCCAACATGTTTTCATATTTTTCTCTGTATATCAAGTACCTTTGATGATGTATGGTTGATCCCCGGCGAAGTTTACCCCATGTATGTGTTGCTGTTCTGGCGGCCTGTTTTGTTGTTGTCGGAATTGGCGTTCCTTGCTGTTCTTTTGTTCAAACCACCAAACTCTTTGGTCAAATTGTATTTAATATCCTTGAACATGCCCCTGTAAAATGGTTTTCTCATAGGGGTTGAGAAACTAGAGGCATCGTCATTTCTGTGCCGCTGTTCTTGCTGTCCGGGCAAATTGCAGCGCTGAGTGGTTTTGGCGTTCCCCACTAATCCGCTGTCCCAATCACCAAGCCCTTTAATACACTTCTTCACTACATCCATGCACATGATCCCACAAGTTGGTTTGGTTATACAATTCATGGTGGCCGAGATATCGAGACCGAATTGTCTGCCACTCCTGCTGTCCAAACAGAAATCACCCTGTTTTTGGCAGCGGCGTTCCGGTTGATGTAGTGATCCCCTTGATGAACCCTTTGGCTATATTATACTTAATATAGTTGGACACACCTCTGTAAACTTTCATGGCTATAGGATCAAATATGAAAGGGATATGTTCCTATATTGTGCTCGCTGTCCTGCTGCCCTGCAGCCGCGCTGATGCCGGTTGGTATCCGTGTTCTCGATAATTCGTCACTCCAGTGACCAAACCCTTAAACCACGTTGTGTATCATATACCTACACACATCCTTGCAAGTTGGTTTGATCATATGAATCATGATGCTTGAGTTATAATCATCGTCGTGTCGCTGCCCTTGCCATGCCAACAGCCACACAGTGCCACCTTGCAATTTTTTTCTCCGTCAAACCAATGGTTGAAACATCATATACTTTTGACACAATATGTCTCATGATATTCCTTGCAACCCCAAGTAGTTGATCACTACATGTATTTACTATATAACCTTGCAATCTATCATATTTACCGCTGTCAATCACCGGTTCCGCTCAACCGATGCTTGAATCGCCATAATCTTGTTGTCCTTTGATCTAACATCCACCTCAGTGCATTTGTTGGTCATGATATGTTCTGAAGTAACCTATTCACTTATCCAAAATCATTCCCTGATATTTCTAAGGAATATTCGGAACACAAGACATTTGTGTAACCTCTCTTCCCACCTTAAATCCATGGTCTCCATGCGCTTGACATGATCTACCCGTCTAAACCGCCACCACCATATTTGTCATGTGATCTTCTATAACCAGATATAAATTTTGTTACCAATGTCATATCATATTATCCATTATTCAATCCAAGTCCTCCAGTGGTGCCTATTAGCATACTGCCAACTAGCAAATTTGTTTCATCCTAAGTGCATCTCTGATTGACATGCCCTCTTCACGTGACACACCCTTACATGTTGCATGCATATTCTCTATATTTTGGCCATCATTTAAATCATACAGGCAGAACCATGCGCTATATTTTAGTTAATCCTATCAAACCACATCACTCCACCATGATCTTGTGACCACTAAACATATTCTCCTTTTCAAGTCATGTTTTTCAACTCTCATAAAATACATCCTCACCACAAATAAATGTCTATCCTTAGTATCAAACTTGATATGTCACTCCAGATTAGTCATGGCAACACTATATCACTAATTCTCATATATCCCTAAGAGCATGCCACATGATGTATATCAATTCAATATTATTCTCCTATGCCTATTTCAGCATCTCAAACATATCCCTACCACACTCCATAATACATATCATGCTCTCCAAAGCCAAACCCTATGTTTAGAACCTAATATATATTCAATCCTTTTTGTCATGTTAAATATGTTCTATTCCAAATTCCAGCTTGTTCATCTAATCCAATCCTTACCACATGTACCTTTCAACTCTCACATCCTTTAATTATGGTTCTTGTTTTGTTTAGTTTTTGCGCTCACACGATTATAGAACAATCCATATATTTTCAAAACCTTTGTAATTTATTTTTATAATGCTTGGTGTATTGTTTTTAGGGTCATTTTCAGATGCTTGTTTGGTTGGTCCTATCGATAGAAGAAGCTCGAGGATGATCCAGAAAAGAAGTCAGGAGGTTTGCATAGCAAGCTTTTGGACGCAAGTGTAACATGAGTTCTCTTGTTACCTAATAACCATTTAATCACCTTTCATATGCATGTGTCTAATATGATAAACCTATAAAGATTTTACCTAGAACTATTGATATCTTGTATCCTTATTACCTATGGGTTTTTGCATATGGGTATAGTTGCTTAGTTTGCTATCACCAATAATAAAGATCTATAATATTGATTAATGGTTTATGCAACTATGGATGAAAGATGCTTTTAAGCAACATGGACAGAAGAGGGCTAGAGCATTGGGCCTTTTTGTTCACTCTAGTCTGGCCTCTGTATGCATCTGAATGTTAAAGCGGCCACCCAGAATTTATCGTACAACCGTGGGGATCACATGGCTCTGATCTTAGATGAGTAACTAGATCAACTCTAGCTTGTTAGTAGTTACCGAAAGGCGCTAGAGGGGAGTTTAGGTTCAAGAATGGGTTCCGAACCTGTCAAAATGTGTGCTGGGCTGCGGTCACATGATGTGCCAATCTTGAAGGAGCCTCTATTCGCCTAACTGAAACCTCGCGTCTACTAATTTGTTAGGGTGACTAGTGAAAGGCTTCGTAGTGGTTCCCTGCCCGCTCACCTTGGCAGTGCTTGTGGGTCGACGGGCCCCGGACATCTGGGAATTCACGACTCATGGTGAAAGTGTACACACTCTGCAGAGTTTAATCAAACTGATATATCAGTCGTGCTCACGGACACGAGCGACCTGGATCCTTTTCGAGACATATGATTCTATGGATGGGTTTGGGATGATGAATTAATCTTGATGATAATTATTATACTCTCATTTGGAGTGCTAAGCATAACTTAGTTACATAGGCTCTTAATAAGTAAAATGTGACCAACTAAAAGTGCTTACCGCAGTTCAACCGTGTTAGTCTTTTGAGCCTTACATCCCCTCATGTTATTCTTACTGAGCATGGTGAGCTGACGCTTGTGGTTGTCACCAATAAAAATCCCGGATGGGTACCAGATGGTAATTCAAGTAAGGTGCTTCCATGAGCTGTTTCAAGAGTACTAGGCGAGTGCTCCCCCAGTCAACCGTCCTTGTAGAGTTTGGTGACCCGAAGATAGAAGACGAAGAATAGTTTCCGCTGTGCTATGATATGTTTGTAAGTCTTAATATAAATATATTTCGCTATGTAATAGAGCATTGCTTATGATATTTACCATATTTGTCACTATATGTGTTGTATGGACATTTTGGACACACGTATAATTAACGCTTGGTATTCTTCGGAAAACTGGGTGTTACAAATTCATAATAGAATATGTACATGGATACAGAGATGGGTGAATTGCCTTCCAATTATGCTACCTCCAAACAATAGACTTGTCGCACATCACAACACCAAGTAGTATTTTATTTTTCTTTCCATTGTCAATCCCTGCAGCAAGGCCAAATTGCATGCAGTTCATCCTTAATTGATACATTACATGGGCACGCACACGCACTAACAAAAATAAAATGCACCGCATGCAAACACGAATATGCTCCAGGAAAAAAAAATTGTTGAATACAGTGGGGTAACTTTTTCATGGAAATTGCTCTAAAACATAGACGCTGAGTCGGTGAATGGCAATCTGTTGCTGTACAACCTTCCACAGAAACCCACCGGTCTACTGTGCAGCACCCACAAGCAGCTTCTCATCTCCAATGATCCACCTCGTCAGCTGGCTCGGATCCTCTGCGAGTGCTCCACATGAAGGGATGATGCTCAGGTCCGACCCTATGATCTGGTAGTCATCCAGCGCGGCTTGCATTTCAGCTTCTACCCGTGCATCATTTGAAACGTCAAGATCCACGCTAAGGGCCTCCGCATAATGTCGCTCTTTCTCAGGGTCATGCTCAAAAGGATCCATGACAGCTCCCTACATTATCGCAAACATAAATGTGTGAAGCTCGTACATCCAGAACCAAGATGACTAGATTGGTTGTTTTTCTTTTTTTTTCACAACCATTGAGGCACTCACCTGACAGAGTTCAGAATAGTGCTTGTAAGCCCCGCTGTTTTCATCTCGGTCATATATTAGTGTTCCACCATACCAGCCATTCTCTACATCCGCTGTTGTGAATGCAAGATACCTGCATATTGCAAAGGTAACAAAATTTCCAAAATTATCTACAAAGAAATGTGAAAATGATGGGTACCAATCATGCGCTCTGACAAAGAAGTCATTTGTAAAGAGTTATAGCAATTTTATGGAGTCACCTTCTGAAAATGTCCTCCTCACATGATTCAACTGAGGAGGATAGCCAATTTAGTTCCCCATAAATAAAGACATTTGACTCATCTTTGTTCCCCTCGTTCACGTTTTCAACCGGGGCAACTCTTGCAGTTGAAATTGTCTCCGTATGTTTCCTTTGACCAAACAACCAGTTTGGGCTTTTAAGTTGTATTTCACTGAACCATAAATGCATGCTGTCAGAACAACATCACGGAAATAAATTCAACCAAGAACAATATGTGACAAGTGGGAAAACCACATACGCTGCATCTGGTGCCATTCCAGAAGTTCCAACACCTCCACTTAGCTTCAGATCAGGATCACAATGAAGTCTTACACTCCTTATGGAACTACATGTTCTTTCTATAAGTTTGTCAAATGAAGTAAGTTTCATCCGTGAGAAATCCTCTTTACATGCTGGAACAGGGCTCAATAAGGTTCCAGGGTTGAATGCAGCTCCAGATCCCACAAACACATTATTTCCAGGCGCAGAACTGTGAGTTGTTATCTTGTTAAGGGACTGAAATAATTGTCATAATAAGTGAACCGAATAACCACTAAAACTTGCCTCAAGTGGTAGCTATCAGACATGAGATCATCCCCAGCTGTTGTCACATGAAGATAGTAATCGGTATCCAGCTCCCAAAGAGCTGGTTTTCCTTCTTGTGGTTGAAAATACCCAAGAAATCTGATAGTACCACCGAACTAGAATTAGCAGAGGTAATCATTGCACCCATGACAGTAAACAACTCAAGAGCTGGTTCACTACCTTATATGTTTAATACATCTATGAAGATAAAGCAACACGATAGACTTACAGATTTATAGCATCCTGCTTCTCACCATCAGTGTAGGCATTACTGTAATACCGTTTAATTGATTTCAGGAACTCTCGAGACTGAGTAGTAGCCTTCCACTTCCCTTGCCTCTCAGGGAAAACCTGAAATTGTATTAATTGGACCGTACTGAATGTCTGAAACCAGGGAAGGACCAAAGAGGCAATAGCAGATAGTTCTGCCGACCACCTTTATCTTAAGTTCTAGACCCCAAAAACAGAAAAGAAAAGGACTTCTGGAATCTGAACCCTATGGGCATTACACGACTTGCAATTATTCTTAATTTAATATGTGCTAACGAATATTTACTGACCGTGTTATGTGCCGCAGATCCTCCATACTGATGAGCAAGTGCATCACCCATACTCTGGTACATTTCCATCAAAGCAGAAGCAATGCTGCTATCAGGGTGGATTTTTGAAACATTTGTCAGTCCCATTGCATGAAGTTGCCTCCCCAAAGCAGCAAGGCCATAAGCATACTGTGCAACATTTGTGCGATCCAGGCAATCTATGCAATTTGTACGAAGAACTCCGGTTTGGTAACAGGGAGTATCACCAAGAAACTCTTGTTTGCTAGCCTCATTTCTCATATCCTGAAAGCTTGTAGAACTAAGTGCTTCAGCATTACTAGAAAGCCTTGAAAGATCTCCAGAACTAGCCCTTATATCAAGGGAGCCATCCCTGCGCAGAAAGAGCATTGACAATAGTTAGTATTGGTAGTATCCCAAGATGCTAGTGTGGTATTGACAGATGATTAGCCATATGAAATTGCTCACTTCTTAGGGCCTGTTTGGATTAACTAGGACTAGTGATTAGTTAGAACTAGTGATTAGCTAACTAGTGATTAGTTTATCCCTGTTTGGATCCCTGGACTAATAGGTACTACTATTTCTACAAAACGTCATTTATACCCCTGAGCTTGTTCAGTCCGTTCGCCTGTGCGTTTCTGCCCAACTGCACGTCACATTGGTCTCTTGCCGGTACGTTTCCTGTTGCCGATTGCTCTGTGCTAGCTGGATGAAAAAAAAAGTACGGTATAGAAAAGTAAATTGGTGATTAGAAGATGGGCTGCCTCGTCTCTTGGGAATTGCCTGCCTGGGGTCGGAGCTTGGGGACCAGCGCTTGGAGAGGTAGGTTCCGTACAGTGCGAGCAGCAGGAGGCGGCGTAGGCAGGCCGGCCACGGGCGCGCCCGACACCGCGTGGGGGAAACGCGGTGACGGCGGACGGAGCAGGAGTAGCTGCGGAACCGAGACGATGCGGTTATGCAAGGGCACACGGTGTCTTTTTTCCAACGTTGAAAAGTTTAGCCCCAGGCCTTGACTAAACTTTAGCCCATCAATTAGTTCACCTGTTTGGATTCTAGAGGGCCAAACTTTAGTAACTAGTTGTTAGCCCAAGGGATCCAAACAGGCCCTTATATTTGATATCTCAATATCTCAATTCTTGGATAAAAAATGTGCAGGATATAACGGTCCTATTTGTTGTAAGCTACACATTCTTTCTAACAGATTGCATATTTACCTTGCTGTGCTAGTTCGACTAAGCTGAATTGACCTTTTTTTCTGGACTTTTGGCTTTCCACTGTAGTAAAACCCAGTGAGGTCCAGTGCTTCACCTGCAACTTTTCCTAAAACACCTAGTACATTTGCAGATTTGCTGAAAAAGTAAAGTGTAAAACATTAGCATGTGAACAAGCACTAGCTTGCAAAAGTTTGAAGGTAGCCAAGAAGCACTTGAAAACCTTTTAGCAAATTTATGAAAATCCCAGTGGATGAATCTCAACTTCTTCTCCTCTGGGACATGTTGATTAAGATATTCAACAGCTCTACAATATTCACGCCTGAGCATCATTTCACGTGGCCTTTTTTCAACAGTCTACATATAAAATTGAAAATCTTGATGAGTAATACATAGAAGACAAAAGTTAACATGTTGGTTATCAGTACAAACAAGCCAACAAAGCGTAGCAACTAGTAACACAGCTACACTACTAACTAACATGTCCATGCAGAAAATAAAAGATATACAGATCGTTCAGTTCAGTTGACTCCCCAATGCATAGAACTGTAATATAGTGTAGTTTATACTGGAAAGGCATGAAGAATCAATAAATGTATGAGACACGAAGGACATATCAATGTGTAACTGTAGCAATCAATTCCTATGCAATGCACTAGTTAGGGTTAAAGCCTCACATACCCAACTAATCAGCAAATGAAGATATTTGGGGATCGCAAAATCAAGTTGCAAGTATGTACCTTTATCAAATTAAGTATTATGATAGGATGTCCATATCGCCGGGCGAGATCATCAAAATGTAATTTTGTTGCTTCATATGTGGGATCATATCTCTGTACTGCAGCGAAATTCAAGGTGAGAAAGAAGTGTTTTTTTTTTTGTCGGATGTATTTTCTCTTTTGTCACGTGTGAGTTTTGTACATATTTGCTAATACCTGATATGTATGTACTCAGGCCTAGATGGTCACTATGAAAAAATGAAAACAGGTGCTACTCATAAAAAATTTTGTTTATTTCAAGGCCTAAACGAATAGTCATATTTGAAGTTGAAGAGTGCATCAAGCATCTAATAGGCAAACCTCATGACCATTCTCTGATGTGCAAGTCTGTTATTCTACCATATAAGGAAATAAAATGTTGAGATTTTATATGAATGCGGGTGTGTTATTCTACCATAAGGATAAACTCTTAAGATTTATATGAACAATCCTGCAATCAAACTATTATCAGTAGGTCTGAGATTATAATCAATGATTCACAAAATCTACTTACCAAAAATATCCGGCTTAGGACTGAGTCGAGAAGCCTCTTGTGACCAAAAGAGAGGAATTGATCCTCGCATCTGTACTACAGCACTCATTCTTCCCTTCCAGGAACCAGCCTCTTCTTCAAAGACTATCTGCTCTGTTTCAACATCATTAGCAACTTTTCCATGGTCATTCACACCTCTTTTCAAATACCTAGAGAAACCGTGTAGCGGTAGTAAATTTTCAATTGAACAAAAATAAGATAATGCATAACTTGCAGTCTTGCAGAGCAGAGAGAAATGTTCAGTCGGTAAGTAAATGAAAGATGAGAGGAAATTAGTGTTGATTTGAAAGGTCTCGCATCAGAATGATTGATCCAATAAAGATCTTAGATATATGAGTTCTAAGTTTTTGGAACAAGGTGTGCATTTGATAGATCAATAGCGACAATAGAATAGTATGCTCAATGGAAGAGAACCTAAACCTCGATAATGAGTAAATGACTTCATCTTACACGAATGAAAAAAGGAAATCAAGAAGTGACTAGAAAACAAACAAACAAAGATTACCGTGTCCCGGCAAAGTGTCGAGATCTTCTAGAACTGAGAACCACATTTATTTCTCTGCCAAAAATTGACAGCTTGACCTGCAAAATAAATAGGAACACTTAATTAGGCATTATGCAAGACCAAGCCACTTTCCAAATCTCATAGGAAAAAAAAAAACTTAAAAAGGTGGCAGATAGTTTATAACTAACCTGCTTGAAGTGCCCATGGACAAGAGCTACTGTCCAGAGAGTATTGCGGCACCTTGAACGTATTGGCTCTGTCAGGAAAGTGTTCCAAACAAACAAATTTTCATAAGGCATTTCCTTCATCCCTGCAGAAGTAACGTTCTGCTGCAGGCTCTGCATAATGGGATATGTGTAGCTATAGAAGAAATCCTTGGTGAGATCAACGCTAGCCAAAAGCTTCTTGTACCTATTGTTACAGAGGTATAAGTTCCTCAATTCAGCGAATGTACAGTAATATGTGCAAACTCAAAAGTGTGAAACAGCACAGGGGGGGAAAGGCTCCTTGTACCTGAGCTCATTCTTAGAGGTTGCAACATCTGTTTGCACTGACGAGTGTGGGATGGTGATCATCTGGCTCTCATCTATACAATATATAGCATGCCCACAAATGCAACCAATTTGGCGGCGCTTGGTGACTAGAATCAGGTAATACGACTCCAGGAACTTGATGCAACCTACATAGCAAGCCGAAAACCAAAACAAGAATATTGAGAAACAACCGCAACAGGATAGGGGGCTGCAGTTGAAGAGAGTAGTCAACAGTCACCAACTTAAGAAAGGAACATAAGGTAATATATACAAATGCCATCTCTCCTTCCCTCCCTCAGTCCCTCCACTATTGTGATCATAACAACAAATCCTAGCATCTGAAGGTAGTGTTATCTAAAGAGCAATATAGTGTTGGGAATCCAATTTCCAACACAGAGCGACAGCAGGTAGGTGAATGAAGAATGGATATTGAATGCAACTAAGTGATCGCTGAGAAAAGGGGGGAAGAAGGTAGGGAGACGGACCTGCGATGCCGTAGGCCTTGGTGACGAAGGTGAGACCTCCAGTGGCCCGGTTGCCCTCGTCGATGCGCTGGAGGAGGCTCTTGACCTCCTGCAGCGAGTACCAGACGGGGTCCTCGCTGACGTTGAGCTCGGAGGGCTCGGAGCGGTCGATCTTGAGCACCCGGAACCAGCGCTTCTCCCGCGAGCTCCCGATCACGTAGAACCTCTGCGGCCCAGCGAGCAACAACACCGCGCTGATGAGCGATCCCAATCGAATGGGGAACGAGGAGGCAGGTGGTGTCATGTGGTGAGGTGCTCACCGCGCGCGTCTCGTAGAGGCGGAACTTCTCCAGGGTCGCCGCCAGCGACGGGTCGTCCGCCTCCGCCTCCGCCCCCGCCGTCATCTCGCGAGATGCCGCCCCGCCTCGCCTTCTCCCGCCACGCGAGATGGATCGATCGAGCCGACGCCACAAGGAAGGAGACGAGAGGAAAGAAAGGCGGAGAAGGCGCACGCGCCCGATCTTGCAGGGTGCCCGTTACCCAACACAGGTGGCGTATTCCAATAGAATACGTTTCCTACAGAGAGAGCTTGAGGAGAAGCTCTCCCCATCATATTTTGTTGCTTCCTCCCTATGTCCTTTTTTAAATGTCGTTTTCGGTTTTCGTACTACAAGTTTAACTAAATTTATAGAAAATACACGTAATATTTGTATGTTTAAATAAATTTATTAAAAAACTAGATTAAAAGATATCTCTAATAATATCAATCATGTATCATAAACGTTAAAATTTTTATATAATTAATTAAAATTATTTTTCAAAAAGCGAGAACGACAAATATTTAGAGACAGAGGGAGTATTTGCTACAAGCTCTTGTTATCTATTATTAGTATTAGTCGACGTTGATCGTTCATACTATGTGTAGAAGCGCCAATGGATTCTATACGCACATACACGATTAATTGTGTGCTACTATCATCTATATTTTTCCTATCGTGCTACGCTCCATAATTCAATTGTATTGGAACTTAATTAAATTTAATCTATATCTATTACTAAAGGGAGAAGATTTCTTCCCTCTTTTTTGTCAATAATTTTTGTTCTGGCGTTGCCGCTCAAACCCTGCTAACTCCGGGCCCAACCGTTCCGCGCAGCCGCGTGGAGCTGGGCACACTTACGACGTTTTAGCTGTTTTCTCCATATCGGACTCTTAGCCATTGAAATCCAATCCAGCCAATCTAATCCAAGTCCAAATCAACGCCTCCGCTGTTGCTCCCGGCCCCCGCGCGGAATCCACCCTCGCACGGCCGCCTCCACCTGCACCTTCCCGTGCTCCCCGGCAGCCCCCGCCACCACCGCCGCGGCAGCCCCTGCCTCCGCCGCCCCGACCGTCACCGCTCGCCTCAACGACGAACCATGGTCCGGCCATTGACAACCGCCCTAGGCTCGCCCTTCTCTAACCACCAGATGCGAACGACCGTGGCCGCGCGGCTACACCCGCCCCAACGTCAGGTCCAACGGTGCCCGACCATGGCCGCGACTCGCCCGTTCCGGCCTCGGGTTCGGTGCTGCATCTGCTCCCTATGCACGCGATTCAGAGTGTCGCTGGACTAAGGCGACTGCGAGGGCTGTGATTCGGAATCACTCTGGCATGTGGCGGGTGTACCTGTCCTACACTACACCTCACCTTCTACTAACTCAATCGATTCGATCCGCGGAGACCTGATTGGATCTGTAAGTTTTTGGAATTTTTTGGTTTGATCCATGGCATCGAAGAGGATCCTCATGGAGTTGAAGCACCTTCAGAACGCCCCGCCCACCTCCTGCATTCCAGGTGATTTTTATGTGATGGAAAGTTTCTGGGAACATTGCTTTGGTTTAATCATCCTATAGTGGTTTTGGCAATGTGTCTATTGTCGGCAGAGGAGGAGCTACTACTCAAGGTAAAAATTCTCTGCCCACCTGCTGAGGTCGTCATGATCATTAGCACATATAAGAGTTGATGATGAACCTGATCTTATGTGATTGTGATGAACAGGAACAGAATATGCGGCTCGAACCTGAGAAGGCGTGGGAACAAACAAGAGCCTACTGGACGAACACGTTTCGTATCACCTGTGCTAGCACAACGTTATTGTAACACTTTCGTTTCTATTTGATAATTTTTGTCCAACCATAGAATAACTAAACTCAAAAGATTCATCTCGACATATACATATAAACTGTGGAATTACTTATTTCTTACCTACATTTAATACTTCATGCATGCGTCTAAATATTCGATGTGACAAGAAAAAAATCCAGAAAAAGTTTGGGAACTAAACGGTCCCTATGTTGCCGAAATCCAGAAAAAGTTTGGGAACTAAACGGCCCCTATGTTACTGAAAGCATGATAGTGAATGGGTGAATTGTACATTTATACTTTTGTCGGGTACCAAAGTATGGGGTACCCAATTTCGATGAAAAATATATATTCCCAACACGGCCCGGCCCAGGTAAGGCCAGCGGAAGCCCACGAAGGCTGCGCCGACGGAGGCCCATGACGATGCTGTGTCAGGCGCCAATTCTCCGATTCGCCCGAGCTTCACCATCCCCCTTGAGCGCAATCTTTCAAAGGCATCCCATGCATAGTTGACGTCAGCAGAACAATTTTGGACCGCAAGGGACCTCTCTGACCACTTTACAGGCATGGTCCCATCGGATGGGTCCCTCGACACAACAGCGCCCCGAACGCGCACGTTCGCCGTACCAACTGCCCCATCTCCTCTGGCAGGCGATCTGACGGTCCTCCTCCTCCCACGCCGCTACAGGGACAGTCAACCGTACGGCTCCCCGGGCTGACGAGGGGATTCGCCAAATACGACGGCGACCGCCATACTCCGGCCACACGTGTGACACCAGGAAATGGGGGACAACGGTCGTCCGGCCAACCCGGGGGAATGGGCGAGCCTTACGACCGGTCTTGCCAACCCCCTGGAATGTACCTACCGGGGAAAAAGAAGCGCCCGAGGGAGGCCACTCCTCCCGCTCTGTGCCATCGAGCCCCCGACGGCACCAAGGCTTTCCGAGTCTCGAGAGCTTGTACCCGGAGGTCAAGCTATCTACTCGTTGCACTGTGCAGGGACGGACACGATGGCATGACATATCGCCATGCAGCCAACCATAACCAGCACTGTGAGGCGCCTTAGAACTCACCAATAGAACAGTGGCACATCAGCCGAATGACTAATGCCATGCCGCCGAGGCGCCAAGACGAAGGCGTGGCTAACGATCGCCACCAGTCATCACCAACTCCGCCATGCCGAGTACTGTAACATATGACAACATATGTAACTCTAGCCCTTCCCTTATAACTATAAAAGGGAGAGCAGAGGCCAGCCTTAGACAATCTCTCAAGCTCACACACACTCACGGCCACTCACAACATACTACAACAAGCAATCTGTACGCACTTAGACACTCGTAAGAGACGTGGGAACACTTTCCTCTCTCGCTCAGCTTGTAACCCCTACAACAAGCACCCCGGTACAAGGCAACACGACTCGATCCCACACTGGACGTAGGGCACTCATTGCCTGAACCAGTATAAATCCTGTGTTTCCCCTTGCACACCACCCGTAACCTCAACCGCAAAACAAAAGTTTACTAGCCGGTGTTAGCATCGCTAAAACTAGCACCGACAGTTGGCGCGCCAGGTAGGGGCCTTTTGTGTATTGACTTAGGTTACGGATGGCAGACACCTCCATGACGCTTCCGGCTGGCGCGGTGCTCCGGTTCGGGAGTCTTGAATTCGTGGCCACCGGCCACGGGCTCGAGATGAACCCACGCCCAACTGAGCCCCGCACCATCATTGTCCTAACCCCGGACCATTAGGCGGCCGGGGGAAGGACCACGGCAACGCTTCCTCTCGTCCCAGAGGACGAGGGGAACGCTGCACGCCGCGCTTCCCGGCGGACCAGGAGGAGGAGGCGCAGCCGCGCCAACCTGCCCTTGGTCGCGGAAGGCGCGGCCAACCAGGTGCCCCCAGCAGGGGACGCCAACCCGGCACCGGCCGCCACCCTGACACCTCCGGCGCCGGCAGCTGCACACCCGTCAACCGCCCAAAGGCCGGGCGGGGGCGGGATCGCGGCGTCAACGGGTCTCTCTCTCCGCCCTCATGGCAGGAGGGGGACGGTGCCGTCATCTCTCTTCGGGCTCCAGAGCGCTGTGGATGCCCACGTCCACGCGGTCCGCGCTTTGTTGCACGATTTGGTGGAGACACCTGTCCACCGTCTCGAGCGTCTAGATGACCTCGTGGGCGACCACGTGGCCTCCCCACCATCTTCTCCCGGGAGCAGTCCCAGGACGTATGGCGGGGGAGAGACGGACTCCACTGATAGCCTCACTCCCCGAGAATAGTCGGAGGAGTGGGATCGTCGCGGTTGGACCTCGCCGTCACGACGGGGCCTCAGCAACGACGACGACGAGTTTTGGGCGAGCGTGGACTTCACCGTCCACCCCGATGACTCAAGGGAGGACGCCCCAAGCGTCGCCACCGACTCTGACCAGTCCTACATCGACCCCGCTCAGGAATGCTACCACTTGGTGCACCCCGAAGATTGATGGGTGGAGGACGTCCATTCAGGGGACGACAACGGCGTACCTCTCCCGCTTCAGCCACAGCACACCCCGCCTCCGACGAATCCGCGGCCTGTGCGGTCAGCTCCGCCGCAGGACCCGGGGGCTGGGACATCTCGCCCCGCGCACCAGTCTCCGGAGCTAGAGCAGCTCCGGGAACTCGAGGCGCGGATGGACGAGGACCGCCTATGCCTCACCCAGCTGCAAGCCGCGCTCGAGCGCGAGGAGTAGCAAGGCACCGGCGGAGCAGCTCATCGCCGGGCTCGGGATGTTCAGGCTCGTATCATCGCCGATGATGGAGCCGGAACACCAGGAGCCCTGCCTCGAGCAAGCCGTAAGCTCACGGAGGCAGCAATGCTTCCGAAGCCTGCCTGAGCCCTCTACCGAGGAGGCACGGCAGCTCCGGGACCAGCTCAAGGACCTCCTGGAGGACGCAGCCGTCCTCCAAGTGGAAAGTTCAGCGTCACGACATCGTGGCACTGAAAGCCACCAACGTGGTGGCGCCACACGCCACGAGCGCGAGCCCTCGGTACATCCCAAGGTCCCGAGAGCCCCGTCGGTTCACCAACAGCTTGGCAAGGACGTCGATGTCCGAGCCATCCTTCAAGCTCGCGGTCGACGGAAGACCGACGGAGCTGCACGTGGCTACCATGTCCATCGGGTCGGGCGCTACGACTCGGACGAGGACCGCGAGCCCTCGCCCGAGCCTTCGGGTCCTCGCGTCTTCAGCGAGGCCATCCGAAGGGCCAGGTTCCCGCCCTGGTTCCGACAGCCGGCCAACATAGCCAAGTATTCGGGGAAAACCAACCCCGAACTATGGCTAGCGGATTATCGTCTTGCGTGCCAACTTGGCGGTGCACAGGATGATCTCATCATCATCCGCAACCTCCCCCAGTTCCTCGCCGACTCCGCAAGAGCTTGGCTGGAACATCTTCCCCCACGGTTGATCTTTGAATGGAGCGATCTGGTCAAGATCTTCGTAGGGAACTTTCAGGGCACGTACGTGCGCCCTGGCAACTCCTGGGATCCCAGAAGCTGTAAGCAGAAGCCGGACGAGTCCCTCAGGGACTACATCAGGCGGTTCTCCAAGTAGTACAATGAGTTGCCCTAGGTCGCCGACTCCGACATCGTCGGAGCATTCACTGCAGGAACTTCCTGCAAAGAGCTCGTTCATGAGCTCGGACACCAGACCCCCACCAGCGTTTCCGAGCTCATGAAGATAGCAACCAGCTTCGTCTTGGGGGACGAGGTGGTAGGAGCCCTCTTCTCCAACCCCAAGGGCAAACGGAAGGAGGAGGCCCCCGAAGGCACCTCTTCCCGAGGCCCAAACAGCAAGAAAAAAAAGGGAAGGGAAAGGCCCCCTCCGCGGTGACTCGCTCGTGGCAGCAACCGAGCCCAAGAGGGAACGACCCCCTCGGGGCCGCTTCGACGAGATGCTTAGCAAGCCGTGCCCTTATCACCAGGGTCCGGTGCATCACACGCTTGGGCAGTGTGTGATGCTCTAGAAGCATTACGGCCGGCAGGCGTTCCGGGACGCCGCTGGCAAGAAGCCCGCCGAGGACAAGGAGGACAAGGACGGGATGGACGACGAGTTCCCGCCCATCGATAAGTGCCTCATGATCTTTGGCGGACCCGGGACCGCTCCCACGCCGCGCCAGCAAAAGCGCGAGCGTCGGGAGGTTTACTCCGTCGGACCAGTGACGCCAGGCTTCCTCGACTGGTCCCACAACGCCATCACCTTCTGCCGGGACGATCACCCGGACTACGTCCCGTCGCCGGGGCGTTACCCACTCGTTGTCGACCCCGTCGTCGGCAACACGAGGCTCTCCAAAGTCCTCATGGACGGAGGCAGTGGCCTCAACATTGTCTACGCTGAGACCCTCGACTTGATGGGGATCAGCGCTCGCTCCTCCGGGCCACGACATCCCCGTTCCACGAGATAGTGCCCGGGAAGAGCGTCCAACCCCTCGGGCAGATCGACCTGCCTATCTACTTCGGGACTCCTGACAACTTCAGGAAGGAGGTCCTGACTTTTGAGGTGGTAGGCTTCCACGGCACCTACCACACCATCCTCGGGAGGCCATGCTATGCCAAATTCATGGCGGTCCCGAACTACACCTACCTCAAGCTCAAGATGTCGGGGCCAAAGGGGGTAATCACCATCGGCACTTCCTACCAGTACGCGTACCAGTGCGACGTCGACTGCTGCGAGTACGCCGGCGCGCTGGTGGAGTCCGAGGCCCTCATTGCCGACACCGAAAGGCTGGCAAAGGAGGTCCCCGACCCCAAAAAGGTCACGGGCACCTTTGAGGCCGCTGAGGGGGTGAAAGAGGTACCCCTCTACCCGAGCTCTCCCGACGGCAAGGTGCTGAAGATCAGCGCCACCCTCGACCCGAAATAGGAGGCTGTGCTCGTCGACTTCCTCCGCAAGCACGCCGACGTGTTTGCTTGGAGTCCCTCGGATATGCCAGGCATCCCGAGGGAGGTCGCCGAGCACTCCTTGGACATCCGGGCCGGGTCCAAGCCGGTGAAGCAGCGCCTGCGCCGATTCGACGAGGAGAAGCACCGAGCCATCGGGGAGGAGGTGCAGAAGCTTTTGGCGGCCGGATTCATCAACGAGGTCTTCCATCCAGAGTGGTTAGCTAATTCTGTTTTGGTTAAAAACAAAAATGGAAAATGAAAAATGTGTGTTGATTACACTAGTTTAAATAAAGCATGTCCTAAGTATCCATTTTTATTACCTCCCATTGACCAAATAGTTGATTCCACTGCTGTCTGTGAGCGACTTTGCTTTCTCGATGCATATTACGGTTACCATCAAATTCGTATGAAAGAGTCCGACGAATTAGCGACTTCTTTCATTACTCCTTTCGGCACGTATTGTTACGTAACCATGCCATTTGGCCTCAAAAACGCGGGCGCGACTTATCAGCGTTACATGGTCAAAGTTTTTAGGGACCTCATCGGGCGGACCGTTGAGGCTTACGTAGACGATATAGTGATAAAATCTAGGAAGGCCAGGGACTTAGTAGCCGACTTAGAAAAGGCATTCGACTGCCTCAAAAAGCGAAACATAAAGCTAAACCCCGAGAAGTGCGTCTTCGGGGTCCCTCGGGGCATGCTTCTCGGGTTCATCGTTTCCGAGCGTGGCATCGAAGCCAACCCGGAAAAGATATCGGCCATCACACAGATGAGTCCGATTCGGAACCTCAAGGGAGTGCAAAAGCTTATGAGATGTCTCGCGGCCTTGAGTCGATTCATCTCAAGGCTCGGCGAAAAGGGACATCTCTTGTATCGGTTGCTAAAGAAAAATGAGCACTTTACCTGGACCACCGAGGCCCAGGAAGCCCTCGAAAGGCTTAAGGCTCTGCTTTCGAAAGCACCGGTTCTTGTGCCTCCTATGAAAGAGAAAAATCTCTTGCTGTATGTCGCTGCTACTAACCAAGTTGTGAGCATAGCGATCGTCGTGGAACGGCAAGAAAAAGGGCACGCATTACCGGTACAGCAGCCGGTCTACTTCATCAGCAAAGTCTTGTCCGAGACCAAGACGCGCTACCCTCAGATCCAAAAGTTGGTGTATGCAATCATTCTTGCCCGGCGCAAGTGGCGGCACTACTTCGAATTCCATCCCGTGACCGTGGTATCATCGTTCCCCTTCGGGGAGGTGATTCAGAATCGGGAGACGACTGGGAGGATCGCTAAATGGGCTATCGAGCTCATGGGCGATGGCATCACCTACGCGCCACGCAAAGCCATTAAGTCCTAGGTGCTTGCAGACTTCGTGGCAGAGTGGACCGAGACGCAGCTACCTCCACTCCCGATCCAAGATGAGTATTGGGTCATGTACTTCGACGGATCGATGATGAAGACCGGTGCTGGCACAGACATCGTCTTCGTCTTGCCCCTTGGGGTCCGGCTCAAATACCTGCTACGGCTGCATTTCACGGCATCCAACAACGCGGCCGAATACGAGGCTCTGGTCAGCGGTCTCCACATCGCCATCGAGCTCGGGATCCGACGCCTCGAGGTCCGAGGGGACTCCCAGCTCGTCGTGGACCAGGTCATGAAGGAGTCGATGTGCCAGAACCCCAAGATGGCCGCCTACTGCAAGCTGGTGCGGTTGCTCGAGGAAAAGTTCGACGGCCTCGAGTTCAACCACATCGCACGACGGTACAACTAAGGGGCTGACGAGTTGGCAAAAATCGCGTCCGAAAGGGCTACGGTCCCGACGGGCGTATTTGCCAACGACCTCCACAAACTCTTGGTCAATACTGATCCCTCGGGGGCCAAGGGGAAGAAGACCCCCGAGCCCCCGGGAGAACTTGGATCGTCTTCAAGCATCGCAAGCCCCTCGGAGGCTGTCGACCCCTCTGACAAAGGGGTGCCACCCGAGACCCTGGCTGAAGACGGCGACGAAGCCGAGGCGATGGAGATTGAAGCCGAGATGGGCGACGATGAGCCGGACTGGCGCGAGCCGCTGTTCAGCTTGCTTGTCCGAGGAGTTTTACCCTCGGACAAAACCAGAGCAAGACGGCTGGCACGTAAAGCCAAGTCTTTCACGATGATTGACGGCAACCTCTATCAACGGAGTCCCTCAGGCATCCTCCAGCGCTGCATTCCCTTCAGTCAAGGCAAACACCAGCTCGAAGAGATACACGCCGAAGCCTGCGGTCACCACGCCGCGCCAAGAACTCTAGTCGGTAACGCCTTTCGACAAGGCTTCTACTGGCCAACCGCCGTGGCCGATGCTACCGAGGTGGTACGCTCCTGCAAGGGGTGCCAGTACTACGCTCGACAGACACACCTACCGGCCCAAGCTCTCCAGACGATCCCCCTCACTTGGCCGTTCGTCGTATGGGGACAGGACCTTGTCGGGCCCCTCCAAAAGGCACCCGGGGGCTTCACCCACTTGCTTGTCGCCATCGACAAGTTCTCAAAGTGGATTGAGGCTCGGCCGATCACCCAGATCAGCTCGGCACAAGCGGTGTTATTATTCACCGACATTGTTCATCGGTTTGGTGCCCCGAACTCCATCATCACCGACAACGGCACGCAATTCACCGGAAAGAAGTTTCTGGCCTTCTGCGACGAATACCACATACGAGTGGACTGGGCGGCCGTAGCCTACCCAAGAACGAAAGGCCAAGTAGAACGTGCCAATGGCATGATTCTCCAAGGCCTCAAGCCGAGAATATTCAATAGATTGAATAAGTTCGGCAAGAGGTGGCTGACGGAGCTCCCGGCGGTGATATGGAGTCTAAGGACTACGCCAAGCCGAGCCACGGGCTTCACGCCCTTCTTCCTGGTGTACGACGCCGCGGCCATCCTCCCCACGGACTTGGAGTACGGCGCCCCGAGGGTCCGAGCCTATGATGAACAGGGCAATCAGACTACCGCGAAGACGCGTTGGACCAAGTCGATGAAGCTCGGGACATGGCCCTATTGCACTCGGCCAAGTACCAACAGTCACTACGCAAGTACCATGCTCGGCGCGTCCGGGGCCGAGCCTTCAGCGTAGGCGACTTGGTGCTACGGCTCAGGCAGGACAACAAAGGGCGCCACAAGCTCACTCCGCTGTGGGAAGGACCATTCATCATCGCCGAGGTGCTACGCCCCGGCACGTACAAACTCGCGAACGAGAAGGGCGAGGTCTACAACAACGATTGGAACATCGAACAGCTACGTCGCTTCTATCCTTAAAATTCCGAGCATTGTACAATTTGTAAAATCTTGAAATCAATAAAAAAGACCCGAGTTCTACTCTTTTTACCTGGTTTTTAGATTTTCGATCCGAGCCTACACTCGGAAGTGAAATGACTTTTCATTTCGCTACGCAATAGAAAAGTGAGGCTCGACCTAACCTACGGAAAGGCCGACCCTCCCTCGGGGGCTAGGACGGAGGGAACCCCCGGACTCTACCGAGACTCAACGATTTTGAAAACACAAAAATTTCAAAACCCGTTGAAATCGTTTCTCCCTAAAACACGCTTCTCTCCTAAAGCCAAGCGTGAACTTATAAGACTCGGAAGAGTAAGAGAAGTCCCAGAGGACAGAGCCGGCCGAGCCGAGAAGACCGTTTACGCCCCAGGGCTACAGCATCTCCCCTCGCCACTCCGCGTTCGAAGGCCAACTCGCGCGCGGAAGAAAACTTATAAGATCTACGCTCGGCAAAAAGAGGAGGCTCGGGAAGAAACAATTAAGTTTTTTTCCAAGAGTTCTTTCTGCCAAAACTCCTAGGACATCGGCTGCATCTACGCCACTAAAGCTACGACACCCGAATAAAGTCCCCCGAGGCTCGATGGCCAGGGCACATGATCGGCAAGAAAAAACGCCTGAGGAAAAAAGTACGAAACGAAACAAAACATACAGCAAATATTTACATAAACATAAGGCCACGAAGGGCCACTTGTTTGTTTCCTCCCAACCACTCACGAAAAGTTGCTTTTTACAAGGGCACTACGGCCTGGCTGTTCTTCATGGCAGGTTCAGAGGAGGAAGTTCGACTTCGGCTTCGAAGAGGCCCGCCAGCGCTTCTCCTGGCTCCTTCATCGAGTCCTCCAGCGCCAGGAGCTCGGCGTCATTGGCCTTAAGGAAGCCTTCGCTGACAGGGCCGGTGTCGAAGTTCCCATAGTAGGACTTCATGACCGCCAGTGTCTTCTGGACACCCGTCAGTAAGGCCTCCTTGACCCGTCCGCCGACGCTGCTGTGGAGTGCCTCCAGTCGGCTCCGGAGCGAGATCCCCGAAGGTTCCCCACCAGTGCCGATGGAGTCACACGGCGCGTGCACGGCCTTCTGCAGTTCCAGGTGATCGGCCGCCTCGCCGTCATAAGCCGCCTGCAGGACCGCGGGAGCAAGACATGGAGGTGAACAAAGATGCAGCAAGCAACCAAGACGAAAAGAACAGAAAAGCACGACATTGCACAAACCGCCAGCCTCTTCCCGAGCCTTCTGTGCCTCCTTCCGAGCCGAGTCCGCCACGCCAACCGCTAGACGCAACGCCTCCTGAGTGTCACTCAGGTCGAGAGCCAAGGCCTCAGCGACAGAAGTCTTCTCGGCGGTAAGCTCTCGGGCGGCGTCGCGCTCCCTTGTCATCTCGGCCAGGGCACTCTCCAACTCCCGCACACGTGTTGCCGAGGCAGCGGCTTGGCCCCTCGCCTCCGTGACCTCCTCCTTCAAGATGGTGTTGCCAACACTCGCTTCGGCGAGCTTGGAGGTCACGGCGGCGAGCTCGTTCTAGGCACGGGCAAGGGCTTTCCCTTTGAGGTCAAGCTGCTTCCAGAGCCCGAGCCCACCGCGAAGGAAGCGGGACTTGTCCCAGGAGGTATGCATAAGGTCCTGGAAAGGAGAGAGGAGCGGAGATGGTAAGAACGACGCTCATACACAGGTAAAATTACAAGACACGGGGACTCACCTGAAGCCAGGCCGGGAGGTCCTTCTCGAGGACATCGGCAATCGCGTGGAGACCCGCCGCCGAGCTGAACCCGAGCTCCTGAACGGCGTCCCATTTGGGAGCCTCGAGGTCGTCCCGGAGCGAGAAGACGGGCGGCGCCTGAGGATCCGCTCGGTCCACCCACTCGATCCGGGAGGCGGTTAGCTCCCGAGGCCGAGGCTCCCTCAATGCCAACGCCCAAGGACCTTCCTCACAGGCGGGGGGAGCTCCTGCGCCGACATCCTTGACCGACGACCCCGCGGCGGCAGGCTCCGTGAGGGCGGCATCGGCAGGCGCTCCCGAGGCGCCTCCAGAACTAACGACCGAGGCCTCGGGTGCCCGCGCTGGCGCTGCCACCAGGTCGATGACGGGCGCAATGACGGCGGACACAGCCGGAATGGCACCTCCCGAAGGAGGAACCTCGGACGCCACGGCCGGACCCGTGGGGGGACGGATTTCCTCGTCCGTTGATCGGGCGCTTCCCCCGGCCGTGTCGTAGCCGTGCACCTTCAGGACCTTCAAGTGCGACACCTGGAGGTCCGACCCCGAGCGTTTCCTGAAGCAGAGAAGGAAGAAAGGAACGTTCAGAGCGCCAAACAACATCTCCGACGAAAGGAATAACAGGTAAAGACACATACCTCGTCTTCGGCACCACCCTCCTCTTCTTTGCCGCCCCCGTGCTCGGCGAAACGACGGACGGCGTGGGCTGCGTCGGCAGCGGAGGAGTGGGCGCCGCCGCGGCGTCCGGGCCGGCACCGCCCTGAGGCGGGGGCCCTGCCTAGGCGCCAAGGGTCGTCTCGACGTCGCCGCCCCTCGGTGGGGAAGCTTGAGTCTGGGAGGACCCTAGCTCAAGTTCCGGCGTCGTGGCACGGGCCGGCTCCGGCTCCGACAGTTTCCGCTCACCGCTCCCCCCGCCTTCGACCGTCGTGCCGATCAACGACGCGTCAGAGGGGAGGGTGCGCGGAAACAGGATCTCCCCGGTCCCGCCGGCAGCAGCCAGGCTTGGCTCGGGTGCCGGGTCAGGGCCCGTTCTCGGCCTGTCCAGCGAGCCCTCACGGCCGCTAGAAGGCGGAGCCATGGCTCTGGTAGTCACGCTGCCAGAGGCCGCGCCTTCAGACGCGGTCCCCGGCAGTTTTGCCTGGGGGCTCGGGTCACGAGCCCCAGCACTTCCGCCGGTGGGCGCCGACATTGGAGCCTTCCCAGGCTCGTCGGCGCCCACCGCGGGCTTTGTGGCCACAAGGGGCCGATCCAACACTGTGAAATCAAAATATTCTTCTTCTTCTTCATCCTCCTCGTCATCTTCATTGGAGAGGGTGTCCTCCTCCGGCTCCCCTGCCTCCTGACGGTGACGATGGCGCTGGGAGGATTCCTCCGTCCTCCGAGCCCTCTTCTGCTTTAGCGCGGTCTTCCGGGCCTTCTCCGCCTTCGCTGCCTGCTCCCGAAGGCGGTTCTGGGTTCGCTGAACCTTGTCCTCCGGGACAGGCAGAAGGGAAGGCTTCCCGGTCCTTGAAAGACCCTGCGACGAATCTGCGACGAACGAAGAAAGAAGTCAAGAAAAAGACCGAGGAACTGCAAAATCGACGAAGCAGATGACACTCACCAGCGCGATGAAGCCCGCACAGGGGCGCATGGGTATCCGGTTCACCTCGTCCCAGGTATGGTGATCGCCCACCATGTACTTAACCCAGCGCATAATCTCTTGCTGGCCAATGTCCTGGGGCAGCATCGCCGTGCCCTCCCGCGACGACCCGACAAGCATCTGGTTCAGCGCAAGCCGGCGGTCCATCAGCGGCAACACCGTCCGCGCGTGGAACTGCACCGCCACGGCGGCTCCCGTAAGGCCCCGATCACGCAGCATCTGGAGCGCATCGAAATAGACGTTGAGGTGCTTGGCCTCCTTAGCCGGGTTCTCCCACTCCCATTGAGGGAGGGGAGCAACGAACGCCCTTCCCGTATACTTGGGAAAGGCGTCCCCGTCGTTGCGGAGGTAGAACCAGCCGTGGTGCCAGCCCTTGTTGGAGGAGGGGGCCTTGCAGGGGATGTACTCGCCGGAGCGGATCACGAAACCGCATCCCCCCGCGTGCGGGATCTCCCGCGGCTTCTTCAAACCGGCCATCTTTGTGTACCAGTCGACGCGGGAGATACGGCGCCATAGATTCTAGTGCGGGGGTACCCCGAGGTACCCCTCGCACAGGGCGACGTAAATCGACACCTGCGTGATGGAGTTGGGGGTGAGGTTGTGGAGCTCCAGCCCGTTGGTGAAGAGCAGCGCCCGGCAGAAGCGGCTCGGCGGCGACCCGAGCCCGCGCTCGTGGTAAGCGATGAAGCTCACCACGTACCCCTCATCGGGCTTTGGCTTGTCGTGGTCGTCCGACGGCACGACCCACTCCAGGCGCTCCGCGTTGGTGCGGGGGTGTAGGAGCCCCAGCCCCACGAGACGCTCCAGATCCGCCTCCACCACGAAGCTGCGAGGCCACAGCTCCATCCTGAGAATGCCAGCGGCGGCGGCGACGGCGTTGGTGCGAACCGGGGAGGAAGACATGGCGAGCTAAAGGAGAAGAACAGTGGAAAGGCAACAACGTCGGTCGCGACGACGCTTCTCACTCGAGCGAGCAACGAAGGTGAAAGGGCGGACGGCGAAGGCAAGAAAGCGAACGGCTGCGCGAGCAAATGGCTAGGGTAGAAAGAAAAAACCACGTGTTTTTCTTATATACCCGGGCGACGGATCGAGGGAGATGCGGAGGATCCGCCGCATTAACTACGCGGGGCCCGCCACGATCCTCACGTCGCCGTCGGCCTCGCGCACGCAACCGCCTCGACTGCCCTAAACTGTCGCGTCCGTCAGGCTGCGCGCCTCAAAAGGTGAGCCGAATCATTACGCTTGCCTGCCTCGATTCCGCCGATATATTCCCCTTCTCGACGAAGGAACCTCGGGCTCGGACGCCCGTTACGTTCCCAGGGGATCGAAGACTGGCCCATAGTGGCTCGAACAGTCACCCCAGGGAAACCGAGTTAGGGAGCTAGTGGATGGGTCACGAAAACGGCCAGTATCCCGACGCCCGAGCATCACAAGAGATATCCCGTGCTGTGTCCAAGTCCCAGTAGTGAGTCGATTATGTGGAATCCCTCCGTGGGAGGCATCAGGCCCTCGGGACCCATCGAAGGGACCCGACATCCACTAATTGACACTCGAGAAACATTTGGAGTGTGCTCAGGCCACTAGCCGACCCCCAACGAACGGGGCACGGACCTCCACTTGGACCAACCCGTTTGTAGCTCACTGGAAATGCCGACTCGTGCCCCAGCGGGGAAGTCGAGCAGGACGAAACCTTTCTCTTCCCGAAAAAAGAGCGTGAAGGTCGAACTAAAAAGACAGGGAAGAACCCGATCGATCTCTGATACGAAAACGGAGGCTCGGCAACTTACCATGCACCTTGGAAAGACCACCGAACGACCTCCCTTACACGATGGGAGGCTCGGGGGCTCCGCTTCCAAGGGAACAACCCCCTAAATAAATCAAATAACTCCTGAGGACTAATAATCACGATTTTAAGCCTTTGGAGGGATATAACATCCCTCCAAAACCTCGGGGGCTACACCCGGCTGGTGCGCTCGCGCGCACCCACCGGAAAAAATAACCTATACTTCATCTCCTCGACAGGAAGCCACAACAGTGAACCTGTGGAGGAGTGCCTTCACTCCGCCACAGGCTCGGGGGCTACTGTCGGGTATCAAAGTATGGGGTACCCAACTTCGATGCAAAAATATACATTCCCAACACGGCTCGGCCTAGGTAAGGCCAGCGGAAGCCCACGAAGGCCGCGCCGACGGAGGCCCATGACGATGTTGTGTCAACAACAACCTACCCTCGGGAAAGCGGCACCCTCGGGCGCCAATTCTCCAATTCGCCCGAACCTCCCCGAGAGAGCTCGGGAAAGCGGCACCCTCGGGCGCCAATTCTCCGATTCGCCCGAGCCTCTCCGAGAGAGCTCGGGAAAGCGGCACCCTGGGGCGCCAATTCTCCGATTCGCCCGAGCCTCCCCGAGAGAGCTCGGGAAAGCGGCACCCTCGGGCGCCAATTCTCCGATTCGCCCGAGCCTCTCCGAGAGAGCTCGGGAAAGCGGCACCCTGGGGCGCCAATTCTCCGATTCGCCCGAGCCTCCCCGAGAGAGCTCGGGAAAGCGGCACCCTCAGACGACAATTCTCCGATTCGCCCGAGTTTCACCATCCCCCTCGAGCGCAATCTTTCAAAGGCATCCCATGCATAGTTGACGTCAGCAGAGCAATCTTGGACCGCAAGGGACCTCTCTGACCACTTTATAGGCATGGTCCCATCGGATGGGTCCCTCGACACAACAGCGCCCCGAACGCGCACGTTCGCCGTACCAACTGCCGCATCTCCTCTGCCAAGCGATCTGACGATCCTCCTCCTCCCACGCCGCTACAGGGACAGTCAACCGTACGGCTCCTCGGGCTGACGAGGGGATTCACCAAATACGACGGCGACCGCCATACCCCAGCCACACGTGTGACACCAGAAAATGGGGGACAATGGTCGTCCGGCCAACCAGGGGGAATGGACGAGCCTTACGACCGGTTTTGCCAATCCCCTGGAATGTACCTACCGGGGAAAAAGAAGCGCCTGAGGGAGGCCACTCCCCCCGCTCTGTCCCATCGAGCCCCCGACGGCACCAAGCCTTCCCGAGCCTCGGGAGCTTGTACCCAGAGGTCAACCTATCTACTCATTGCACTGTGCAGGGACGGACATGACGGCATGACATATCACCATACAGCCAACCATAACCAGCACTGTGAGGCACCTTGGAACTCACCAATGGAACAGTGGCAGATCAGCCGAATGACTAATGCCATGCCGCCGAGGCGCCAAGACGAAGGCGTGGCTGACGATCGCCACCAGTCATCACCAACTCCGCCATGCCAAGTACTGTAACATAGGGCAACACATGTAACTCTAGCCCTTCCCTTGTAATTATAAAAGGGAGAGCAGAGGCCAGCCTTAGACAATCTCTCAAGCTCACACACACTCACGGCCACTCACAACATACTACAACAAGCAATCTGTACGCACTTAGACACTCGTAAGAGACTTGAGAACACTTCCCTCTCTCGCTCAGCTTGTAACCCCTACTACAAGCACCCCGGTGCAAGACAACACGACTCGATCCCACACTGGACGTAGAGCACTCATTGCTTGAACCAGTATAAATCTTATGTTCCCCCTTGCACACCACCCGTAACCTCAACCGCAAAATACAAGTTTACTAGCCGGTGTTAGCACTCGCTAAAACTAGCACCGACAACTTTTAACTTATGAATGAATGATTTTTTAAATTGTTGAAATCTAAAATATATATAGTGAAAACAAGGTTTAGTTTGACATAATTCTTAATATATGGTCACCCGTACCAACGCACGGGTATTTTTACTAGTAGTTTATTAAACACAGGGTGCATGCAACCTTGTAGGCTAACGCAAGACAGAGCCCAATATGCTTCTGATGATGCTCCTTTAGCGCTTCTAAGTAGTCACGATGAACATCGACTAATTATAATAGGTAACGAGAGCTTCTAACAAATAAGCACCAAAATAAGTCTATAGAGATTTAAACAATTTCAAAGTAGGCACCATAAATAGAGCATGCTTTTAGGGAAAAAAAAAACTATAACTAGTTTTGTAATTTCTAAGGTCCAACAAATTTTCTAATAATAAACCAGATTTAGGTTTTTTAAATTGCATTATTTTCCATGTACAAAATGTTTCAATAAAATTTTGAAAAATTTTATATGAATCGTTGGATTTTTTTTAAAACTATTTTATGTCCGATTTATACCTCCCTAAATTTCCAACGTAGTCCAATTTACTCTCACCATCACATCATCAAATAGCATCAAACTCAAGGCGCGAAAACAAATGGTATTAAAAACCGAGGGATAGGTTGTGGGGGGTGGGGGGGGGGGGGGGTGGCGGCAAAAGAAACTGGTTTTAAAATTGAAGGAGCAAAATCGGATGACCGCAATAGTCAAGGAGATGAATTGATTTATTTTTTATTTTTCATTCTGTGCAAGAGTCTGCCCTCGCAATGGAAATCAATCAGTTGCTGTTCACAAAAAAAAATGGCTAAATTTGCACGGTTTTTTAGAAATGGAAAGAGCGGACATCGAAACAGCACAGCAAGTGGCTTTTGAAAGTAGTAGATAGAAGACTTCAACCTTGTTTCCTTGAGATAGAGCTTGCTCCGAAGTAATTTATCTTTTCTTTCCTTGAGCGTGACGCCAGGTAGTTGTTTCGGGCCTATATACGGGCCGCTTTAGTTAGCCACAGTATCTGTTGTCTTTAAACTCCCTTTTCAATTTTTTCGATCTATAGACATCTCAAGGTGGGTTTCTCGCATGCGTTGCACTAGCTTTTTCCCAAAGACAACGAGCGACCACTGTGGCCGGCAGCAGCAATTTGACTGAAACCAAGCTGTGGATAGCAGCAGCACGCACGCCTCTGACAGACACCAAACACGAGCAGAAAGCCAAAAGGGGAAAGTCACAGCAATGCTTCAGACCCAAGCATACCCCATGCAGTAGTAGATCACAATCATCTATAGATCTGAAAGAAAAGAACCCAGAACGCCACACCAACACAACGGTCTCCCAATAATGTCATCAGCCAACGGTAAAAGATGAAAAAGAAAGAACAAGAAAACGCTACCAAGCCAAGTGTACACAGGTCAGGATGAAGGAGGAGATGCTGAGGGCCGAGCCAAACTCCGGCACAACACCAATGTATTGCCTGCCTGGCCAAGTGGGAGACCAACAACCCCAAGAAGGGGACACCTATATTTACTGCTGCTGCTCCCCCCTTAGTCTCCGTAATCAGTGCTGCCACTACACGAGCTGCTGCCATCCCGGCTGTGCTGCGACAGACCCCTCAGGTGGCCTGGCAGGCTGGCCACACCATCGATGCTCTTCTCCCGGAAGAACTTCTCCCTCTCGGCATGCTTTGCGGGTGGTGGCGGGATCAACGGAGCGGGATCATGCCTTGGCCCCTCACAATCCGGTGAGCGGATGTTCAGCGCACCCAGTCTTTTGTCAAGGTGAGGCGATTGGATGGTCAGCGGCCGTCGTAGCTTGTCCTCGGGCATGGATCGGAATGACGGCACTGAATCATCTGTGTAGTCCTGAGACAGAGCTTTCCCCTTCCGCAGTCTGCTTTAGTAGGGAGAGAACTCAGTAAGAGGCTTGAATTCCACCGTTCACAAGGGAAATGGTTCATGATCCTACCTCCGATAGAGACTTTCAGCATCCTCTTCCTCCTCTTCCTTTATATTAGAAGCTACTATCGTTGTCGGATGAACTGAAAGCAACGCATCATGCCGGACAAGGACCTTATGTAGCTCTTCATTTAGCTCTATAGCTTTTGATACCACCGTTTCATCCCTAGCAAATAATAGTAGCAACACAAAATATCAGTGCGGCTGTAGCAGACAGCGACAAGTACGTAACAAACAGGTGATAGATGTGCCCAGATATTCCAGCAGCATGCCAAAGCAACAGTAATAAAACCGGATCCATACCTTGATGTCATAACAAGGTGCATTATTCGTTGCTTCTGGAACGTACATTGCTCGACAAGATCCAACACAAATTCATCCGTTGCTCCCTACAAGAACACAGTACTAGGGCATAAGTTATCTTTACAGAGTAAAAGCACTTTAGCTACACAGCAAGAGGATACAGAGGTGCAAAAATTCCAACATGCAATCAAAATAGAGAAGGATACAGATACATACTGATGATGTGGATATTAATTTAACCCATACCTCAGGGTGCCTAGGATCCATAGAATTAAGCACATCCCTCAATACTTCCATGACACTAGAGGCTTTCTGGACGATACTGAAAAACATAAAAACGTGCTGTTAGAACATAGGAATAGCAGCCCATAAAGACAAGGCCCATTTTGTCACATCCAGAACAGTTATATTGTCAATAATGAAAGGTATCACAGATGCTAAGCACGGTACCCTTAGGACACCTGTGCTGCACAGAAGTTATCATGTCATAAGTTCCCCCAGAAGAGATGTATGATGATCTATAAATATCATGGAATAGGAAAAACAGAAAACAACACATGACATTACCAAGTGACACACCAATTCCAAAAGAAAATCAAAAGCTACAACAACTGTGCTGCAACTCCACACTATATGCAGTATATGGTCATAGTGGCTTATAGCAAATTAGTAATATAGGCATATAGCATCAAGGCATGTTCAATAAAAAACTACAATTTCCTTGTCATTATTCACCAGGAAAAATAAACACATGAGCAGTACAAAATCTTTGACATTTTAGGACGTTAACATTCAAGCTAACCATGCAACAATAATTAACAGGACATACAAACCAAAAGAAACAGAGCCACCAAAATTTATTAAAAAAAATCTTGAGACTTGAGCAGATTGAAATGTACCATACAGCTCGAGATTAAACATATCAATGCCAAGAAAGTACCTTGCATCAGGAGCAGGTTGAGTGTGCACTTCCTGTTGAGCTTCTTTCAATCGGGTCGATAGACTTTCATTATTTGGTTCTGTTCTTGTTTCTGGGACTGGCACTTCTGCTCGTGTGACAACAACATTTGGTCGATTTGTAAATTGCACACCAGCGGACTATGGAGGCAAGATAAATGATAGCTTCAGCTATATATCATAATAAACACTGCAACAACCAAAAACCAGCTACCTTCTATTGTAAGCTAACAACGAAAGAATATGTTGAAAAGAAATGTGTTGTACGTGTTGGGAGTCATAGAAGTGGTTAAGGAATAAATCTTGCAACCACCAAGCAAACAACAGAACCACAGAAGTATGTACGGCATTTTTATGACCCTTCACATATTTATGAAAAAATCGATAAAAAATTTGCACGTGTTTCAGTTGAGCAGGAAAAAAACTTCTTTTTAAAAGGAATAAACACACCAGAAGTTAAACATGGTGCTACCAAAATTCACAACACACATACGTTAGAATAAACAAAGGAAACCAAGCAAAATTCTCAGCTATAAATATGATACCTACCACCAACTCATAATATGCCTCATAGTACTGAGGAAACTTTGCTTTAGCTCCACCAAGGGATGTTTGTGTAGCATCTAACAGAAGAAATATTTTTTCTCGAACTGGTAAATCCGTCTGCAACCAAGATAGCATGTTATGTCAACATCAGTTGATAAAGTTATAAATGAGAACAGGTTTCACAACTGCCATCCTAAATTCGGTGAAAAAGAAGTTACCTTTTTCTTCACTATCTTCACAAGTATTGGAAGAAGCCCATTATCAATGACCTGTCTATGGACAGGCTCTCCGCAATTATTCAGAAGCATCTCCAATAGCTGAAACAAATAGAAGTGAATCTGAATGAAGACTAAAGCTAAACCATACAAACATATTCGCACATTACGTAATTGAATTGATTAATTCAAAATTGTAAAATGAAAAATGATAGGCCATTTAGGTACAGTGACATCAGTAGCAAGACCTAAATCTAGAGTTTAAAAAATTCAAGACATAAATATAAAACGCGGAATTAACCTAGCAGACAAGAAAACATCTGAAGGACTACCATGCCCCCTTTACATCAAATGAACAGTAACCACTAGCAAGAGTAGCTCTTTTTTCCTTCACCGAGTTTTCCATTGTGGGTGACTGTGTGAGCACAAAGTACAAGTCGTCCTTCCTTCTTACATGTCTATGATCCATGATCAAATATACAAGGAAAGCGTTCCTGTGTCTAACATAGTCATCTAGATAACTATAGTGCACCAGTTGATGGTGGGATCAGGATCCATGAGGGCTGCTTCTGTGAAAATAACTCACCATAACAGCAAATAGTTGAGTGCTCTTGCTCCTGCTCCCTATAGACTTCTTTATAGACTTGATCACATCCTTCGCTTTCCTGGTGATAGCAACAGGAAGCAGAAAATTAACACAACATTCAAGTAAACAAAATACACCCTTTCCAAATGGCAACCCATGAACCACCACTTATTTGCGAAAAAACATAGCCAACTGGCAAACGAAAAACTGGTAGCGCTTCCAGATCAATTTGCCGTACGCTCAAAAGAAATCGTGACAATAAGACAATATGATAACGAATTCATCGTCACAGGCTTCACCAGCAAAGTTGCAATGCTACTCGGTAACCAACCGTTCGGAAAGAAAAAAAAAAAAAAGGGGGGGGGGTGGGGGGGGGGGGGGGGGGGGGGGGGGGGGGGGGGAGAAAGGGGATAGAGACAGCGGAATGAGAAACATACACAGGATCCTGCGCCACGAGCTCGCAGATTTCGATGTTCTTTGCCCAATCCATCTCCTTGAGCTTGTCGCTCGTCGCCGCCTTCACCATTACCGCAGCCATCTTCTCCCCGCGCGTCCTTCACTCTATTACCCCTCCTCAGTGGCGGACCCAGCCGAAAATATGAGCTAGGGCGGACCCCTGCCTGCCACTGCGCCTCCGCCACGAGCTGGCCCCTTCCCGCCGTTGCGCTGGCCCCTGGTCGCCGACGCCGCTCCCGCTCGCTCGCGCGCAGCGCAGGCACAGGGGGAAGGAAGAGCACGAGGCACGAACCTGGAGGGAGGGCCGCCCAGTCCTCCGGTGCCGCCGCCGTGCGCAGGAACCAGGAGGGAGCGCCGCCGCCGCGTCCCGACTCGCGTGTGCCCGAGTAGATTGGAAGGGGATGCCGCGGCTCCCCCTGCCTGGCTTTACCCAAGGACGCCGGGGGCTGGATGTCTGGGCCCTCCTCTCACACTCGAGCAAATCCAGGCGCGTATTCCACAGCGCAGGGCGAGAAGAAATCCCTGTCTCCTGCAACGAAGCCATTCCGAGCGTAAAGATCGCGCCTTCAAGCATAAGGCACAGCCCGGGAGCAGGAAAGAACCATTCTGCTCGAGCCGAAAGAACAAGAAGAAGAGGGGGAGATGCAATCTGGAGCAGTGGAGCTAGAAGATCACATCGACGGGAGCAGGAAGCGAGGGAAGCGGCAGCGCGCACCAACCTAGATCGGCAGGAGGTGCACCCGCCGCGCGATGCTAGTGGATTTTGGCTGGCGACGGCGACGGTGGCGCGGCCATGATGCCGGCGACACGCGCAGTGATCTCAGTCGGAGGAGACCGCGGCCGAGGAGGGAGGAGTCTGGAAGCTAGGGATTAAGGAAAGCACATGTCTTGTCTTTTTACAGATTACACCCTGAATTTTTCTGGTGTGGGCTTGTCGGTACCAATTGACTCTGCGACTCTGACGCCACGTCATCCGGTTAACCACCTGACTAGAAATTTTCCACGCAATTCTTGCTCCGTCCAATTCCAGAGCATTTTTATTGTCAGAAAAGAAACATGTTTTTTTGTTCTTCACGTGTTGTGTCATCGTACCAATGCTTCAGTTAAAGAGTTGATGGAACAACGATTTACTAGTAGAACATAAACTGCAATGTTAATCATCGTTGGCACCGATTAGTTCAACGTTTTGTATTGTGCAATGTATTAATTCCTTATGACTTTATCTAAAAAAATTCCTTATGAAGAGTGGATTTTTATTCCCTTTATATCTGCTTTTTTAGTTAATTTAATAGCTTTTTTCATTGTTTTTCGGAATGAAACTCTATTTTTTTAATTGAAAAGTTATATATTCCGCAAGAATATTAGGTTGTCTATAAGGTTCTTTTAACCTTTTCGATAACCAAACTTTTGGAGTTATAAAAAAAGTACATGGTTTTGCAAAAAAGGGAATTTATTAGTTTAAAAGTGTGTGTTCATATATTTACTAGAACATAAACTGCAATGTTAATAATCGTTGGCAGGTGGCACTGATTAGTTCAACGTTCTGTATTATGCAATGTATCAGTTCCTTATGAAGAGAGAATACCAAACGTCTGGAGTTTTAGAAAAATTCATGGTTTTATAAAAAAGACACTTTATTGGCTTTACAATTTTGTTATAAATGATGCAAATGCAAGGCATTTGCTATACCGCTATTAGCTGATAGAAAAATAGCATTGCTAATAAATATGCTATTATATTTAATTAAGAATTTTTTTTGAAAAAAAATATATATTTAATTAAGGATGAAGTTCTGAATTTTTAGCTTCATTAATCGGCCATTGATATCAAATCACTTTTTATAGTTTCATTAAGCGCATTCATATCAAATCCAAAGAAAATATAGAGTCACCGTCAAAGAATCCGAAGTTCTGACTTCCGGTCCATTAACCGTGTTGAGGACTGCACCTGCACTGCATGGAAAAGTTGACCGACGACCATCTGGAACCGGTCCAATAACGAAGGTAGGAACTACGAGTAATATCCTAAACCCACAGGGTTCTATTCGCAAATACGCAGGCCAACAAAAAGCGAGAGCTGGGCAGGGACGAGGGAGGGCGCGTGCGACAGCTTCGGACGGCGTGTGCGCTCCGCTCACCGGTGGGCCCCGCCTGGTCCACGCCGCCCGACGCGCCGTGTGCCCGCCACGTGGGGCCACGGGACGCGCCGTGGACCCGTCGCCGGTGGGAGGCCCTCTGGGCCGGGCCCAGCGGCGAGTGGCCCGCGCGGGGGCGGCACGTGGGTGGGCCCGGCCCGCGCCGCTGCAGTAGCTAGCCTGGACGCGGGCGAGCGAGCAGGCGGGGGCGCTTTCGGCGGCGAGCGCGGGGACACGCGGGTAGGGTGGATTGGGACGCTGACTTGCGGGGCCCCGGGTGCGCGGGGCCCACGTGGAGTGTGACCTGTGCGTGGACAGGAAGGATAGAGCTAGGAGCTAGCTGGTCTCAAATGAATTGCTGGGCGTCTCTACTCCGGCAGCAGCAGCAAATTAGAGCAACCAATCAATCAAGGAGGCTTTTCTTCATCATATCAACTTATCAAGGACAACTGGACGAGGATGGAGGGATGGATGAAACAGTGTCGAAGGAGAAAACAGGAGGCCATTAGAACGACCTTGTTTGTTTAAGCAAAGTTGTTTAATACTATAATAAGTACTTTCTCTGTCTCACTGAAAGTGTCATTTTAGACTCCGAGCCATCTTATTTGACTGTTCGTCTTATTCAAAAATTTTGTATAAATATTATTTATTTTATTATAACTTATTTATTATTAGAGATATTTTAATAATGATTTAATTATTTTATTATTCACACAAAAAAAAATTAAAACGAACGGTCAAACAAGAAATTCAAAAATTAAAAACAACACTTTCAACGGGACGGAGGGAGTATGTATTATGTAAGTAGGTGAATTAGTCATCTTTGAATGAGTTAATACGAACGGTAACGGTTAGAAAGCTCGAAAGTAATTAGGTTGGTTGGTAGTAAACTGATCATGATTGATTAGTAAGACAGGGTATTTTCATACTTAAGTGGCTAACATTCATGTTTGAGACTGCCTTTATTGATAACTTCATCAGCTTGCACGACGTGGAAACACACTAGATGAATCAGAGAGGCAGCGGGTGGAAGTTAAGCATCGTTGTCATGTGCATGTAGCTAAATAGCGCAAGGTGGCGGACATAGTTGAGAGGTTTCAACGCCACTAGGGGAGCATAGACCAACTCATCTCATGGATGGAGCTGCTAGAAGAATAAGATAGGCAAACTAAATCTAACTGCTAATCTAATTCTTCCCTGGTTTTCCCGTGTTGTTTATACTTTATACACTGGAAGAGCTCTAAAGGCTCCCGGTACTCTTACTCCAAGCTGTGCACAATTTATGATATTGTTTATCGAAGTTGTTTTCATCTATCTTCTTTAAGGCCCCGTTTAGGAGCCAAAATTTTTGGCCAAAATTCCGTCACATCAATTTTGTGGTATATGCATGGAACACTAAACGTAAACGAATTTTTTTTTAATGTTTGCACAGTTTGCCTGTAAATCGCGAGATGAATCTTTTGAGTCTACTTAGATCATGATTGGACACTTATTGTAAAAGATTACTCGCTACTACAGTGTCAAAATTCTAAAACTTTACGCATCTAACCACCCCCTAAGTGATGTCTGGCGGCTTTGGTTCTGCGGAAGAGACCCACCAAACATTTTCACGGAGGAGCTATACCGACTTTTCGAAGCCACCATTTCTCACTCCTCTAAAATAGCTCTGACTCCTTTTGAAGGAGCCCTCGGAAGAAGCCTTATCAAGCACCACCTATATACTCTCTCCGTCCTTAAAAAAAATTGTCGTTTTCCTTTTCCGAGAAATAACTTTGACTAAATATATATTAAAATATATTAGTTTTTATAGTACATAATTAGTATCATTAGAAAGATCTTTTAATGTAGTTTTTTTAATAAATTTACTTGAAGACACAAATGTTGTACATATTTTCTACAAATCGAGTCAAACTTATAACGACACTATTTAAGGGATGAAGGGAGTTGTTCGCTGAAAACTAAAAACTGATTTCTTGTGAGAGAAAAAAATATTGTTCCAGGGCTGAAATGAAGCCGAAATAAGTTGGTTATAAGCTCAAACAAATAGAGCAGCTAGAAGGAGTTTTTTTTTTCTCCTCCCACTCCAGATCCTCAGACACTGCAGACTACCAATTAGACTCTTAGTACTACTACTTTAATTTTATATACATTCAGCCTGTTCGCTTGAGTTTTTCAGCTAAAATTAATAATATTTTTTTGTCATAAAATAATGTTTTTCTACCACAACAAATCAACAATAGCCGCAGCCAAAATCAGCCAGCTGAACAGGACTAAACTGGTAACACTAGCAGTGATGCTATATTGGCAATTTGGCACTTTATTTTTATGGGCACCAACTACCAATGCAACGGCGTAACCCAACGCGCTAAGTCAGCACGCTGCTCCACCAGATTAATTAAAGTCATCATAAAGAAAACACATGTACGACCCGCCTAGTCCAGTCACTTTAGTCCGCCATTAGTCAACTCGTGATAATTAGTAGTAGTACTAGTCTGGCACTTGTCAATAAAGCAATTGCTTGATGCTGCAAGAAGATCTATGAAAAATGCATGGATCCAGTACACAAAAAGAAAGAGACACTGCTCATCTCCACAGCCATCGTGGACACTGCTGACTGCTCATCTCCACACAGTGCTCCTGCTGCTGTGTTTTCCTTCTCCATCCATTCTGTTCGTGCTGTTGAGCCTCTGATTCCAATATATACAACTGCAATATGCATGCACATATGCATGTGCTCATCTTTCTTAACCATGCTCTCCACTGTCAAAGTTATATGTCTGGATGCTGTGTCGTTAATGTCACAATTTGTCACTTATTACGTGTTTATCTGTCAGGTACGCGTCAGCCTGCATACGATGGTGAATTGACTATGGGAATAAGCTTTGTACGTAGCCACATTTGGATTTGTCAGCTCTAGGCAGATGTACTCTGTGGAGTATAAGTACCCCCAGACAGTCAGCAATGCAATCTGAGCAACTAGCTAGCAGCATCAATAGGACAGTAGCAGGGCACTACCGATCCATCCAGATCCAGCTACCAACATCTACCAGTAATCAGTTTTCAGAATTTCAGTGGTTGGCACCGGCGGCTTGTTCATTCTAGTACTGCTTATTTGTGATTTGGTACAGCACCTACTATGGACAGGTAGTACTACTGTGTATTATATACAATCAGTGAAATCACCTGCCGCAACAACTACCTGCACTGCCAACAAAGTAGTATGAATACACAATAAGGAGGACTGGCCATGGCATAGCCAACGAATTGCTAGCAGTTAATGTGATAGTGATGCTGATTCGTTATTAAGGTGGTCAAAATGGTTCGGTAACATTTCTCTGTCCGAGCTGCTAGAATGTTACTGTATCATCATCTAGTAAACCGGCGATATGGTGGTCAAAAAAGAATTGATTGCGTTTTATATGTCTCTATCTATATAATATCCTTCTACAAGCTTTGTCAGGCAAGGAGTCGACTTCGTCTAGCAACCGACATCGAAAGGGCGAGCTGCTTTGTCCTCCGATGATCACCGGAGGGGCGGCGGAACCAAAAACGAGTCCGCAGCAGACTGGATGTTTCGATTGTGAAAGCTTCGTTTCATTTTCAAATTCCAAAAAACCGAGCCCACTGCTGGCCGCAAGTCTCTCGCATGGAGGTGGTGAATCGCTAGGCACCTGTCAATCTCCTAGGATCGCTATGCACCATTCATGAGCTGCAATCCCTGGTCCGATTGAGGTGTGTGAATTATTAAATTCAAACGGCGAAAATAGTGCTCAGATCTCAGGTTCCGCGGTTCCTACGGACGTGGTGCGCCAGTCAATAACAGTGGGTTCCGACGCAGCCGGCTGTAAGTGAAAGAGCCAAGGGTTTCCTGGGTTCCATCCAGGGTATGGCGGTCAAGGTGAATACCCTTCCTATGGCGGTGGAAGGGGCTACGGCCATCCGCGCGGCGGGTTCGGTGGTGGCCGCCGAGGCCGCGGTCGTCGCGGTCGTGGAGGATATGGCGGCCGGAACTACGGCCACAACTACTACAACAACCACAACGACTGGCATGTGCCGCGTTCGAGGGGCAGGCATGCTAGTGGCTTCACCGGCCATGGCCCATCCCACGACCATGGAGGTGCGTGGCCCTCTTCCCTACGCTCATGGGGCTGGACAGGCCGCCCCGCATGCTGGCGTTTTGCCGGGATCGGCTCCGCAGGTCACGGGCCAGCCTCAAGGTGGTGCTGCTCCAACTTCCGGAGGTCCTCCAAACCATGCTTCAGTGCACACCAACGATAGCAGCAGCACCGCAGGTATAATTGTTTCTGAACCCGTTACGAGTGAAAAGCCAGCAGGAGGTATTGTTGGAGAAGGAAGTTCAAATGGGCAAACAAATATGAATATTGATAGTGATTCAATTATTCCTGTAGCTCCTAAGACAAATGGCAAGAACAAAGCATTTTATTATAGATGCCTGAAAAAGGGACATGTGATGGCCGATTGCACTGCCATTATTAGCTGTGATATTTGTGATAGTGACAAACATGTCACTAAGGCATGCCCTGTGATGAAGGGTGCCAAACCTACAGCAACTCTATGTGGTTATGCAGCTGAAGGACTTGGCTTTTTTTACATCCCTTATTCCGACAAACAAAAGGGAAAAGTGAAACCTAAGGAAGCCATTGTATCCGTCATCTCTGGAGATCTTGCTGTGGCTCAGGTCATAGTTGAATTAGAGAGACTGGTCCCTGGTTGGAAATGGGTCCTCGAAGGAGAAAAAAATTCATATGTCACTACTTTCCCGTCCACAAAAGAGCTGGCACACCTGGTGGATTGGGGGCCGGTTCAGGCTAAATTTGGAAAAGGGTACTACAAATTTATGAGAAAACAGGTACTGAAGTATACAAATATGAAGTGCCCAAATGTTGGGTCCAATACCGTGGTCTCCCTCCGGACCTACGTGTATTCCTAATCATATGGGCTGTTGGTTCTGTCATTGGGGCCACAAAAGAAGTTGATATGAAATTTACCAAAACTTTCGACAGATCAAGGCTGAAGGTGGCCGCACTCGCTCCTGAGAACATCCCTGAGTTGGTTGATGTAGTGATCAGAGACTATGTCTTTGAACTACAATTCCTGGTGGAGACTGAGGAGGAATCAAAAAATCCTAGTCCCATCCATGTGGATGATCAGCCCAAGGATGGAGGCAAAAAAGATCAGGAAAAAAAAGATTCTGATAAGAAAAAAGATGAAACCCCAAAGGAGACGGCCGACACTGATCAAAACCATAATCCTTTGTCGCCGCCTTCCCAGGCTCCAGGGAGTTCTACTATGCAGCAACAGGCTGCTTCCTCGCTGGTGTTGGGTCATAATTCGGCTCCAGCACAGCTGAGGGCGCGGCAGCACAGGGGCCAGTAGGAAAATCTATACAAAGCGCACGTTAGGCAAGCAAGCCGGCAGTGATGCTCAAACAGACTGGTGACACGTGGCCCACAAAACATTGGGCAGCAGAAAGATTTTATGGTCCACCCCTGTCTCCAAAAAAAGCCCAGAATGATACTTCTTTTCCTGCTGAGAATATCACTCCAAAACAGATGAGCAAACGTAATGCTGCAACAGCTGACAGTGATTCATTAGAGAAGGCAACAAAGATCAAGGCGCGTAAAAACCTGGATACATCCAAGGGAAAAGGTACGATTTCAGACCTCTCGCTTTTTATCTCTCCCGGATAATGTTATTGCTAGTACTGTCAGTAAAGTAGGTATTTCTCTTGGGGCTTCAGTTAACGTTGTTGAAAAGAATATTAATAAGATTAAATTGCTAGAGAGTGGTAGACTACAGAACCCTTCCAATGTTACACCTACTACTCCTAAAAATTTGGATTTTACGTTTCTGGACTCGGAAGACGATTTAGATCTCTCGGCACTAAACCTTTTTTGTGGTGAAGTGACTGAGGGCCTGAGTGATGGGGAGGTAAGTGATCTTTGTGATCTACATACCATACCCAGAAAGAAAAAATCTGTCTCCAAGAAAAAGAAGTCCAAAAAGTTAGGGTCTAGGAAAAACAAATCTAGTTAACCAATGAAAGGGATTTTTGGAATTGCATCGAATTAGGGGATAGTAAGAAGCATAGATTCCTCTCAGATCTAACTAAAAAGAAAGACCTAGATTTTATTGCCTTATCAGAATCGGGGAAAAAAGATTGTTCCACAAGTTTCTTAAAAAACCTCTGCGGGGGTAAAGATTATTTGTGGCATTTTAAATCTCCTCAAGGCAGATCCGGTGGCATTTTATTAGGGATTAATTTAGGTAGTATGGACATAGGCGAGATAGAGGAAGGAGAGCACTTTGTTAAATCTAAACTTCGAAACAAAATTGATGATTTTAAGTGGCTGTCAGTGGCGGTTTATGGTGCGGCGCAGACACAACATAAAGAAGCTTTTCTAACTGAACTGGTTCAATTATGTTCTAAAGAGAACCTACCTATTTTAATAGGTGGTGACTTTAACATAATTAGGAGCTCACAAAGAGAAGAATAATTCAAACTATAGTGACAGGTGGCCCTTTCTATTCAATGCGGTAATAGATGCTCTAAACCTCAGAGAATTAGAACTATCAGGTAGACAGTTCACCTGGGCAAACAATCTGGAGGTTCCAACCTTTGAGAAACTTGAGAGGGTCTTATCATGCACTGAGTGGGAATTAAAGTTTTCGCATACGACCGTGCACGCTCTTACTAGAGAAATTTCTGACCACACACCACTGTTCCTGAATACAAATACAGGAGACTCCTCCATTAGTGCAAGTACTACTATGTTCAAGTTTGAACTAGGATGGCTTTTGCGTGAGGGGTTTTTTGACATGGTCAAGGAAGTCTGGCAAGAGGTGCAAATAGGCTCCACCCCATTGGAAAGATGGCAGGCCAAAATACAACGGCTAAGACAATTTCTTCGGGGATGGACAAAGAATGTAAGCGGTACATATAAAAATGAAAAAAAGAACTGTTGTTTAAATTGGATGCATTGGATAAGAAGGCAGAATCGACCCCCCTTAAATCAGAGTGAATTATATTTTAAACATGTGATGAATGATAGACTCACATTCCTATTAAGGGAAGAGGAAATAAAATGGTACCAACGAGCTAAAGCAAAGAACTTATTAGAAGGGGATGCAAATACCAAATACTTCCACTTGGTAGCTAATGGCAAGCATAGGAAAACATGGATTTTCCAGTTAGACCAGGAAGAGGGGGTAATTCAGGGTGAAGAAGAGCTAAAAAAGTATATCACAAAATACTATAAGAACTTGTTTAGCTCATCATCTAGCCATCCCGTGATGATGGCGGAATCCTACCGTGATGACATACCCCAAGTTTCTAACGAGAAAAATGAATTGTTAGTTGCACAATTTTCAGAAGAAGAGGTTAGGGAGGCTTTGTTTCAAATGAAACATAACACTGCACCAGGTCCAGATGGTTTTCCTTCTAAGTTCTATAAGGTCTTTTGGGCAGTAATAAAAGATGACATGTTGGCTCTCTTCCAGGAATTCCACCATGGACAGTTGCCTCTCCATACCCTTAACTTTGGATCAATAATCCTATTGACAAAATGTAAAGATGCGAGCAAAATTGAGCAATACAGACCGATATGGTTGCTTAATGTTAGCTTTAAAATCTTTACTAAAGTGCTTACCAATAGAATCATAAAAATTGCAGACAAAATAATTAGGCCCTCCCAGACAGCCTTCATTCCTGGTAGGAATATTATGGAAGGGGCAATGATTCTCCATGAGACACTACATGAACTCCATACTCGGAAAAAAGATGGAGTGATTTTTAAAATTGATTTTGAGAAGGCCTATGAAAAAGTAAATTGGGATTTTTTACAACAAGCCCTTAGACTAAAAGGTTTTCATCCGACTTGATGTCAATGGATTAAAATGGTGGTTCAAGGAGGAAACGTGGGAATTAAATAAATGATCATTTGGGACCTTACTTTCAGACCAAGAAAGGCCTTAGGCAAGGAGATCCGTTATCTCCAATTCTGTTCAACATAGTGGCAGACATGTTGGCAATTATTTTAAATAGGGCTAAACAGGAGGGTCTTATTAGGGGAATAATCCCACATCTAATAGAGGATGGACTATCAATTTTGCAGTATGCCAATGATACAGTTATTTTTATAGACCACGATATTGAACCAGCAAAGAATATGAAATTGTTACTTTGTGTCTTTGAGCAATTATCGGGTCTAAAAATTAACTATCACAAAAGTGACATCTTCTGTTTTGGGCAGGCCAAAGAGTGTGAGGAACAATACTCACAACTCTTTGGTTGCAAACTAGGAAAACTCCCCTTTAAGTACTTAGTCATCCCAATGCATGTAAGAAGACTATCAAATAAGGTCTGGAAAGTGATAGAAGATAGAATTCAGAAAAAAATTAAGCAGTTGGAAGGAAAAATTGTTGTCAGCTGGAGGGCGCTTAGTCCTGATAAATTCTGTTATATCTAGTCTACCATTGTTTGTGATGTCTTTTTTTGAGATCCCTATGGGAGTTCTAAAAAAAATTGAATACTTTAGATCTAGATTTTTTTGGCAATTTGATCAGAAAAAAAAGAAATATAGACTAGTTAAATGGCCTATTCTCTGTCAGCCAAAAGACCAAGGCGGAATGGGAATTATGAACTTAGGGTTGCAAAATAGGTGTTTGCTGAGTAAATGGTTGTTTAAGTTATGTAATGAAGAAGGCATGTGGCAGGATCTGATTAGAAACAAATATCTTAAAAAAAAAGCATTGAGCCAAGTAGAAAAGAAAACAGGGGACTCCCACTTTTGGGCAGGCCTTATGGGTGTCAAAGATCAATTCTTAAACCTGGGTTGGTTAAGAGTAAACAATGGAACTCAAGTCAGGTTTTGGGAAGACAAATAGTTGGGACATCAAGCATTTAAAACCCAATATCCAAACCTATACAATGTGGTGCGTAAAAAACAGGCAACGGTGGCCGAGGTTCTGCAAACTGCTCCACTAAACGTGTCCTTTAGAAGGGCTTTGGTGGGAGCAAAACTAACAGAATGGCATAGCGTAGTTGCTAGTATTATGCATGTTACACTAAACAATATACCGGATAGGTTTGTTTGGGTTTAACATAAAGATGGGTCCTTTTCAGTGAATTCTATGTATAAGCTCCTTGTCAGTAATGGTTTGAAAGTCACACAAGAGATATGGCAAATGAAAATACCTATAAAAAATAAAATCTTCATGTGGTTTCTGAAAAAGGGGTTATTTTAACTAAGGATAATCTTACAAAAAGGAATTGGAATGATAGTCAAGTTAGTTGTTTTTTTAATAAACTTGAAATCATCCAGCACATTTTTTTTTTTTTTGAATTGTCACTATGCTCGTTTTCTCTGGCGTGCGGTTCATTGGGTGTTTGGTATTGTCCCTCCAACAAGTGTGTCTCACTTGTTTGGAGGATGGTCAAAATTAGGACACCATAAACACAAATTGCTGGTTTTGACTGGAGCATCGGCCTTGTGTTGGGCAATTTGGCTCACAAGAAATGATTTTGTTTTTAACAAAGGACAAAAACAAACTTTTTTGCAGGTATTGTTCCGGGGGACATATTGGCTCGGATTTTGGACTCAATTACAGCGCTTGGATGAGCACAAGACCTCCATTCTGGAGGCATGCAGGCTTTTAGAGTTTAGTGCCATGTTTCTGTTTGCTTCTCATGGGTGGAGTTTCTGTTATCGTCTTGGACATTAGTTTGATTCCCTCATTTTTATTTTTGGTGTGAGTTTGTAATAATTGGTCTGATTCTTCCTCCTATACGAACGATGAAGCTGGAACTTTTGTTTCCATTATCTAAAAAAACTAAAAAAAAAGTTGTTTAAATGTGAAGAACGAGCCCAGGACCATAATGTTGATTGCCCCATTTCGTCATTTTCTGGGTCTGCAACAATGCGGGTTTTGGCCCAGAACCAAACTCTGGCAAGAGGGCGTCCTTAGAGATATTTGGCCATTTTATAGATTCTTACGGATGTTACGTTTTCCAGACTTCCTAGAGCTAAATTTAGTTTTGAATCTTTTGGATATTTTTTTTTCATGAGCTCTAAATATTTAATTTGGATTTACCATATACCGATCTATCTCTAAGATTTTCTCATGATTTTTATAAGCTTAAAGATATTTTTTTTGCGGTTTACAAAACCTATCAATGTCTACCGATATTTTTTTAGTTTATCTCAAATATCGAATTGAAAATAGATTCTTCCAATATCATATTTTACTTCCCACAATACCCTTACACACTCTATGTCTCATCATGACTTGCCTGGAATCATAGGCTATGCTCATATGTGTTCATATGTGTTAAATAGCACACATTTAGCAAAGGTGGTGTCCGGTTCTAAAACATATTGGAACAAATGACACGATCGTTTAATAAATCTCAGAGATACACAAATTGTCTAAATAATCGTGCAACATGTTGTGCATAGAAATATTTGATTTAGGACAAAGCTAACATGATACGTAGAAAAAACAAAGGGAGTGCAACACGATCGTTTAATAAAGTTTCTTTTATTTTCTTGCGGAACCACACTTGTTGTTCTTTACAACTGTACAGGTTCCAACTTCTGTACTGGTTCTGCTAGCTTATCCACTTCTCACCACTGCATTATAACTTTCCATTTGTCTTCATATATTTTCTTAAATTTCCTTTCCTTTTCTTCTCGTTTCGGTGGATAATGACACAAGAGAGGGTTAATCAACAACGTCACTGCTGCTGGAGAACAAGAGCACAATTGCACAAGAGGAAAATACACCCCCGTCCCTCAACTTGGCTCAACGTGTCATCTAGGTCCCTGAACTTTTAAAGTGATATCTGTGGGTCTCTAAAGTTGGCAAAATGTGTCATTTAGGTCCCAAACTTTTAAAGTGATCACCGCATGTCACTAAACTTGACACAAGGTGTCATCCAGGTCCCAAACACTGTAGATAATTTCAGCACCGATTTTTTTTAAAAAAAATCTAATTTTGGGTACTGTAGCTACAATCTATAAAATATTCCAAAAATTGTATTTTTTCATACGATCTCCGATGAAGATGGGTTTTATATAAAAATTGTAGCTTGCGACGAGATCTACTAGAAAGTTGTAGATCTCGTCGAACGCTATAACTTTTGTATAGAAAGTATCTCAATTTGATAGTATATAAGAAAGATATGATTTTTTTCAAGGCGACACGCGCTTACGATTAATATACTGTTGGAAAATTTTGTTTAATTTTTTTGCGTGCCTTAACCACTTCAAATTAAAAAACTCAAAATTGGAAAGTTGTAGATCTCATCGCAAGCTATAATTTTTATATAAAACCCATCTTCATCGGAGATCGTATAAAAAAATATAATTTTTGGAATATTTTACAGATTGTAGCTACAGTATCCGAAATTAGATTTTCTTTTTTTAAAATTCGGTGCTAAAATTATCTACAGTGTTTGCGACCTGGATGACACCCTGTGTCAAATTTAGGGACCTGCGGTGATCACTTTAAAAGTTTAGAGCCTAAATGACACTTTTTGTCAACTTTAGAGATCCAGTACATATCACTTTAAAAATTCAGAGATTTAGATAATACTTTGAGCCAAGTTAAGGGACGGGGTGCATTTTCCTCGTTGCACAATTGAGATCAGTGGAGAAACTAGCAAAAGGCTGGTACGTACTCAATCATTGTGTCAGCATCGTCAGTAGCAGTATGTCACCATTCTCGCTGCTGCTTCTTCGTTGAGGCAGCGGTTAGTTCACAATCTTTCGTTCTCTCTCTATTACATCGATTATACTTTCTGTCTATATAGAACATTAAATGAAGTAACATATATTACATGTTTATACTTTTTATCTATCTATCTCGAAATAAATCTTTTAAATTTACTTAGACCATGATTGGACAAAAGTTATCAAATACAAACAAAAGTACTATAGTTGCAAAATTTTGCAAATTTTGCAAACTAAACACAGCCTCAGGCTGTTTAGGCAGCGTTTAGATTATAAACTTTTCTTCTCTCCATCATATCGATTTTATTTTCCATCTGCATGGAGCACTAAATGAAGTAACAGCTGTTGCATGTTTGTACTTTCTGCCTGTCTATCTCGAGTTGAATATTTTGAGTCTACTTAGGCCAAGAACAAAAGTTGTCAAATATAAACGAAAGTGCTACAGTTTTAAAATTTTGCAAACTTTGCGAATTAAATGCAGCATTAATTTGTTCATTCAGACTGCTCAAAAGAAACCACCAGCAGAAATGCTGATGTTGCCAGGACACCACCGGTCCTAATACTATTGGCTATTGCCTCTCACGTCATTTTGTAAGATTAATTACCCGACGGAACACCACTGGTTGGTCGATGTGTACTGACAACATTGAAAACTGCAAACACAGAAACTGTAGTGCATATAAGTTTCCTCCGATCTTATCACAACAATGCTATGCTAGTATTATATAAATGGATGCCCTCATATAGACTATAGTCATATACTCCCTCTGTATCTTTCAAAAAATATACTCCCTCCGTCCCATAAAAATGTAATTCTAGATTTTAGAGAAGTTATTTTTTAAAGTCTGACTAAATTTATAGAAAATAATATCAACATTTATGTCTCTAAATATTTTTATTATGAAAATATTCCATAGTTGATCTAAAGGTACTTAATCGTTATTACGTATGTTAGTATTTTTATAGATTTGATTGATCAATTTTGAGCCTATTTTTTAAATTTTTTTTAGACAGAGGGAACATCCTAAGTCAACCGCTCTTATCAGGAAGCAAAGCAACCATGCTCTCATCCCATAGGCCACATGTAAGTATTAACTTGATGAAGTCATGTGATGTGATGCACATATACTATTCTAGGGCTGTGAGATCGACTGCCATTGGTTCACGAAGGTGCCGTCCAGGAGGCTCCCAGCTAACCTATAGTACTGTATTTTTTTAGATAATGATGAAACTATGGTACTGTACTGTCTCATTGCATGCCTACATTCTCTTATTGCTGATAAATATATACTCTGCATTACAGATGGCGATCACAGTTTTTCTCCAATTTAATCACAGTCCTAGTTAGTATTGCTTGACTTTGCTTTGGCCAATGTGTTGTCAAATTGCCATGGGAGCAGATTCTGTGGGTTCACCTATCTTACTGCTGATTTTTTTAGCACACTCCCTAGTAAGCTAAGGTTTTAATCTTTCACAAGTCATGGTCACACTCACATGTCGATGTTATTCAAATATTTGACTGAGAGATTCACAAGCATGCATGTAATTAATTACTGTATCCTGTTAGCTAGGTTAGTTGCACTAGCCTAGCCCACTGAATTGGGAATACTGATGGATCCAAATCCAAGTAGCAAATGTAACTATCGGGGTACATTTGCATACATAATGTCCTGTCAGGACTAATCCGTTTCTATGATGCACGCATGGATCTGGCCGTGGGTTAGCTGGGCAGGAAAGGATGTTAGAAAAGACAAGGGCCAACATCTCATGACTCTAGAGGAACTGATCAGTGCTCAGCTTTATTGATTCCAAGTCGCCCATTGACAAAACAAAATATGTTTGTGATTGTGCATCACTGCATCAGCAAACAAGCCTGCAGCATTATCCGCTGGAGATGTATTAAATTGCAGGAAAGAATAGTTCAAGAGAGACCAAGTATAGTCCATTCTCTGTCTCACAGACTGCTACTGCATTTTCTTTTTCTTGTGATGGTGATCACACACACCAATGGGATTTATCATTATATTTGTTTAAGGTTTTAAGCCCACTGTCATTGCAATTTGAAATAAGCAAGCCCACTTAACTGGCATGCAGAGAAGTCCAAGAATAAATGTACTACTTTTCCTCAAATAAAGAATCTATATTTTCACTGGCTGGAGTCCGGGTGAAGGTTGCCAAAAATTTTCACCAACAATCATGCATATAAAAAAAGTTTTTTTTTTTTTTGCGAACATAAAAAAAGATTATTAGTATAACAAGTACACAGCAATGCGTGAATGTTAATAAACAAGTCCATCCCGGCCAACTGCATCAAGGAGCAATAAAAATCATCTCCCAGCCGAGCAGGGACAAGATCCACCACCCATTTTTTACACTTAATAATTCCCCATTGGATGTTATGACTTGACATAGAGAGGGATGCGATGAACAACCCCAAGACACCACTTTTTTAAAAAAGAAGAAGAAGAAAAAGACAGAAACTAGAAGTTGACCCCATCATTTGTCCCAAGGAATGCCAGCAAGTTAGCGTGCTTCTCTGTGTATAAGTAGTGGATTAGCTGAGGCCCAGGGTAGTTCAGGTGATAAGGAAGGTAGTGGTAGCCTGGTAGGAGGATAGATGGAGAGGAAACGGAAGGAGATGGAGAAGGGCAAGTCTGAGCTGAGGATGGCCATGGAGGAGCTCTGTTTGTGTACTCCAGGATATGGGGAGGAGGAGCAGGTGCAGGTGCAGCAGGTGAAAGTGCAGGAGCAGCCCAGGTCATCCACCATGGACCTCCTCTCTGTCTCCAAGCAGCTCATTCATGTCCTTGGTTCGTAACTGATTATATATGCTCTGTCATACATATGCAAGTTCTGTACTGAAAGCTTTCCATTATCGGTTGTCAGGTAGTTTCAGACTTTCAGCATGTCTAATGTTCTGATCAGTAATCATCACCTGTTTTATTTTGTTTATATACAGTATATTCTGTATTACTTTGTTCAGATAGGTTCCAGGACAGTGATGTGACGTTATTGTTCTGAGTCTTTACTTTGCATTGAACGAAGGAAAGAAAAATTGGTTGTTTCTGTATGCAGTTTCTGTGTGCATGTGTTGTGGATCAGGTTTAGCATTCCTCGACGTGTTGTCTGTCATATATGGGATGTGAGAATTTGCATACACCCTTGTCTGCGGATCTGCCCTGTTGGATTCTTGGAGGGAATGGATACCTCAACTAAATAAGTGGCCCAGAGGCATTGGACCTTTTTCAGACATCATAGTGTTTGTTATTAAACCATTTTTTTTCTATAATGGAAGATTTTATTAAAATTTCCAAGAACAGTATATTGAAAAGACACAGAGTTTTGGAAAAGTAACATATTCCATTCAGCTGTTTGTTTTTCCATGTGCTACTCTCTCCCCTATATATCTCTGTCCCTGAAAACCAGATTAAACTGACAAACTCTATACCTTCTGTTCGATGAAGATGAGATTGGACCAACGTTGCTAGTCCTGAGGCAGGACCTTCAGCAAAATGTTCAGGTAACCCTTCTACACTGAGCATGCCACGTCCCAGTTCATTTGCTTTTGTTCGAATCACTAATCTGTAAATGCCTCTCTGATCTCCCTACCGTAGAGATTACAAGATCTGTATGAAAGAGACTCTTCCAAATATGCGAGCTTGACGGCGATAGTTACCGAGGAAATGGAGCAGGGGACAGCAAAGAAGACCATAAGCTGCACCAGAGCAATAATTTGGCTGTCTAGGTCGATAAATTTCTCAAAATATTTACTGGAGAAGCTGCTGAAAACTCCTGAGTCGAGCCTGGAAGAGATTGTGGAAGAAGCCTATGCAAATACTCTGAAGCCATGGCATGGCTGGATCTCATCAGCTGCTTACAAGGTATAACCTGAATATTTATTTCTGAAATTGTTGGTTTGCGGACACGCTTATTTGTTGTTCAAATTTGTGATCATGCTTGCTGAGCTGACTGTGCGATGAATTAGTAGGTTTGATCTTGTTCACTGACCTAATCTATTGAGCATAGTTGTCAGGTAGCACTGAAGCTCGTCCCAGAAAGAGAATTCTTCATAGCTCTGCTGATGGGTAACTGTCAAAACTTCGAGGATCTTGCAGAAGATGCCAAGATGTTGGCCTATGCTGTCCAGCCCCTGTTAGAGGAGATCGATGCAATTTCGGTCAGGGCTTCGACCTTTGCATTTGTTTGCTACGATTAATTAAAGTTTTGCTCATGCAGTCTATAATTTGCAGGCTAAGCACAACTTGGACAAGATGAAATCCTCTTAGGACACAAGGATTTTTGCCGATCACCTGATGACTGTACATAGCTGCATACATAACCTGACCTTGCCTCGTGCTTGTAAAAGTGAAAGGTTTAATTTTGGGTTTTGCTTGTAGATTTTTTATTTAAAAATTGAATGTGGAAAAAGATTGTGTTCATTGTGTCCCTGTCCCTGTAGTTTTAGTGCATGTATACCCCTCATGACCCAAGTTCAGAGTCCTCTTCTAGTGATAAATTGAACAGTACATGTTTTCTTCGATTTTTTTGAACCCAAATTAAGAAGAATGTTAGGAATAAACCACGCCAATATGCCTGGTGTGTGTCGTGTGTCGCGTGCATCGCGTGTGCGTGCGTGCGTTCAGCTTTGAGTTAGTTTGTTGAGTCTGTAGAGTAGCAGGTGCACGAGTGTGTGCTCGTGTTGGAGTCCATCGTGCAGGTTGAGTTGGACCGCGCGTGTGCGTGCTCGCGTTTGTCGTAGAGTGGTCAGGTCGAGCACGACGTGTTGGCGCGTGCTGGTAGTTGCAGGGGAGGCGGCAGTAGCGGAGGAGCGCAACAAGGCTCTGAATCAGTACTGGAGACCGGTTCTCACGGAGGAGTTCGTGGCTCAGCGATGAGACTACCGGGTCACCAGGAGAGAGCGCGTACGTGCGCGTGAAGCTCGTCGGGGAGTGCATTGCGTGGGCGCTGCATCGCCGAGGGACTATAAGAGTCCATGTAATCCCTGTGTGTTAGTAAGCTCTGAGTCGTGTGTTTTCAGTTAATAAAGCTAAGATACAGGCGTTTGGGCACTGCGGCGTTCGTCGACGAAAAATCCCCGTGTACTGTTCATCTTCCTTCTCGAGCTTGTGAGTGTGTGCGTTCCTAACCTGTTCTAACAAAGAAAGCCAATAGAGTTGACTACAAGAGTGTTAAATGTGTAATGTATGACAGGCTCCTCCAGCCTACCACAGCAAAGAGGCACTGACAGCCCAAGAGCCAAAATCTCTACAACTAAAAAGGATAGAATGCGATCGTCACCGGCAGACTCACGCTTTCCCCGCGTCAAAAACTTACCCGGCACGCTTGACCCGTCAAAAAAAAAACCCCACCCGGCGCTCCCGCATCCCCACCTTCCAGAACCGCCGCCCTCGCTCTTGCCGCCCCACGCCCAATGTCCGGCGGCGCCCTGCTCCTTGTCCCGTCGCACTTCGCCATCGTGCTGAGGACGACGCGCCACCTCGGGCAGCCCTGATGCCAGCGCCTACCCCGCCAGGATTGAGCTGGAGCCGCCCCTGCCCCCACCTCCGCCTCCGCCTCCTGCCGACGCTCGATCCGGCACATGCCCAACCCAGAGTGCGCGCAGCCCCACCCTTCGCCGCGCGCAACAGGATCAGTAGGAAGGAGAGGAGAGGCGGTGGAGGGAGGGAGTCATCCGCGCTGGATCAAGGTCTCCTGTTCGTGACAGCAGGATCCGTGGCGGCCGTCGGTTGAACCGAAGAAGCAGGCGGCTCCCACAGGCCAACACCGCTGGTCAACCGCACAACGTGTCCTGGCGCCACTGTCACCGTCGCCGCCGAGTCGCACGCTCACCCTGCCACCAGATTAGCAGAGGAGGACGCCTGCTTCTCCTCCGATGACGAGTGGGTCAGCTCTGCCTGCATCCGCGTCACTACGACGGTGAGTTACATCCTCTGAACGCAAGTGAGTACAACCTTTATACGCTTTTCCATCCCCTTTCGAGCCCGATTTCTCTCCCTTTGATCCCACTTGATCCAACAACTGAAGTTAGCGGAGCTGCAATAGGTTGAAAATTGCCGTCGGCTTCTAGAGATAGGAGTGTGTGGACTTCTTGATGTTGGGTGTGCTGCAGAATGTAACACCCCCTGGTGTTACGATAACTAAGACCTGCCATGTCATCATGATTGCATGTAAAAACATCCCGCATAAACTCATTTTTCTGTGCAATAACTAAAGTAAAATTTATTCTTGCATATGATTGTGTGTAGGTACTGTAGAGAGATTTGGTTACGATAATGTTTGTGTATGTATGTGGGATAAAAATAAAGTTTAAGAAATTTAAAAGAAATCATTTATAAACCCTACATCGGACCCGAAACCCTAATTTAGAAACTAAAAGGAATTGGGTGTTGGGCCTTAAATAAAAGCTGTAAATCTTTAAAAGTTGAGCAACATCTATTTTGGGCAATTTTGAAGTTATTAAAAATAATTTCAAATAAAGCCTAAATCAATGCTTTAAAGATTAAAGTTGAAATTCAATTTCAAAAACTAAAGAGAATCCGATGAAAGTGATTTAATAAAAAATATATATCTTTTTAAATGGGACAACTTTCATTTTTGGAGATTTTGAAGTTTACCAGTGGAAATTTAAATTAAAAGTCAATTAGTGTTTGTTTATTAAAATTTATTGTGGCCTTTCAAAAACTACCAAGAATTTGGGCAAACTCCTTTAATGAAGGTTGTAAGGATTTTTCAAGTTGAACAAATTTTATATTTGGGGATTTTGAAGTTATGCATTGAGATTTCAAATTAAACCCTAACAAGTGTTTTGAAATTCAAATTTGAAACCCAACTTCGAAAACTAGCAAGAATCTGACCAAACTCCTTTAATGAAAGTTGTAGATCTCAACAAATAGAACAACTTTGATCTTTGAATATTTTCAAGTTATTGGGGAAAATCTAGAGAATTTAAATGGATTAGGTTTGAAATTCAAAATCTCTATTTGCCCCTGTTCCAATAATTCAAAAACTATTCAAAATTTTGAATTTCTTCCAAGAGCAAAGTTGTTCAGGATTTATTTCTTTACAACTTCTATTCTGGGTATTTTTCTAGTTGCTACATTATTGAGAAGTAATTTGGTCGAAACAGTGACTGACACTAGGGAATGGCTACAGTAGGGCTACAGTACCCGCCTCCCTCTTGTTGGCAACCGTGACCAGAGCCGGGTCACCGCGCCGCGCGACGCTGATCGTGCCGGGCGGTCGTTGTCGGTCGGTAGTCGGGGGTCGTGGGGGCCCCGGCCACGCCGCGCGCCCGACCATTTGCCCTATAAAGCCAACGGCGGCCATCAATTTCTCTCTGTTTCCTCCTCGCCGGCGGCAACAAGCTCACTGTTAGGGGCGAAATTCGTCGCCGTCGTGCTATCGTAGCCACCTCCAACTCACAGATAAAAGCTACACGCTTTAGCGCACCGTTTGTGCCACATTGCGCTAACTCTAGTGGTCTGCATCGTCGGGTCGGTCACTTTTCTTCTCCGCGGGTGGTGGGAGCGCCGTCGCGAGCCCTCCATCGTGGCCAGGCTGTTACGGTGAGCTTCGGATCATTTTGTTGCGTGTTCTAGCGTCTTCATGACTCCTCGATTCTCATCAACTCGATGGTTTTCCTTCTCGTGCTTCGAGCTCGTCGGAACAGGGACCTTGCCGCTGGGGTGCACCGTTGCGTCCACTCTCGTCGTCAACCGAGCCACTCCGAGCCGTCTCCGTTTTATTTGAGGCCTTAGATCCAGTCACGGTGAGTCACCAGCGCTATCTCCATTATCATTTTGAATGCTATTGCACTGTGTTGGTCGGAACGTGTCCGCGCCGTCGGGTCTGGGGATCCGATCGCCAAGGCTGGGTCCGAACGTGCTTCTAGTCACACTAGACATAACCAACGACCTGTAAGGGGTTGCAAGAGCCGTGCTTGGACGTCCCATGGCGTTAGTTCACACTCTACCGTGTCGGTGTGGGCGGAGCAGGTCACCCGCACCGCCATGTCCGCCATGCGTGCTCGCGCGTTGGCCCGAGACCCAAATATAGCCCGAATGTCTAGGAGAAATGATGCGCGAAGGTCTGCAGACCATGCTGGTACACTTGTCGCGGCCGTAGGGCTCGTCGGAGGCGAGCAGCAGCCGGTCAATGACCGGTTGGGTGTCGGTCAACCGCGAAGGAGGGCGAAGGACTTGCAAATTGAAATTTGAACATGGTCAGGGGGTTAACTGAGAAGTCCTAGACTCTGATGAATAGTAGGGAAAGGAGTGCGGGTTGGGTATTGGTTTTGCTGGGGGGTTTTCTGCGAATCGGCTTTAGCCGAGTCGGGCAGGCCGAGTGGGCCGGCCCGTTGGCTATTGGGCCAACTCGGGCCGAATTGGATTTTTTCTTTTTCTCGCGAATTAAAACTTGTTTTCCAATTTCCTGAGCATATGAATAGTTCCCTAGTTTGTTATTTTTGTAGAAATAAATCTATGGCACTAAAAATGATGAAAATTTTTGTGGGTACTCTCTGTGATGTGTAGAATACATGAAAAATATAATAAAATAGGTTCCAATACTTTCTGCGTGGACTAAAATTGTGTCTATTAAATGATAAAGGCAACTTTGAGGAATTTTAGTAAATTGTATATTGATCCAAAAATCATGACATTTAATTTGGTACTGTTTAGGGCTGAGAGCTATCTGTAGAAGAAGTTTGGGCTCAGATAGAAATAGTCTATGTATTTAATATTTTAAACCTCATTAATCGATTAATAAAATAAATGGAAAATCCGAATAAACTAGGTTTTGAGTGACTTTTAGATTGATTGTTGACCCTGAGTCATTCAATATAGTGATTCTTGGCACGTTAATTGATGTATTGCGGTAGATATTGAACAAGTTGTGCAGCGGCTTTCTATGACTGTTAAATTGGTCAATAAAAATGAAATGCGAAAACACCCTTTTGTCTTATGGGAAATGTTTTGCAACTTTACCGTGAAGGAAAGCTGTACTCAAGGTTGTTAATTAAATGTTTGTTCTACATTTTCCATTCATGTCATTCCGCACCATGTAAGCATGCATCATTATTTTACGTGTGGTGATCTGGTTCTCAGAAGAATTTCTTGATTGCTCCCCGACAGACGAATTATTCGCCAGGAGAAGTCAAGTGGGTTTCTCTGATTTTTTGACAAAAGTGACAAACCTGCAACACAGGCGAGCCCCGGTGCATTCAGCCCCTCCCTTGTGTTTTATAAAATATTTATAACTTGAGTTAATTATCGCATTAAGTTGCTAGAAGTTGATTGTCACCTATCTTGCTGCATTCCCTGCCTTGATATATTACCCTTGAAACCCGTTTAAAAATAAAAATATTCAAAAAATGCTTAGCCCTGCTTAAGTTAATTTAGATTGGCATAAAATGCTATTTTTGACTTATGTGGATATGATATTAATGAATCATGAGAAAGGAAAGGGATATGAGTCCGTTCGGGGATTGTGCACTTGGGTAGCAGCCCCAATGCATCGTCACTGACGAAAAGAGATTTTCCGCTCGATGGTTGTGAATTTGAGTTTGAGTCCCAATGCTTGACCATCGGCGGGAAATAGACTTGAAAACCGTTGGGACACTTGTACTTGAATTAGAGTCCCAATGCAATGTCGCCGGCGGAAAAAGAATTAGGGACCGTCCGTTGTAGGCCCGCTGTGATCGAGACTTTGCAACTAGCCACATACTACGGAAAGCCCTATTTCCGGTGGCTCCACTGCTTGAACTGACAACCACGCACTGGGAGTGGAGAGATGGCGAGAGTAGCGTGTACCCTTGTGGCCGGCGTGCCTGGAGACGAGAGGAGTATTGTGCTCTCGGGTGGCGCGGGATCGGTTCAGGGGTTGGAAAAGCCGTGGTAGACGGGATTGGCATATGCAAGCTTAGGTGCTGTATATGCAGTGTGGATAGGGATCCCCAGCTGGGTACTAATCGATTCGAATCGTCGTTGCTCCTCGGATATGGAGACTCGATCCTTTGACTTACAATTGGAAAGTGGTTCAGAACTATGATGTTTTTAAGAATTGAAAGTATGATGATGTATGAGAATGAATTTGGAATTATGGATTATGATTAAATTAAGATTGAGTTAAAATATTGAAATAGGATAGCAATGCTTTTCCGCAAAACTCTTTGACTCTTGCTCAAGACTTACCTTGATTTTCCCTCAACCTGCATTCCTGAGTCTCATTCCTTTTTCTTAGTCGGGTAAGTCTTGCGGAGTACCCCAGTACTCAGGGTTTGTTAACCCCTGTTGCAGGTGAGCCGAGTATATAGTCGGCGTGGGACCATGTTGGTTGACGGATCGCGCATGAACAAGGACGTGTATATGATATAACCCTCGAGCAAGGATATAGTTGTACACTGCTTATCCGTTACAAAACTCTAGTTCGGGATAATTTAATTTATAAACCTATGGTTATGTAATACTTCCGCACTCTTCACTCTGATTTAAATTATTGTGCAAACTATTGTAATACTTGCAAGGTCTTTACAATGAGATCCTCGGGTGAATTAGGGTTTCCGAGGAAGCCCGGCAAGCCACCTAGGACAAGGGGAAACTCGTTTAGACTGATAGTGGGTCCTTAGAGACGATGACGGCGCACGTGGGTCCTATGATTAAGGCGGTTCTGCCACACAGAAGGTCACGCAGTGGGGGCTGACCCCAGGGGCACCATCGCCTTGCTCCAGCAAATCTCTTCACCACAGCTACTCCGCGGGCGCACTGACAGGTAGATTACTTACGTTTCAAGTTTATAGAGGAAAAGGGGAAGATGTTTTTTTTTCTTCAAAACGAAGTGAAAGGAGAGATTGCTTGGTGCTACCTGCTACGATCTAGAATAGTAGCTTAAATCTAAGGCTCTGTTTGGAACGCAGTAAGTTCATAGGAGTTCATTTTCACATGAAACAGATGATGAAAACTTGGGTAGTATAACTCCTAATTAATGTCTAACAATTTTTTTTTATGGTCAGGTCTACTGCATTAGGCATTAGGTAGGTGTATGGAAGATGAATAACTTTGAATTGATTCGTGGTAGCACTATCTTTGAGGATGAGCTACCAGCGTCCCCCAGCTGACTGCCACCGTGGCCTCATCCTTCCTCTCCTTCTTCGAACCACCGGCGACAACGTGGCCACAGGGGCAAGGTCCATGGCGCGTTGCGGTCCCCGGTCGAAGATCTACCTCCGTCACCGACCCAGCGTTGCTCACTCCATTCCCAATCTGGCAGCACACACACTCCATCTTCGATCTGGCACGAGGTAGTATCATGTCAGTTATTTTTAATTGGGTGGCATTAGGCAGTATAATTTCAGTTATTTTTCACTGAGTAGACTGAATTAGTGTTATGTCATAACTGTGAGGATTTATGCGCAGGATCATGTCATAGTGCGCCGCATTCATAGTAAAAAAAAGGAACCCGTGAATTTGACTAAATGGGGTAGTTTCTGGCTAAATTATACGATTTAGTCCATCTAGATGAAATTGATTGGAATAGTACCATCTAGGTTTTGCATCCCACCCTATTGTTCAGGGCTTCAGGCACGGTGCCCAGCCACCTGTGTCCAGTGACCATCCATTGTGCCTAGCCACCAGCCACCGGTGGCCAACAGCCAGGCATAGGCAACCAACCACCAGGGGCCACTGCAATTTGTGTATCTAGGATCAAGCATAGCATGGCATAGCAATAATTGGACAAATGAATTGTTAACATATGCATTTGTACTGTAGTACACAGATCATATATGACACTGAATATTAATCCTAAGAATAGTAAAATGTTGATACTGTCTTGATACCGAGGCTGGGAAGTATGAATTGTGCTCTCTTTTTGTCTAGACTTTAAGACTAAATTTAATATCTTGGAGTTAATTCTTTAACATGTGGTTGGTGTTCAAGTGTCAAGCATACTTACCAAACAATCTCTTGCAGTTTTCTATTGAGTGCTTGTTTTAACAAGATATGTCAATCAAAAAATGACTTGCTTCAAATAAATTAACATGCTATAACTAACAGACCGCTGATTAAACATTTAGCATCGCACCATAGCAAGACCAAGTGATCCCCTACTTCAATTTCGCTTCAGGAAAAAGAAGTTTGAGGTTGACTTCCACTGTCCATGTAGTTTTGCATTCCTACTAAAGGGGCATGTGCACACTTCTCAGTTCTAGTTCTAACATTTTAGGATTTTCATTGCTAACCTGTGATGAACTTATGGTATTACGTGAATGTCTCATGCTTACAGGTTTAGATCCATTAGCAGTATCATGTGTCATGCAATTTTTTTTAGTTTGAAAATGTCATGTTCTGGACTTTTAATAAAGCTCATCAATTAGCATCATAAATTGTTATGTTTTGGTTATCTTGGCGTGAGATACATGATGAATTTGAGATTGGCCAAAAAATTAAGTAGGTTAAAAAAATATAGGAATATTTAGAGCCAAGCTTTACTACTTTATAGTTAATTTTACAAAGTGAAAATAATCACCACTGTTAGTGGTACAATTGGGAAACACTGATTCACTGAACAAGCAGCTTGTAGCTTATATGGGCCCTTGATGTCAGTGTTCTATTTAGTTCTATTAAGATTGCGATAAATCATCAAGAGCATCCTGTGGATTTTGAATTTTTATACTGACAAAAGGTCGGTGCAGTTTGTAAGATTAGCATCTTTCGCCAGTTCACTTATAATGTATCTTTGACTAGAATCTTGCAGCTTAAATACTTATGTTTTATAGTATAAAGTTTAGTCTATCATGCCATATCCTGATGTGGTTTTGCTTTTAAACGTCAGTTTGCAATGGAGGCAATGGAGAGATCTAGGAGTGGAGGCAGCCACAAATAGGGCGCTGGCACTACCACCAGGTAAGCAGTAATGCAAACATCATGAGAGAAAACATGCAAATTAATCTAATGCTCACCAACAGTTTTCACCGAATATTTGTTTTTGAGAGCTACTGTCAATGCAGAATTGACGTAGTTAGAATTTTGCTTTGCAATTTTAGGTGCAGTCTTACATGGAAGGGGTTATGAACAACCTGTTCATTTTGGATACATCTCATGCATTATTGTACCCAATAAGATCTATTTTTTTTCAAGATCTAAAACTGTAGGTAAAACATGTTGTACACGGAACTTAGAAAACATGTGACACCTCTTATTTCCATCCTCTTTCTATTTTTTTTCCTGAAATTGTATCAACCAAAATTTATATTCTGTTCTACTATTTTCAATGCAAATTTTACTTGCACTTAAGAAAGGTTTGAAGAAATATTTTGTTGCTTGATGACAGTGCATCATTAGCTAGATGTGGTGACACTTAAGTGATTTTGTTTCAAAGATTGCAAAGAGGATGGAAAACAAGACATAGAAGTACATCAATTGATTTACTTAAAAATATGAGGATACATGCCTATACTCCGCACCCTGGCCATGCAATCATCAATCATCAAATCCCAATATGTCAATGTGGACTGGCCTGTCAGACTGGACGGAGCGTCGGCTTGGGTTTTCATCGACCTTGACTGAAATTGTTCCCGTTACAACGCACGGGCACGAACCTAGTAAGCTGAAAAGAAGGAGCCTTTGCAAAACCCGATCAAATGCCCTCCTTCTCAACGCTAAATTCTCCTGGACTTTAGTTGCGTCATGTACTCATGTTGCACCATTTGAAGCTCATCATTGAAGATTCTTCTATTTCACAAAGTGTATATTACTACTCCATTAAAAATGTGTTTTTTGGTCTTTGGGTATGGTGTCAAAATTTGTTTGCCTACTTCTTCCTAACTAGATATTCAGATGTGTTTGTCCTTTACCTTTGTGGATCTTACTGAAATATAGAGGAATGATATATGTTTGATACTTGTTCGCCGCCCTTCTGCTTTTGCTGACCACAATTGCAATTATTTGATTGCCTACTTCTTCCTACCTAGATATTCGCTGTCACATCTGAAATCCATAGGAAGGTTTTCTCTCTTTTTTTCAGAATAAATCACGAGTAATGACAAAATGTATAGAGGCATGTGAAAAAAAATCCCCCAACAGACTCACCCAAACTCTGTTTAGATAAGTACCTGTATATTGTGGATTTTAAAGCCTGCATGATCCAAACAGATTAACTTTATTTTACACCAGCTTATTTAGGACAAAAGGAGCTTAAGCTCGAAATGATCCAAAAAGATCAACTTTACACTGTGGCATATTATGTGAGACAGAAGAACCTAAAGGCTCTAGATGACCCAAACAAATCAACTTTTACACTGGATTTTAACAATCCACACAAACCATAAGCCATATTTTTAACAATATTATATTAAATGTGAACTGACTCTAGCAAATAATAAAATGACAGAGGGGCATATTTAAAACTTGACCTGCGGGAGGTAAGACAGCCCCGGGCATTGCATTTAAGAAGAAGACCTTCTCACGTAGATCAAGAAAATCTTCGAACCCCTGCCCCACCCATACACAGCGGCACCGTAGCCCATGTGAGACGACCACGTCCGGGGCCGGGCCTTAGACCTGTGCTTTGGCCGTGGGACAGACGAGGGGATTTTTTTAACCCCAGCCTGAAATTCACTCCCACGGGGAGTCAAACCCAGGACCTGAGGAGTGCCGCTGAGTTCCTCTAGCCAACTCAACAAGAGGCCCTTTGGCAGAGGGGCATATTTAAACAAAAACTAAATTCATGTTTTTTTTCCCGAAAGCTAGGCCATCAACCCATGCTCTTGTATGACCTACTTAATATTAAAAGATTAAGCATTAAAATTCATGTTTAATACCTATGCCTAATTGTTTACATCAAAATCTGGACTGGGTGCAGATAGTCGATACCGAGCGCAGATAGCTGATTTCGGAGCAGAGGCCCAGACAGATAGTCGATCGGGTCCTGGAATCGATTGTTGGGCTGAAGTGTAGACGGTGCAGTTGAAGGAAATAGCTGATTGATGACGTCAGCACAGATCTCCGGCGCCAGGAAATGATCACGTTCGGAGTCCGATAAAGAAAGAAAAGATTGCGCTTCAAGTTACTTTTAATTTAGAAAAGTTTGTTAGTTTCCGTATTTATCTTGAGTTGTAATTCGAATAGGACTCTATCAAAACCCTAGGTATAAATATAAGCCCCGGCCATTGTAACAAAACACACATCAATACAACACATCTTTCGGCTCCGGCCAAAACTTAGGAGTAGGAGTAACGTAGATCTCGGCGAGTTCTTCAATCGGATTGAGTGTCATCCGGTGGACGCAGACTTACTTGTAAGTATCGTCATGCCTCGTTAAGTTTTGTCTCTTTAATATCATCCGGTGGACATGGGAGCTTCGTAGATCGAGGTTGATTCTTATCAGATTTGAGTTTAGCGTCATCCGGTGGACGTGGATTTAGATCAAATAAGAATTAGTTATCGATTCATATTTGTTTTCTTGTTTAATCTATGTTTAACGTCATCCGGTGGACGAGGCCTTAGGTTGAGCTTGATTATGTGTATGGATTAGTTATCGGCTCTAACTAATTTAGCATCTTAGTTAGATTCATTAAGTTATCAAGATGTTATTTGTCATTTATTGTTTATTTATTAATATAACATCTTTCTATCCGATCAAGATTGCATAGTATTGGCCTTAGATTCACATGAAAAATGCTATTTATGTCTCCTTCATGTTTATGCTTTGTTATGATATTCACTTGATTTGGCCAGTACTATCGTAGTCTTGTTCGTACGTGCTGAGAGGGCTTAGTAAGAGTCGATCTAAATGAATACAGAGCCGCCGGCCTTCTAGACCAGCTTTGTATTCCTTTAGATTTACTTGTGATTATTTTTAGGAATAAATCTAAATCGGTGCAAAGCCGCATGCCTTTTAGACCAGCTTCGTATCAATTTTAGGTTTATACTTGGAATTAATCACCGTTAAGTTTTCTGCTTCATGGACCCTGGATCGGCTAATTAGCCGATGCAGTTGTACTCCACGAGAAAAACCAGTTAACCGATTATGCCCTGCCAAATCGGCTAATTAGCTAATTTCTGTCTGTTTGACGTTCAGACAGTCTGAACTGAATGATTTGATATGTTTACAACAATCGATTATGCTCTATTCTGTTATAACTATCTGCATAAATTTGTTTAATGTAGATTGTACTATTTGATCACGCATATCAATCGATTAATTATCAGTTCAGTACCTGTTTCGTGGCAAAACACGCATATATGCCGGAATCGACTCTTTAGTCGATTTCCGATCAAATCGGCTCTCAGAGCCACATAGTTGGAACTATCTGGACACACCGGTTAGTTCCGCCTTGTGATTACTGATTATTATCTTTTTCTTGTCAATTGCAGGTCAAATTGACTGGCACGTCTGAGGGTTATCGGCACTCTCTGTCCGGGTTTGAAGCTAACTGAATCTTGGAAGCTCTGACGCTCTTGAGATCATATCCGGCTTCGCTGGTGTGTTGAGACGCAAGAAACACATTTTGTGCCAACACTAATAAAAAACCATATATTTGTGCGTGCTCTCACTTTGTTCATTTTCTAACATAATACATAAATAGATACTCCATTAATATTTATCAAGTCATCATAAATTTATTAATTACTCTCTATTTTCTGCCCATATTCATACTTCTCCCCTCCGCATGGCAACTCCATGTGTTCTCAATGCATTTAGTTGAAACCTTACAATGTCTCTCGTGAATTGTGATAGCCCATATTTTAGAATGTCATGAACCAATATTATGGATTTTAGATTTTGATATTAGTAGTCGATATTTTTTCTCAAAATAGGTTGAAACTACTCTTTTTTTAGATAATGGATAGTTTATATCTAGCTTCATCCACCAAAAGTTAGAATCGAGCCACTTATTACAAAGTCAGTCTACATGTCCAGCACACGAAATCTAAAGTTTACAGCCTTACAACCAAACTTTGGAATAACGACAAAACCAGAAGTAAAGTTCTAACTAAGAGAAACCAATAAACCTATTTGAGAACCGTCCATTTGAGGAAAAGAAATGTAAGGCTGACGTCTCCAAATGATGCCTAGCGAGGATCAGTTGGTCCTGTAGATCATCACGCCGCTGCAAGCCAATGGGTTCCTCGAAAAAGTACCTGCAAAAAAGTTTTTGATCTGCACTTGTCAAAAATCACTTCCTTTCTTGTTATCAAATTGTCCAACATAAAACCGATGCTGCTGTTAATAACAAAAAATTATGCAAGTTATCACCCATTTTTGACCAATTAGCAAATAATCATCCATGTTAAACGGTGGTGATATTCCAAACACTAAGTGTACAACACGCCACAGAAATTTAGCATAAAAACATTCAAAAAAGAGGTGATGAATACTTTCTGGAGAATAGCAAAAGCTACATCTTGTGTCACCATTCCAATTACGTCGAGCGAGATTATCTTTTGTTAAAATTACTCCTCTTTTTAGGTACCACAAAAATATCTTAATTTTTGTGAGAACTTTGATCTGCCATAAATCCTGTGACACTCTGACCCCATTGTTAATTAACGCAGCATATATAGAATTAACTGAGAAGGTACCTGATGAATGTAAAGTCCAAACAAAAGCATCATTTTCCCCCTGCAAATTCAGATCTTGTAGAGAGGCAACAATTCTATACCAGTCCCGTAGGTTTCTCCCCGCTAGATTGCGGTGGAAGGAGATGTTTAATGGGACGGATGCAAGTACACTTGACATCGAGTCTCGTTTTCTTCTCACAATATTGAATAGGGAGGTAAATTTATCTTTTAGTGGTTGCTTACCCAACTAGGTGTCCATTCAAAACCGAGTTTGTGACCCGTCTTTGATTTTGAAGGACCCAAAACCGATGAAGGTCTCTTTGACATTCATCAGGCCTTTCCAGAAGTGGGAATCTGTTGGCTTTTTAGTACAACTTCCTAAAGGTCCGTCTCTTATATATTTATTCCGTAAAAGTTCTTGCCACAACCCGTCCTCATTTAATAATTTAAAAAGCCATTTGCTTAACAAACTTTTATTTGTATGTCCAAATTATGTATGCCTAAGCCTCCTTGAATTTTGAGAAAATCCCTTATATGCCATTGAAACTTATACTTATCCCTTATGTGCCATTGAAAAATACAAGTTCCCTTCTATGCCATTGCTTTATATTTTCTCTCCCTTATATGCCATTGCCGTTATATTCTCCGTAAAAAATCTTACGTGCTAGGCTGAGAACGGACGGGAATCCAGGGTTAACACGTGTACGTAAGTCTAAATTATAACACGTGTACGTCAAATGGTAGACTAGGAAAATACTAGGATAAACGTATTTACATAAGTCTAAATTATAACACGTGTACGTCAAATGGTTAGACAAATTATGATACGTATGTCAAATGGCTAGGTTAGGTCAGTCTTCTTGCAGCGATGTAGACATACGCGGAGTAAAAAAGGTGCCACACATAGCGCTAACGGAGATTCTTAACGGAGAATATAACAGCAATGGCATATAAGGGAGAGAAAATATAAAGCAATGGCATAGAAGGGAACTTATATTTTTCAATGGCACATAAGGGATAAGTATAAGTTTCAATGGTTGGCACATAATTTCCCATTTGGCCAATCTATATTTACGCTTGTGTTGATCATCCTGTCAGTAGAATCTACTCTTGCACTTTATGTTTTATTAAAATCTCAATTTCGCCGCTAGTTCAAATGATACCAGCAGTGACGAGCCTTCATATCACTATCAGATTGTATGATGCGTCGGCGATGAGCCGATGATGAGCTCTTCATCATTGTAGGATCATACAATCGATTGGCAACGGGTGAATAGCCAGTATTAACATTTTATGTTTGCAATTAGATTTACTACGAATATATATTTCATAATTAATTTTTATGGTATTTATCTTCACTAGTACATAACAGGGCTGTACTCCTGGTTGGGAAGGCCCTTTAGCCCCGGTTTCCCAACCGGGACTACGGAATCGAGACTAAAGGTCCACCCTTTAGCCCCGGTTCCATAACCGGGATTAAAAGGGAACCTTTAGTCCCGGTTCTTAGTAAGAACCGGGACTAAAAGCCTCGCCCGCCTTGCCATGCGGTAGCCCACTAGCGGGGACCTTTAGTCCCGGTTCGTATTAAGGACCGGGACTAAAGGTATTTGCAGATTTTGTATTTTCTGCTTATTAATTCATATTCTATTTTGGTGGTGGTAGTATTAATAGTAACTAGGTTTTCAAATACGCGCGTATACACAATATATAAACAATACGCGTATACAAGCATAGTGTAAATCTATATATTAATATATTACATGCATGGACATATGTATATATTATACATAATATCCCCGTCTTATTAATTCGGATTACACGAGTCAAAGTGCTTCACATGCTAGCAGGCCAGAGAACTTATTTGCCGTCGAAGTAGTGTTCTCCATTGGGATTTAAGACTTGATCATTAAGAAATCCTGCTATTGTTTCTTGAATGGCTTTGATCTGATCCGAGAGTAGAACCCTTTGCTTGTACCAGTCGGTCTTCAATTTGGATTGAAAAAAGAGAGTGTATTAGTATACATATGTTTGATCATGTATTGTAACATCTGATTCAAATATTTGTGACTCTTAGTTTTGCCTTCTCTAAATAAGTTTTGCTCAAAAACAAGTTGAGGAACTCGCAAACGTAGTATCCACATAGATTATTCCCGGGTTCCTGCTGCAATAACCACTTTACGAGAAAAGAATCCTCTTATCATCCAGTGATTTGAATCATGGTAAATAACATGCTGAAACTACATATATATAGCAAGTTACTACTTACTTTGACTGGGACAACTTGCAGTGGCGCTTTACAATCTTTCCGGTGATCTCGAACGAATTGTTCCCAAGCACTGACCAACACACAAAACAATCATTCCAGAGTTAAAAGAGAGATCAGGTATATCTGTACGCACACATACAAAGAGAGATGGTTGTGGAAGATTACCGTTGGATATGTGGATCATCATTTGGTATTGTCCTAGGTCCTTTCTCATAGAGTCGAAGATGAATACTAGACTCTTGGATACATCGATCTCCAACAATATCCAGTGATTGCTGCATGTTTACACGCATACGAATGCATTACTCATTAATTATAAGGGTCGAGTAAGGAAAACACAATGTGAAACACTCACTCTCCGCAATACGGGAAGAGTATCTTTTGCTTGTCCTTTTGTTTAGATAAGAAGTTGAGGACATTCTCCTCTGCTTTAGCTTCCCAACCTTGAGTAACTGGGTCTTTAAATATGATATTTGGATCAATAAACCCAATGGTAGTATCCCCTCTTCTTTTCAGGTCTCTCATCATATATCTGCATATATATTTATGAACATTATAAACATATTTATTGTGAAGATAATTATATAGAAAATAATAGAAAGAATAGAATCACTTACAAGCAATAGCAGCTGAGGATAGCTTTGTCGATCGAGTCCCGGTGGAATAGTAGGTGTAAGTCTTCAAAGTTAATGAATATGACGTCATCGCTACGGAAGTAATGCTCTTCTATCACTCTGACCGGTAGGTAGAGCTCATTCCTGGCACATGCCTCTATGTACCATTTGTTTAGTAAGTACATTTGCGTGCCTAGTTTGGAATAGTCTGCAGGGTTCCAAAGGGGTTTGCCGTATTCATATTTCTTCCAAGTATCAACTACTAGGGTAGTTTCGATGGGTGTATCGAATAAACATTGATTAGCATCAAGCCCAATGTCTGCAAAGAAGATGTTCAGTTGCTCCAAACTGATATCTTGCGGCATTTTTGGCATGTTGGGGAGAATGTCCACGTTTGAACCGTATTGATTGTAGATTACTAGGGGTTCAATTTGTTGTTGCGATTGTTGTCCGAGTTTGTGTTGAACCTGCAGTAGTGGATTCATCGTGTTGAACCTGTTTTGCTTCATATATAGTGGAGGGCAATTCGTTATCCTTTGGAAGCATCTTCTTATTGATTTTCAGTAAGTCCTCAAATCTCTTGTTGGATAAACCATTCTTTGTCTTCCATTGCAACAGCTCTAGTACGGTACCCAAATTTTTTTGCCCTGCATCGCAAGTGGGGTATACCAGTTTCTTGTGATCCTGTAGCATGTGATAGAACTTGAGTTTCTCTTTTTCACTATCGCATTCTCTCAGCATCACAGATGGCTTGACCAAGATCATCAACGGGCTCTTCTTCTCCCGCTACCTCTTCTTTGGCCCCACCCAACGGAATGACATTGAAAGCACCATATGCAGCAACAATATCATCATCCTCTTCTTCCTCATCTTTGTATTCTTCCATTAGAATCCCGCTTTCTCCATGCTTGGTCCATCAATTATAGTTTTCATGAAACCCGACTTAAACAAGTGTGACAGAAGAGTTCTTGAGCAAGTATAATCCTTCAAGTTCTTACATACAGCACATGGGCAATACGTGAAACCATCGCGCTTGTTTGCCTCAGCCACACTTAAGAAATAATGCACGCCCGTAATGAATTCTCTGGAGCGGTGATCAGCGTTGTACATCCAATGTCGGTTGTTCATCTACATTTCATGACATACGACCGTATCAAAACTTTGGGAAGAATTACTTAATTGCACAACACCGTACCAGTCGTCATGTTCAATTAAAACACCAGCACATAGATACAAAGTAATTAGTTTATGTTAGCCTCGCTACAATGTAGACAATCCCAACTAACACTAAACAAACTAAAACTAAAATATACTTCAGTAGCATAAGGATCTGGCGACCAATCCCAACTAGAACAGACGGATCATTCGTTTTCGCTTCAACCACGGGCTGCTTGTGCTGGCTTACTGCCTCACCCGACACTGCAAAGTTGTTTTGCACGTGTTCAACATATTCTTTCTCCCAGTACCATCATTTACATCCGGTGCCATCCTACTGAAATTAACAGAACAAATTAAGAACTTTCATTAAAACCAGCTAAAAATAGGATAAATCTGGTAGAAAATGGGATACAATAACTCACATTGCAGTCCGAACACTTGTAGAAGATTCGACCTTTGTTGGGACAGTCCTTCCTCACTCGGAACTACATGACAACGTTCTGCTTACACTCACCGTACATAATGAGAGGGAGGTGCGACCTAAGTCGCTTCGAAACCCGATGAGAAGTCGAGGACGCCGAAGGAGTCGCCATGTACTCGCTATATTCATTTTTTTAAAAATACTATAAATCTAAGCTTAAATTCTCACAAATCAAAAAATACAAATTTATGCAAATTACTATAAGTTCCTCATTTTCTAAACTAAGATATTTTTTTAAAAAAAACCACTAAATTTCTCTATTTCTCAAAACCATGAAATAAGATATAAATACAAACTAATAAAAGGTGCATCCCAGTTAAAATAAACAACTATAAACTACCTCTATCCAAAAATACAAAACTATCATGTGAATATAAGCTTAAATGGCACAAATCAAGAAATGCAATACAAAACTTAATATGGTACATCCTTGGTTATTTGTAGACCATGAAATAATATATAGTAGTGATGTAGGGGTGAGAATGAAGTTAGTTACATTCAAAACCGAAAAATCGATGGAGTTCTGCAAGAAATAGGGTGAGGGCCGAAGAACAGAGCAAAAACACAATGGAGAGGAAGAACAGAGCCAGATCTCGGGCTAGAGGAGGAAGAAGGGAGCTTGTGGCTTTTATACGCAGAGAGTTTTAGTTCCGGTTGGACTTACTTACCGTGATTAAAAGCAAACTTTTATTCTCGGCTGGTACCCACAGCCGGGATTAAAACTTTTAGTCATGATCGGTATCAAGCACCGGGACTAAAGGCTCACCTTTAGTCCCGGTTCGTTACACGAACCGGGACTAAATGCCCCTGACATAACGTCACTTCACAGTGTCCGTTGGGTAAGGACTTTTAGTTCCGGTTGGTCCAGAACACAAAAAATACCGGAACTAAAGGCCAATTCTGTCCGTCGACGAAAGGTCTGTTCTCTACTAGCGTTTATATCGTAAATGTTAGTGTCTTTTTTATATAATTTTTAGTTAAACTGCAAATCGTTTGACTCCTTAAAAGTGATAATTGCTTTTTTTTTCTTTTTGGATACGGGGAGTTTACAAATGTCTAAAACGAGCCATCTCGAGTCATGCTTGCCGGGACCAACAACCGCCAATAATTTTTATGGCGCTCTTTTTGTTCGTTTGCTCTTTCTGGACGCAAGATACAAACTGAAGAAAGCATGAGTTGCACCTAATCCGTGGATCACGATGATGAGATCATTCACCCACTTGCAATTTTAGCAAACAATAGGCATAATTTAATAACCAATAAAAAGCAAAACCAATAACCCTTGGTTTGTTTCTTAGCGTTTTAATGTGCCTTGCTCGCTGGTCAGCACAAAGCTGCAAGACGTTTTTTTCTCATTAGTATATATTTTCACGTACTACTCTTTTATCTATAGATATATCTTGCAACTTTGGTGGTTGTTTGAAGTAGATGGAAAGCAGATATGGTAATATATAACGCAACTTGTGTTGAGGCGTCACTCTATACGTCTTCCATTTCTTCAATTGTATTGTCAAATATTGAATATTGATTTGGCAGGTTCTGGTGAGCTGCAAATTGCAATGAATTAATTGATACCAGAAAGTGAGTTCACAAGCAAGAAGTTGAGACCCGAATCAATCTGTGCCTGCATGTATTTGACTGTGTGCACTCTGCAGGATCAACTTCATATATACTCCGTAGGTTGGTTTTTTACATCTACCGTTTTTGGGCTCCACTTTACTGGGCCTTGTGGGCTAGCACAAAGATGACACTGAGACCGGGCCGGGGCTGAGTTTTTTTTTTTTCTTTCTTTCTTTTGATTTATCCTCTTTCCATTTCATTGGCAAAATAAAAAAGAAAAGATAGGAGAGAATATGTTAGATCCCACGGGTTCTAAAAACTTGTAGTACCTCCGTTGCAAATTATAAGGCATTTTAGCTTTTATAGATAAATTGATTTCATTATGTATTGAGACATAGTATATATTTAAGTACATAATAAAAGTCATGCATCTAGAAAAGCCAAAATATGTTATAATTTGGAACGGATGGAACTGGCAACAGATATACACAGGTTGAATTCCTAATGCAGAATTGCAGACTATCATCTACATGTGTTTTGCATGGGTGAATGGGTGTATGGAAATGGCGTGAGAGATAAAAACGAAGTGAATTCTTGTTTATGCAGAATTGCAGGCAATCATCTACATGCTGGTTGAATTCCTAATGCATAACTGTAGCCTATGATCTCTACTTCAATCTTGTTTTGCATGGGTCCAACCCACATAATTTACAGTAACAAGCTAACAATGAGACAGCTGAAGATGCACTGACATGCGTGTGTTGGCTGCAATTTGTTCTGCTTGCACACTGTGCTGATTGCTGTAGACGACTGCCGAGAAAGAGGTCTCTGATTGGTTTTGCACCTGAGAGTGAGTGGTCTACCCTACCCTATGACTGTGACAGACATGGTCAGGTCAGCACTCAGCACATTAGCAACGACCCCAAGTTCCTAGCAAGCTCAGAGCAAGTATTATGGCTGGCTGCAAGCGGGCTGAATCCCTGTTGGCGGAGAGAGAAAAGGAGAGAGAGTGCACAGCGGGCGTCTCGTAAAACGCCGGCTTCAAGAGGGCGGTATAGGCATGCCCTCGCCTTCATTCGCTGTTCTGCCGCCTCGAATGGGTCCGCATTGGTTGCATGTGCTCAGACATTGCTATGCCTTATTAATTGAAATCCACGCTGGACTATATTTAGCCGGCTAACGGGCGGTATCATTGCCCTTGCTCTCATGGACACATACGTACCCAAGTCCATGCATTGCCCTGCATGCAGAAAGAAGGCATGATGGCAATCATATGCCTATGTGCACACAGTGCAGGACTAGCTATGAAGCTACTACTACCTAGGTAGGCCTGCAGATTCAAAGTTTGTTGGATCCTATCTTGGGCCCAAGACCAAAAGCAGCAGCCAGCAGGGACTGTAGTTGTTAGCTAGGCAGAGGCAGGGGTTCTCGCATTTTCATCATCCATCAGTGAGAGCTGAGCTGAGGCTGATGCATGGATGCATTTTGCTAGTACTTAGCAGGAAGCCAAGTTGATGCGCATGTAACTGCACTTTTGGTTTGCTCATATATATCCATCACACAACACACTAGTCGCCTTGCTTGCATTGGGAAGCCAAATATCCCTTTTGTTCTGCTTCTACCTTCATGCTCAACCACCGTCCACCGTCCATGGATCAACATTTAGGCTTTTATATACTCTACTCTCTTTGTTTGTAGCGCCTGTCCTAGCATTTTGAGGGTCCTCTGACGAACTTGTCGCGACGGCTCATGTATAAATTCTTATTATATACAAGCGTCAATTTTATTTGCAAAGGGAAAGAAAATCCAATAATATATTTTTAAAAGTCCAAGATATCCTTCTCGATGGGCTCCTTACCTCCTGGAAAAGAAAGAGACGACTGCCTTTCTATCTTCTTGGGTTGCTTCACATTAGTTTCTCATTAGTTTGCTAATACCTAATGGACTATATAGAGCCTAGGGGTTTCTATATATATATATATACCTGGGCTTGGGCCTCTTCCCAACCTCGGCCCTCGGCCTTCGGCCCATCGCACCCCAAGCCACCCACCGAGACAAAAACTATGTATCTAAAAATACCAAAATCATTTATAATTTAAAATAGACAAGGGCCAAAAGAGCATGGTCCACATCGTAGCTTTTTTTTACCGAACGAAACACTAGCGCTCTATTTCCATCGGTAAAGGAGCACCCAACACAACAGCCGCCCTGGTGGGGCCTGATGAAGAGGATGGAGTTCCTCATGCTCGAGCGCCAGACTTAGAGTTCTCATGTAGCGAACCAAAGAGTAGGGGATGGAATAGAGTTACACGGTGCAGACGTTTGAGCGGTAAATTTGGCGTCCCGGTTCTTTTACAGATATGCGGTGCTGTTAGCCTTATAATTGGAAAGCAGGGAACACTATTCTGTGTTCAGTATTATTACTCAGCTTTTGTCCTGCCTGGATGCTACTAGGCTAGTAGTACCAGTACTGTACTTGGCCTGGGCGCATCATCGAGCATCCTCCACTCTTTTTGACATGCATGGACGGCATAATGGCCTCCTCTGCAAGCACCTGCGCTGCACTGAGGTGAAGAATGCATAGTGCATACATGAGCAGAGCCTTTCATCTGCCTTTTGATATCTACCGGTTTCATGGACAAATATGCCATGCCACCCAGAAAAGCTAGAGCTCAGGATCCAGAGATCGACTTGCAAACATTATTTGCAGTGGCGCAGCCGGCATGCATGATCTCTAGTTGTCTATTCACATCTTTCTCCATCGCGATCTGCAGCTTAACTAGTAATAAACAGTATACTATATATGATCCCAGCATGTTCGGAACAGGAGTTGATTATTAATAATAGACTGATGAACGTGCAAGTGCAATTAATAATCAACTCCTGTTCAGATTCAGAGATTCTTCCTCTTCCTTTTTTTTTTTGATGATGCATAGGAGTATGCATGAGGAGCAGCGTGGTCCAGCTGATGATGCATCATGCATCGATCTCTGATATTACTGATCGATAGTACAAACAATGCAACCTTGTACGTACGCGAGGAGAACAGGATTACTGCTGCTTAGCATGTGCCTGAAAAGCGTAATGACAGAGATAGCCATGCCATGCGTACGCACGAGGAGGCCGGGAGATGCATGCAGTGCTGTGCTGTGTGAGTGGAGTGCTCTCAAGAAGGACCGAAAGAAAGCCCCAGGAATGCATGCATGCGCTTTGCTCGCACTCCGATGCAAGGCGAGAAGCTAGGGCACCGGTGGCCGGTCAGGCATTCGATTCAGTGCCGTCTGGGACCCCTTTCTTCCTGCTTTCTTCCTGCAGGCTGCAGCTCCCTCCAGCGTCCAGCCTTCAATTCAATTCCACCACCAGCTTGCCTGCCTGCAGATGTAATCCTGTCTTGATTCCTGCTGCAGTCTTGCCCTTCATCCCCACACATCGACATCGCTATCCTACTCGGCCTGGAAATGCCACACTGCACCACACCTTTTTCCAACTGCTTGCATTTTGCACTGCATTCTCTCTCTCTCTCTCTCTCTCTCTCCCCCCCTCCCTCCCTCCCTCCCTTTAATCAGGTTCATCAGTGCTGCATATATTTGCATGCATGCAATGCATGCTTCTGAGACTGAGAAGCCGCACATACAGTAACAGAGGTAAAGACCAACTTGTTAACAACACAGCAAGTACACTTGCCTTGGGACTCGCTACAGCTGCATCAGCTGAAGCAGCAGAGCAAAGCCTCCTCCCCGCCTGCTAAAAGCACACTCTGCACTGCGCTGTACTGCAATGCATGCATGCTGGATCGATCGAGCTCAGGGCTCAGCCTCATCAGCTCACTTGGACCACCAATGCTCATGCTCCTGCAGCATAGCAACAAGAAGAAGAACCTGCTTTCGCAGTTACCGTATTCATTTATTTCAACCCATCTCGATCCATGATCCATGGCCACCATCGAAGTACTACCAAACGATCCCCATGAATACATACCCTACCGGTACCAGATCATCGCTCCGTCGATTCCTTTATAACCCAGCAGTAGTATGTCTTAAATAGCAGGATAAGCCATTTAGCTATCTATGTCCAAAACAGGCTATAGCCAGTTATAACGGTAGCTAAAAAACTTAGCTAAATCCTTCTCAAACAGTTGTAGCCGGAGATAGCGGAAGCTATATATAGCCAGAGATTTAAAATCATATTAGTCAGTAGTGCTACATGTACAGCACACATCAATGAGTTAATACATGTTATGTATCTGATGCACGAAAGATTTTTCCTAAGCACAAAAAGGTAAAAGAAGATTGCCATATAGATCTTGACACTACATATATGCTCTAAAACAGCTTGAGCAAAATTAGTCTTTCAGCAGTAAAGCTACTTTTAAGATTGTGCTTATCACTCACTACTAGGAACAAGCAAAGGGACTCGAGCGATCGAGTACACAATTCCTTTTCCTTTTTGCTTGATTTGAAAACCTGAAAGGCGTCTTTCGGGCATGTAGGCAGGAGCCTTATAGGCATGGACCAAATGTGTGTGCGCTCCTAGAGAACATGCTATCTTCTTGCCAAGTCTCGGTCTCTCTCCATGCGTGTGATGGCGTTACCTCATCACATCTTTTCTGCAGATCGACTAGTTATTCATTATATTCAGCACTAGAACTACATATATACATATATATGCATATGTTTGCTAGTTTTTGAGAGAATATATTATTGCTGGTTGTCCACACATACGTCGCACATACTATGATTTCCAGGCCCCAATGGCATATTATCATGTGTGCACATTATTTTGCTCATATATATGCAGCGATGTATATGCATGATCAACTGATGATCTTCTTTTTTTTCTTTTGTGGGGGGGGGGGGGGGGGGGGGGGGGGGGGGGGGAGGAGGGGGGAACCATGATCAGTTGATCTTCCCGGCCCGGCTAGTTTTGGATGGATCGATCTGCTGCAATGCAACAAGCACGATTGGATGGATGCATGCAGACAGAGAAGCTAGGCCGAAAGCAAGATTGCATATATGAATCCAAGATGCGATTTTTATCCTAATGTTGTTTGGTGCCTGTCCTAGTTGCATGCCAAGGCGAACGTATAGCATGTGTAGAACTGTCAGGCAGATGCAGGCAGGCATATGATGCTTTTATTTTCATGCAGAGGCATGCACACCACCGGCCAGCGGCCGGCCAGTGGAGTTGCCTATGTGATGAGAAATTTTGGAGCTTTCCGTCCTTGCAGCTTCGATATGGTCCAGTCCAGCTTTATCAAGCAACAACTAACATTCCCTGTCTTGCTGCTACTACTGCTAGCTCTTACTGAGATATAGGTAGGTAACTTCTTCATTGCTAATTGCAGTGCCTGCCTCTGTAAAATGAACCGGATGTATCTGCATCACTTAAAGGGGGCATATAAATCAATATTTTGTTAACTCTCGCCTGCTTACTAACTGGAGATGAAAATGGTCGGAAATTACAAAGGCCTAAATTGCAGGGTTTTCAGTTTTGATATTTGAATTTATTTCAGCCACCCCTGAAGTTACCAATTTTTTGCTGAAATTGTTTAGAGAGGGTAAATACTCGGTGGAATTGTGAAAACTCTATTGGTACAAAACTTATAAATTTTCATTCTTTTCCAAATGAGGTGGTGCAAAATTTTACGAAATTTTGAAATTTCTTTTAGGCACCTGTAAAATCTTTCTTTCAGCCACCCCTAAAAATGGTTTCTATTAGCAGTTGATTTAGTCAATCATCTCTAAAAATGGTTTTTAGAGTTTAAAAATCATAAAAAGTAAAAATATTTCCATGTGTTTGAGAGCGACGGCATTGTCGTAGCTATCCCAAGCCTTAATTTTTAAATATTTTGAACGTGTGGGATTCCCACGACATTTCTGTGCCTTGTGCACACCCTCTGCTGCCACCACAACTTTGATATGTACAAAATCTTATATTGAATACTTGGCTTCTAAATTATCTTAAATGGAAAAAAATTCAATTACATAGTTTTAGATCTTATCGAGCACCACAACTTTGATACAAGGCCAAAGCTATTTGAGAAATTTGAAAATTTGAATTCCAAAATCTAAGAACTTAACGAAGATACCTGGGCTCTTAACCTTTCTCAAATGAAAAGGCCTTCTGCAAACTTTTAGATCTCGTTTGATCTGTATAGTTTTCATATAAATTTTATCTTCGTCCAACTCTATTCAAAAAATTTACATGTTTATCTATTCTGCATCTATTTTTAAGGGCAATTGACTGAAAATCATTTAGGGTGGTTGACTAAGTTAATACGCCCTCAGAAATTATATTTTTACGACCAATTCACTTAAATCAACCAATATTGAAAATAGATACATTTTTAGGGGCAAAGACGACCATCCCTGAAGTATTTTTAAGGGCGGTTTAAAAGCTAATGTGCTTTTGGGACTTGATAAAAACTGCTTGCTAAGTGAATTGTCCATGAAAAAAGTAGCAGACATCTATAGAAATTATTTATGTAGGTTTGTCGGTATATGGACCTTGAACCTATTTTCAAAATGCGGGCCCACATGAACTCTGCCTCTAGAAATAGTAGTTACAAAGACGTTTGCTTATGAAGCCCACTTCTGAAATTTTCAAAAGCGGTCTTCCTCAACCTTGGCAGGGATCCGAAATCTAGTAGAAACATTTCGGTTCCAGATTCTTTGAAGAATTGTTCCGTACCATCGCTCCCCCACCTGTCCGCGCCGTCCCTCCCGCACCCATCAGCGCCACCCCTCTCCGAGGGGAGAAGCTCCCTTGCCCATGCCGAGAGGAGCTTCCTCACATCAAGATCCTAGTGCCCCCCATGGCGCAGGGCACGACGTCCAGGACGAGGTCGTCAGAGGCAGCAACATGGAGGAGGCGGTGCGCGAAGGGCATGGCTGGGCCAAGGACGACGTCATCGGGGTGGAGGCGTGGAGTGGTGGCACAACGATGACCTAGCAGTAGGATGCGATGAGGCCGAGCATGCGTGGGTACAAAGATGGAGTTGATGGAAGGCGGAGCGGAACCGATGAAGCTAGGTTATCGTGGATTCGGGTTTTTACAAAGAAGTGAGAAATGTTTCGGATTCGAATCTCGGCTCTGTATCCAGTTTGGAAGCTATATATTCTCTTGATTATACTAAGAAACCGAAATGATTCATGCAACCAAACGGGGCCTAAAGATAGAGTATGGTATCTCAGTGTGACTTGTAGAAGGTTGGTGCTTTATATATGCTTATATGCTAAACAATAACAAGTTTACAAACGTGATGCCATATGCAATCAACAAGCCATTTAGCTACGACACATTAATCTTTCTTATTTCTCTGTTCAATTTGGCTATAAATCATTTGTAGCAGTATAGAATGAATATAGTGCGATAAAGTTTTTGAGATATGAAAAAATATATAAGAAACTACAAGAGGTAAATTTATACGCTAAAGTTATTTTGAATTTTCCAAAATAAAATACACATCGTCGTGTTTCTTCATGATGAGGGAGTTAGCTGATCGATATGATTATGAGACCTGCACCATTCTATATATATGTTGATAACATGCATTATTCCTCCCACATGTACCTAACCCTCACTTCCATTTCAGGAAAGAAGTGTATATAGTAAACAAAGATTGGAGTCTTGGATAGATAATTAATTGAATAAGTTAGCTTCTGTTGACCTTTGGCAGGTTTGTATAGTATTACTTTTGCCTTGTGCTTTAGCTAAACAAGGAGAACGCAGCAAGTGGCATCTCTGTAGGGTGAGTTGGCAGCCAAGGATACTGCCGCCGTTTCTGGTGAGGGAGAGAGAGATGTTAGTGGGGTTCGAACTTGATGATATCTGTTCTTGAAACTTTGGCCTCCCAGAGAAATATAAATCAATATCTTCTGCCCTAGTAAACTGTGTCTTTCTGCTTCCTGTCCTAATAGTTTATATGTATCCATGTGCAGATATATCCACACAAATCTGAGCTCACTAGATGCTGCCCCATAGACATGTTACACTCTAGCTAGCAGGCACAATCTAGCTGGACACATATAATAATGATGCATGCTGGGTGCCATGTGATGATGCCCAAGCTAACTTGGGTTCGTGTTTCCTCGATTCCAACTCGCAATATGCAATGCAGGGGCACTAGTTGTTGCTGTAACATCAACAACAAATGGGAAAGGAAAATGAGAGAGAGAGAGAGAGAGAGAGAGAGAGAGAGAGAGAGAGAGAGAGAGAGAGAGAGAGAGAGAGAGAGAGAGAGAGAATATCCAGTTCTGTCAAGCAATCAGAAACACAATGGATACAGATTTTATTATGTACATACCTCTTAAATTGCATTGTATGTGTCTAGTTAGCTAGGTATGGACATGTAGCAACATTTAATTTTCCCATTATAAATTAACACATACTCCTATATATATACTCCAAGAAGGAGACATATATATAAATTGCTAGAGTTGAATGTAAAAATTCAATGGCCATAATAAATGGTGGTTAATTATACAGCAGGCAATCTCCAACTGCTTCATATATTCATACATATCAGACTGAAATATATAGTATGGAGTAAGGTGTGGAAGTAAAGGGGGTTAAAAACAAAGAAAGAAGAGAGCACTGTAGCTAGGGCAACTAGGGTTCCATGAACTTAGCTGCTTTGTTCAAAAGGAACTTGCCTTAAAAGAGGCAAACGAGAATATATACTAGTACTATTTTAGGGCCGGCCGGCCTTTTTCTTTTAGAGAAAGCACACGTACGTGCGTTTGCAATGTCTATCAAATAAAGTGTGTAGTAGATTGTAGAACAACAGTAACTAATCTAGGGATTGCATACTCGATCGTGCATGTGTGTGTGTGTGTATCTCGATTGACAAGATGGTGTACGTGTCAGTTATACTTGTGACGGTACTGCTAGCTTGTCCTGTTGACTTGACTACACCTTCGCAGAGCTGACAAGTTCAGCTCTGCTGCACTATAGGAGATTATAGTATAAGCCTGCAATGGATGCGGCAGAGGCACGGTGATTAATATATTAGTACATATCATGCTGCATGTCATCACAACCATGGAGAACCTAGCTATATATAATTGAGGTTTGATGGCCACGTTTGTCTTGATTCCAAATTGCTCCAGCACTTTGAAATTAGGGCCTTAATTGGGGTGTGATGGCCACGTTTGTCTTGAATCCAAATTGCTCCAGCACTTTGAAATTAGGGCCTTTCAGTCGCAGCTCGGGCTCCTCCGTGCATCTTAGCAAAGAGTTATTTTTTTACCTTTATTCTTAAAATAAACAGGAGCCGGTGAAACCAATATTGTTAGCTTCATTGGTTTTAAATTTTTACTGTAGTAAGAAATAAGAGCCGTTTATAGTTATGCCAAACTGGGTATATATCTCATGACTCATATCCCTATAGGAAACTTCTGCCTGCATCCTTGCAAGATAACATTGTTATTTTGCTGGACAATTGGCTATTCACTGATATATTCTCCCAAAGCCGATGAAGATGCTTATTCTCCTTTACCATCATCATACTGCATAAATCATGAAACAATCAATACTTGGTCAATTATTCAATCGAAAATCCAGCATATGTTCCCATTATAGTATTTGTTTAGGTTGACATATACAGGCCTGTGAAACATACTTATTGTATACTCTGTTTCCATTTAAGGAACAGCTAGCTAGCTCCTTAATAATTAGATAACAAAGCAATCTGGAGAGATCCCTGCTGCATATGCATACTATACAATTAATTACCTATAGTCTGGAGTTACAAAGTACTAACTTATTCTCACTGTCGTTGCGCTAATACTATATATCAAAGGTTTGGGGGTACATATGCCTGGGATGGGGAGGAATCTGCAGCTCAAAGGACAACTAGTATTGTCCATGCATGGAACAGAATCTTTGCATTGTCCATTACCTATGGATGGGAATGGGTCGGGTCGACCCATTGGGTAGTTGACCCGACCCACAAAAGCAAGACCAATGGGTCATAGGGCCGGCCTCAAAAGATTAAAATGGGTCAATAGGGCTGAAACCTATTGACCCAATAAATATGATGGGTCGATCTAATAATAATATTTTAAAATTTATTAATTTTTTAAATAAATATGATTGATCATAACTTGTAATACATCTATGTTTAGAAGTGGACTGAGAAATATATGGTTGATTACACTTATAAATTTATTATTTTTTAATTAATATGGTTGATTAATCTCACATTTTAAAATTGAAAATGAGTAAAATTAAAATCCTGGCGCTGATGGATTTAGATGTTCATCAGTTTAGTGTAGCAGATTGCACTAATGAGTGAGAGCGGCTTTGCTTTCATTGCTTAACATGATGATCTGAGGTAGCATTAGCGAGAGGTGATGAATGACTGCGTGTGGATCATGCGATGGCTTTTGCTATCAATGGCAAGGCAAATATGAGTATCTGCTCAATTACAACTACTCGCTAGCTGTCAGGCCCTACTCCAATTTATTCTTGAGGACACATGAGCCAACAATGAGCTACTACATTTCTGGACATTGCTGGACAAACTAGAAGATAACAGCACTAGCTTTAATCTCTTTATTTGTAGATAAGGTAGTATATAACAAAGATACTTTTCTATTTTTTATCTTATTTTTTTTAGATGTGCAGAAAAATATTTGGGTCGATCCACATTACCCATTGGGCCAATAGGGCCATAGCATTTAGATGAAATGGGTCAACCCATAGCCCTGAAAATTGGCCTTGAGGCCACGGGGCCGGGTCCAAGGCCAGGGCCGGGTCGGCCCATTCCCATCATGACCATTACCAAGCTAGGAATACTCTCCCCAATCACTTGTATATCTATAAGTAGGGACATTTTGGGCGTCCACATGGTCTTCAAAACGCAGCTTTATTTGCTGACTAGTATATTTTCTGTCATCAAATATTTATAATGTAATAATAACACTTGTATACTTTCTTGATTATCGTTACAAGCAAATATATACAAATTCAACGCGTCAAAAATAATATGCAATAATAAAATTTGTGATTATGGTTGTCTTAAAAGGCCTACCTTATGGCCTGGAGCACGCACACTTGAAGAGAAATGGAAGGGTGATTATATTAGCAGATACATATATTTGTTGACTAGTAAGCTATATCTATGTCTAGGAAGCAACTGCTTGTCTACCCGAGGAGGGAAGGTGCACATTGGCTGAAGCAGGAAACCTAGGAATTCAATGCTCTCCTGCTTGCTTTCGTCACACACACACACATTGACATTCATGACTCATGACAGAGAGAAAGAGAGGACCAGAGAGAGAGAGAGAGAGAGAGAGAGAGAGAGTAGCTGGTTCAAGTACAGCACCTCTCATTGTCCACAAGAAATATGCAAGTTCATGCTCCATCCCATTCAATATTGACCAAGATGAATTCTCTACTACTACTCCACATAAATATTAAACTATGATATGTCACTATCGATTTGATGGATGGGTTGAGTCGATGATGAGTGCTCCTAGTTAAGAAGAGTGGCCGGATTTAATTCTGAGTGTGCAGGGGTATGTAAATCATGTTAACCTTTGTCTTTATATATTGGACGAGCTAATAAGCCGGTAATTTGGTAAGAAGCCATGCATGCATACAAGAGCTTGGTGAAAGAAAATGGTGAAAGAAAAACTTTGTTTCCTTGTCCTTGTTCGTCTTCTTGATACTAGATGGGGCCAGCCGGCCGGTCGGGGTCGGCAAAATTCCCAACGGCGCGGCGTCATAAATAGCAGAGATCTACTTTGTACCATGAGCAAGTGAGAACAAGGACGAAGGGAGAGATGGATGAATGAAAGAAACCTGAAAAGAGACGGAGAGGAGAGGACAGAGGAGAGAAAGAATACAGGTAAAGGCAGAAGGCCTCAGGCCTGGACTGGACCTAGGAATGTGTGAGATAAAGTCCGCAGGAGCTTCACGAGGGTGCAGGGAGAGCTCAGCATCGATGAGAATTCTCTCTCCTGCTGATCGATCGATGAGCTCCTCTGATAGCATGGCCATGGCATGCAGTAGTACTACAAGTACTGAAAACTGCTAGTCCTCGCACCCACATCAGCCTTGCATATGCATGCGTCGCCTGTCTTCTTCCTCCGGCCCTCTGGCGTGGCCTGCTCCTGTCCTGCTGCTACTAGCTGCGGTTGCTGTTGCTGCACCTGCACCCCCGATCCATCGATCGCCATTATTCTATTGCTCTCGTGCTTACTGCATCACCGTTGCCATATTTAGTAACCACCATATCGATCATGGGCAGACCCCACCACCTCGTGCCCTTGTTTTACTAGTTACCACCACAGGCTCTCTCTATCTTGGACCTTTCATTCTCGCTCCTACCTGATCCCCCATCCGTCGGCTCCCTTCCTCAATAAATACCCGGATATGATGATATCAGGGATGGAATATTTTACTTCAAACAAGAAATGCAAATTAATTATTCTTATGTAGTGTGGTTAGGTTCCTACTTTTAAGTTATAGTTTATTTTGGTTTTTTCTTGGGTCAAACTTCTTTAGCTTTGACCACACACACAAATTTAATGAAACTAATTTGATATTGGTTGCTTTTTTCCTATTAACTTGGTCAAAGTTTAATTCGTGTAATCGAAGGAGTATTAATTAATCACAGAAATAGAGGGAAATGTATATGCTTTTTGCAATTTAAATTTTGTTTAGAATATCCGCCAAGAACCGATCGATTATGCATATTTTGATTCAGACCATAACCATCTATGACAAAGATTAGCCCAAGATGGCATGCATGAAGTTAGGACAATCAGGAGCTAGCTGACCCTCCATTTACTACTATATCTCTTAGTTCTAATTATAAGTCTATCTTTTGTAGGTATTAAATGGCTAGATATACGTTACGCTTAGATACATTTATAGTAAAAATTTTGTATCTAGAAATCCAAAGCGACATACAATTTGGAACAAATTACATACGAGCTCAAACCATTTGATTAGGGCAACGATATAGCTCAAAATCAATCGAAACCATAGAATGAGATAGCCCATGAAAAATGGTCATTAGAAGAGAATACGGATGCTAGAGGCAATATGAAGCAAGCTAGTGATGGAAAGACACGGGTAGCCGCCTGCAAATGATGCAAATGTAACCTCCAACGGTGATACAATTTAAGTCACTAAGAAGGAATAATGGTTCAATTGGACATCAAAGTTTGTTTGGGGTCACATACCCAAGATTATAATGATAGTAGATTAATTAGTGAGAGGCTACATTTGATTGAATTCAACAAGAAATTTACTTAAGAATCAGAAAAAAGATTAGTCAAGAATTCAACAAGAAATTTACTTAAGAATCAGAAAAAAGATTAGTCATTCAAGAGCATGAGGTGGTTTGATCATTTATATTCAAATAAATTAACTAGGGAAACTTAAAATGAAGCCCTTTTGTTGAGCATCATAATGTCTTGGTGTCATAGAGGCGGCCGGTGGCAAAGAGGTGGGACCTGCATGCAAAAAAACAACTATGACCTTTGGTGAGAGTGAGAGAGAAAAAGGATGACAAAGTCATGGATCAACATATGTATATATATGTTGTTGACATGCATGGTTTTTAGTTACATCGAAGCTAGATTATGCCTAACCTATATATATATATATATATATATATATATATATATATATATATAATTTGCAAGGATTACCTCACCATTGGTTCTTATGAGGGAGTACATACATATATAGAAGTCCAAACACTAGTGGCTTCTAACCATTAGATTGCTTTATTTCTGTTATATATTCCAAGAGCCTAGCTATATCTATACAGTGCCTTAGGTGCTAGCTGACGGTGGTCAAAGATAGTTGGCAAGAAAAAGAAGAAAAAGGAAAGAAAAAGAGAGAGAGAACCAAACAAAGATCTGGCCTCGAGAATCCTGATTCCGAGTAGTATATATATAGAGAGTTTACAGAAACTTATAACTGTCCATGATTGTGCTAAAAGAGATTACACCGAAAACTATAGCATGCATATATATACACACATGTAGGTTCAGACAAGCACACAAACTCTATGTAGAGATAGCAAGGGACAACAAGAGCTACTCTATATTATATATGGGCATTGTCAATTAGCTAGCTAGTGACTAACTGTCAAGGCATGCATAGAGATATATAGGATCATATATGTATAGTATATATCCACCTACTAGATGTTAAGGCAAACTTTGCCCCACCCTCTAAGCATGCAATGCATATGGCCCCTGATCTGCAGCAGCACCATGCCAAGCTAAGCTTGGCCCTTTGCCAGTGCCGCCCTTAATAAAACCTTTGTTCTTGTAGCTCTCACACACACGACACCTGCACTACCATGCATATCTATCTATAGTACTACTAGTACCACACAACACCACCTCCTCTTTCTTGCACATAACATTATCACCTTAAGCATAATTGAAGCCTTCACTTATGCTTGTTTTTTAGCTTCTTCTTCCACCTCCCTCATCCATCCCCCCTCTCTTGCTATCTACTATTACTAGCTCCTCCCCATTCCCCTATAAAGCCCTCACTTATGTGACCACTCATGGGCTCCCTCTCCCTCTCCTCCCTCTCCGAGCTCAGAGACAGCAGCAGCAGCAGCAGCTCTTGCTAGCCTAGCTAGCTAGGTTTACATTCATACAGCTGCACTTAATTGGGAGCGAGCGAGCTAGCTGAGGAGCTCATCGTGTGTCTACTAGCTGCAGTGTGTGGTCTCTGTCGTACATACCAAGGCAAGCGGCCGGCAGGGGGGATCGCCGGCGGCCGGCCGACATGAACAACATCACGCACAACTCGAGCAGCAGCAGCTCATGGGATTTGGACATGAGCCTCGGCAGCCACCACCACCCGCTCCTCTTCGACAGCGGCCACCACAACCCGCCGCCGCCGCCGCCGCCATTACCCTTCCACCTCTCCTCCTCCCACCACCACCACCCTCCGCTGCCGCCGCATCCCGCACACCACCACCACCACCATCCCGGCTTGGATCCTTCGCCGTCTTCCTCCCTCTTCCCGCAACCACACCACCACGACGGCCGGCTCCACCACCTCGGCCTCGACCTCGACCCCGCCTCCCATTCCCACGGCCACCACCACCGGCACCACGAGTACGGCGGCGGCGCAGGCCACGGCGAGCAGCGGCAGCAGGAGTCCGGCGGCGGCGGCAGCGGGCAGGAGGAGATGAGGCAGCAGCAGCACGGGCAGGAAGACCGCGTCGGCGGCGAGGACGTGGAGGAGGAGCTGGGCGCCATGAAGGAGATGATGTACCGGATCGCCGCCATGCAGCCGGTGGACATCGACCCGGCGACCATCAAGAAGCCCCGGCGCCGGAACGTGCGCATCAGCGAGGACCCGCAGAGCGTGGCTGCGCGGCACCGCCGCGAGCGGATCAGCGAGCGCATCCGCATCCTGCAGCGCCTCGTCCCCGGCGGCACCAAGATGGACACCGCCTCCATGCTCGACGAGGCCATCCGCTACATCAAGTTCCTCAAGCGCCAGGTGCAGGAGCTCCAGCACCAGCCGCCGCCGTACCCGGCGTCGGCCGCCGGAGCCGGAGCCGGGCCCAGCACCTCGGTCGTGGGCCCCGCGGCGGCGCCAGGGCGACCGCCGCCGTTCCTGCCGCTGGGTCCTGGGCCGCTTATTGACTGGGCCGGGCTCGTCAGGCCCGTCGACATCCACGGGCCCACGTCGTCGTCGTCCTCGTCGTCCATGGGCGGCGCCCACGCCGCCCTAGGCTTCGGCTTCAGCAGCGCCGGCGGCCAGAGCAGCCATGGAATGCACTGATGATGAGCTTGGCGAGCGAGCAAGGAGGCGAGATTAATTAAAGGAGCTTCATCCTTTGCTTAATTTGTAGCTAGGAATCAGTCGTCTATCCATGATAGATATGATGATGGTGGATCGCGATGGATTGGTGGACGGAGATGACGAACTAGAGAACATCAGAGGTAATTTTGATTTGATCATAATATAATCAATTCTAGCTAGCTAGTTAGCTTGCTCTCTTGTGCTATCTATGATCGAGGGTATGTAGTAATCCATGTGTTCTCGATCATATCAGTTCTCTCTCTGGTACGGTAGTACGGTGTTGATCCATGTTTTTTTTATCATTAAAGTAAACTAATCAATAATTATTATTAGCTAGGGTTTGTGCCAATTTTATCGCCTCTTCTTCATCGTCTTCATCAGTTCATAAAGCCAGGTTTATTTCTTGCTGTACCTCACCTCACTCTATAATACTCTGTATTTCCCTGATGTTCATCAAATATAATATCTTTGGGAAATTTCAATCAACAATGCTATCTAAGGAAGGAACAATGAACTAACCCATAATTTTAATTGATGAATCTTAGGGACGACCGCAACAATATATATATGTACTAGATTCTACATATGCTACACACATATAAAATTGTCCATGCATGCATGATGTGTTGTTGTGTCGTTGTTCTAGCATCTCTGGCCTCCGTGCGGTGTCACGGTGGCAAGCAAAGGAATCCATTCCATCCATCCAACCCTGCAGGCACACAGGGCCTGTTGACTAGATACTGCATGCTTCATCTTCAGTATAGATACTCCTTATGTGTTTTTGATGGATGCATCAGAGAATCGATCCATGCATTCAGAGATACATTTATTGGTTACCTTCTTGTTAGCAGTTTGTCAGCATACTACTAGCCACTTTTGCATTTTTGTTTGATTCATTCATTTCATTAATTATATAATTCAAGAGATATTCTTATACTACCTCTATCCAAAAGATATGCAACTCTAAGTCCGGTCATCATCACGATGAAAATGAAACTATCTTAACATAAGTTTGACTAAATTTACAGAAAATATTATCCACATTTGCAGTATAAGTTCGAATAGCTATATACTAAAAAAATTACAAACAAATAATGATACTTATTTAGTATGATAAATATTAATTTATTTTTATGTAAATTTGATTAAATTTAAAATCTTTTGACTTAATAACACTATATAGAATTGCATTTTTTGGATCGAGGGATTATATATAGTACTAGTGTATGTATATAATGGAGAGTTCCTGCAGAAGGAAGAGGGAGAGGTACTCACTAGTAGTAGTCGTAGTAGATATACGGGAGGTGGAGGATGAATTATTGGTGCAAGGTATTCAGTGCCATGATCAGTCATGAGTGGTGAGGTGCTGAATTTTATGCATCAAGAGAGAGAAAGATGCAGGCAAAAAAAATTCAGATTTTGGTTGGAGAGGGTTCCCAGAGAGGATCGGACCAAACCAACCATCGAAAAGCTGTGCCTGTGCGTGACGACCTCTATCCTACACCGATCGTCTACCACCTAGTACTCCTATGGCATGCATAATGTCTAGTGTATCATGCTTACCTCACCACCCTACCCTCTCAAGTAGTAGTAGCCTGCAGCGTGCTGCTGGAGTACCATGGAAAAAACTGACAATGTTTTGTGTTCCTTTTTTATTTCTTCGTCCTACCCCTGCCAAAAACTCCATTACATATGCATGCATGTACAGGATATATATGCTTCTAGCAATGCAATGTGTACGCGTGTTCTTTTTTTTTTTTGTCTATGAGCGAAGAATTATACATGGTCAAGTCTATATATATATATATGGCACTGATGTTAATTCATATTATATTTTGTGGAGGCACGTTTACTAATTATTGTACTATTGTATTAGTGTTAACAATGGGCGGCAATACATGTATGCATGTTTAATAATCCATATCAAACTCAGGCTAAACACATGCATATATGTACGTTTCTGCAGATTATGTGGTACACATGGCCATGCACATGTTTATATTTTAATGCGATGAGTGCAGTCATATAGTTATAATTTTTAGCCATCTTATAGCACTTGAATCTCTGGAGCATAAAATAATTTGGTCTTTTTGACATGTTCTAATAACATGTTTCACTCTCTTTGCCTTCTCAAATCTCACTTGTATTATGTCAATTACTACTCCCCCTTGTTTCTTCTATATATATATATATATATATATATATATATATATATATATATATATATATATATATATATATATACCCCTTGTTTCTTCTATATATATATAATGTCAGATCTGATGTAAATAACATACAATCCTACATCACACTTCACATATAATTAATGCATATATATATATAAGAGCGTGCATTCTTTTCGTGTCTTCAAATTGCAAGACAACTAATTGTCCAAGACCACCGAATGGACTTTGTACGAGTTGGTTTTATAGTTCCCCCCCATAATTATAAGGCATGTAAAGGGTGCACCATGGTAACCTAATATAGCAGGTCTTGTGCAAGCAAATGCATTCACAATGAGCTAGAAGTAGGATACCATGATTGTAATGCATGGAAATCATGTGTATTTGGCTTTTGTTTATGTTACGCACTCAATTTCAACGACTTCCAAATCAAAACATAGATTTGATACCTTAAAAGAATTTAATTTTTGTACCTTCTAGTAGTGGTGTTGACTTTATTTACATTCGTATAGATATCTAGCTCAATTACAGGCTTCACCACAAAGGACAAGTATGTTTTTCACCATTAAGAATGATGAAAAATGAATACATATCTATTCCAATTGGCACAATTTAGTTTAAGCCCAATTGTGATCTAATTTAAACATCATGTGTGCTAGTAAAGAACAATGACTCAATGGTATTTCATTCCACTTTGTGTTGATACACTCATCAATCAATGTGTACATGTATAAGATGCAAATTTGATATTTCATATTATTGGTGTTAGTCGATATGTGTGTTCCATTCACAAGCTGTATATCTCAAATGGAAAAACTTAGATACATATATGCCAAGATAAAGTGCATCCTTGCCATCCATATGAGTAATCCAGTGTTTATATGTTTTAAAATTTGTGTATGCTAAATTTTAATACTCAACCCTTCTAATTTTGATATAAAACCAAACCTATGTTCTCTTGCTAATCATAGGCTCAAAAACATTTGGAGTGTATTAATTTGTCATCTATAACACTGCAATGCTATGTTGATACATCTTCTACAGTTTGATTTCATGTCAAAGTTTTCTTAAAAACTCCCTCCGTTAAAAAATGTTAATCATATTAGACTAGAGAAAAGTCAAACAAAATATATTTTGACCATTAATTTCTATTATAATATAAAGTCGATGGCTTAAAAATCAAGATCATCTTATAGGTGTTTTAAACACAATTCTACTGATGCAAGTTTTATGATGTAAGCTATCATATATTTTGACAAAATATTGGTCAAAATTTATAAAGTTTGACATTTTTCTTCTTGGCAAATACGATTACTTCATTTCTAAACATAGTGAGTACTAGGGAAACTTGAACAAAGTGTTGACACTTATACAAGCTACAAAGCTGGTCTTGGTACAAAATTAACATATTTAGAAAGGAACATTCACCAAATGTAACTTTCTTTCAACTAGGTGAAGGAAATATTCAACATAAATAACGACATTTAGTTACCAAGAGATGTATTTTATGGCATTATAATATATTTTTAGAAAATTTGATATTTGATTTTGATAATGAAAAGCTGTTTCTACACAATATTATATAATCATTGGGATTTGGCCTAACTTAGAAGAAAAAATGTTAACAAAAAGTAATAAAATAAAAATAAAATATAACTCTCAGCAAGCAACATTTCCCCGCTCGTAGATTAAGCTAAGCCAACTTTTCTAAGACATTCAAGCTCACCCTAAAGCGTGCAGTCAAATGTTCATATGATAAAGCTATATCCGGTACAGTATAGGGCCCCTCTTAAGTGTTAATTTAATGGTTATATGAATGTATATCACATACCAAGAAATATATAGAAACAACACAAATAAAAAAGATGTATTATTATATTATTACCATAAAATAAAATAAAATGCATATATATAGGTGGGCAAACCAATTAATCTTAACGCATGTACTATGCTGACCTTAATAAAAAAATAAATGTGATCCATACTTTATCTATATCTACCAACTATCCAAGAAAGAGAACATTGAAACTCTTTTATTTGGCTTAACGTATGTCCTAGTTCAATTAAATTTATTTTTCTATTCCCTAGTTATTCCAATATTTCTGTCTCCAAATCCACATGAACATACATGCCAATTAAAGAATGGCTTTCATTGTAATTTAGTACCTTGAGTTGTTCTAGCGCGTACATGTGTCTTCAAAAATAGTAAAAACATAGAAAATGAGCTCCCAATCACAGATACACATATATGGTCCTCACTGAAAGATACACATAGATGCACATTTGCAGTGTGCATTAGATGATCAATATAGATTTTTGTAGGCCCTTGTATCAACAAGTTGTTTAGGACACATATTATTTAGGAAAGAAACTTCTTCAAATGTGCATGCCATACACGCACGTACACACATAGTGCTGAAAGGATGGAGATGGCGGACTAGAGGGGGGTGAATAGTCCGACAAAAATTAATCGCAACGGAAATAAAACCTAATCGGTTCTAACGACAATTCACCCCTCTAACTAAGACTCTAAGCACCTTACAAAAGATCCTACCAAGAAGTAAAGGTGCAAGTCTAGCATGAGCTTCCCTAAACCGTTCTACTGTAAGGTCACACAAACCTAAGCACTAGTACTTTAAGCATAGGGCACTACCACAGAACCGAATAGCCTTGAGGGTCCAAAACCCTCAAGGAAAGCCCCAAAACCGCCAAGGAAACATGTACTGGCGGCCAACACTCAAGGAATGGCCGCCAAGGTTAGAGAGTCAGGGAAATACCAATTACCTTGAGCGCCGGCCGCCAGAAACATTTTCCTTGAGAGTTGAACCGCCAAGGAAATTAATAAGTAGTCAGATTTTTAACATCGTCAAGGAAATGCATCAACACTCAAGGATATGTAATTCCTTGAGGGTTGATGACCGCAAAGAAAATTGTAAACCCGCCAAGGATAATCATTTTCTTGAGGGCAAATGGCCGCCAAGGATAGAAGATGGCCCCCAAGGATATATATTTTCTTGAGAGTTAGCACAGCCAAGGAAACAAAAATAAGCTGGCAGAAAATAACTTTATCTGAGGGCACACACGCTCAAGGAATAGCAATTCCTTGACGGTTTTGACCCCCAAGGATTTGTATTTCCTTGCTTGCTAACCGCCAAGGTAATCATAATTCCTGGCTGCCATTGGCACCAAAACAATGCATGCTACAGGAACCAAATTGGCCAAGAAAATATTGACATTCATGATAAAAGTAGGCCAAAGCAAATATCAGGTTGGAGACCACAATTAAACTAAAACCAGTGCTAGATTAGATAACACATCCAATATCCATTGGTTCATTACATGTCTATTTTGCAAATATATGACTTAGATGGCAACAGTGTATCATGCCAACATGTCAGCAGCACATACACAAGGCAAATAGTGCACACCCATCATAAGGCAATATTGCACACACTAATTTAGCAAAAGATCAGCCTAATATCATCTCAGTTCCTACCAGTGAATAAACCCAAAAGAAAGTCCACATCCCATTGTGCAGTCACTAGGAGTTGTTGGAATTAGTAGTTTCTTTGCATGCATAGTCACTGTTCATTAGAGTGGTGATCATCATCGCATTGGGAAGAGCTGCTATCATCACCATCACCATCTTCAAGGCAGCCATCCTCATCATCGCCATCAATGTAGTGGTCATCATGACCGTCTTCATTGGAGTACTGGACATGATCATTGCCTTCATGGTAGCTGCAGCCATCATCATCACTTTCATGGTAGCTGTAGTAATCATCATCGCTTTCATGGTAGCTGTAGTCGTCATTGTCAGCGTTGTGGTTGCTGCGCCTTTCATCAACTGAATGAGATCCTCCATGTGACCCACTAGCCTGCAAAAGGCAATATTGAAATATTTTCTAGAATTCTAGAATAGACAAGTTTGGTCTTCAAATTGTAAGAGCCTACTGATAAACTATCAAGTAATTGAGGGCTGTTTTCTGAATTATTAAAACAACCTAGTGAATGATAATCTAAGAAAATAGGTAAAACACAATCTAAGGTGCACTTCATTACCTTACCATGAACATAAAACCTAAGAATGGCATTTTTAATCAACAAGAATCTACTTGTTCACAGCTGCAACTCATAATGGCATTCTGCCACGAAACAATATTAATTCTCTAGATGAATTCTGATAAAAAAACAGAATATGGATTTCACAAACAAATTCAATAAATATTGTAACCTGGTGACGACGGGCATCAAGGTCTTCTAGGCGTTGAATTAGTTCAGCAGGTGGTTGTACACCTATCCGATCAAACACACTCTGCAATTGAAAGTATCCAAATGAAGTTGTATGCTTATGACACACTAATTGCAGAAACAATGAAAAATTATTACCATGACTAGGTCACGATGAACTCTATTTTCCTCAGTGAGTATGTCATTAGTCATCTTCAATTGTGCATTTTCTTGAAGCACACTTTCATAATGGTTAGGATCAGGTGGCCTAATAGATCTAGATTTGGAATGTGCTAGAACAATTGCCTTATCCACAGCACCATCACCTATCGGAACACGGCCATGCTTCATGCCGCGTCCTATAGTGTACAATGCTTTTCCATCGAGTTGTGGTGAATTTGCATCTGGAGCTAATGTCATGTGCTCATCCTAACATAGAAACAAGTAAATATATCAAAGGATGCCTCGATTCAGCCGAACAAATGAAAGCATGTTGTGTAGAGCATACCAATCTTCTTTGTGCTTTCTGGCTAGGGATTGGAGCACTCCTTCCAGTGCTATCCACATTTTTAACTCTAGATTTCATTGCAGCAAACACGTTTATCCCACTTTGCCCACGGCCAAATTTAAATTCCTGCAAGATTAGAACCACAAGTTATGCATGGTCAACTTAGGGCTTGATGAGCTGCACTTTTTGTGTTCAGCAGCTGCTGCGTGCACAGTTCAGATTCTATGTAGCATCTTTCAACGGTTCAGCTTATAAGTAGCAATAGCACAAGAATTATAAGCTACAGATTAAAAGCAACAAGCAGCAAGAATACAACAATTATAAGCTGCAGATTATAACAAGCAAGCAACAAGAGCACTAAAATCAAGACACAAGTATTTGTCATACCAAGAACTGTTGTGTCTCTACAAAATTTCTTGAACCTCCTCTATTTTGAGCTGGATCATCAGAACTCCTACGCGATTGTTGGCCTCTGCGTCTCTTTTGCTTGTACTCATCAGAAGTCCAGTATTTGGCGAGTAAAGCCCAAACTGCCTTGTTGCACCACTCCACCCGACAAGTCAAGTACTGTTCTTCAGTTAGTTCAATGGTGCGTGCTCGAGTATCGTCGCAATCTTCGTTTCTTCTATGACACCATTTTTTGACAGCCTCCAAACGAACTTGGTACATCATATTAGTTACTCTCTTGACTAGATAGTTCTCTAAATTTTTTGCAGCACATGCCCTATGCCGTGGATGAGATGTAAATCTGCATATGCAAGACAAGTCAAATAAATTGATATATATGCTACAAGTGAGCTTATGAATGTGTATGTAAACACAATATCAGAAATAACCAAGCAGCAAGAAGTTAGTGTAATACCCAGAACTCCTACTTCACTCTTTGTGCACAGCAGATTCCATCTTTATTCTTTTTCCAATAATAATCATTCCATGAGAATGCTGGTTTTACTTCTGTAATTGTGCCATTCTCATCATATATTTTGATGACAGCTGGGTATTCTCGCTTGAGAATAATTCCCAACTGTGAGGGGTACTTGCAGCCTTTAGGGTTATAATCGACATATTTGAATTGGTTGTTTTAAACAAGTCAACAATTCAATTATTTAGCTTTGTATACAAAACATTTATGTAGCAGAATGAAAAGAACTACAATGTTAATCGTAATTGATGTCATATACTTACCAATGACCTACTGGTTCTAGCTGAATTCTACCACTACGTGGAGGTATTTTGTACTTGGTCCTGCACAATTTTGCTCTCCCTCTTTTTGGAGGATCCTGAGGGGACTGGTTGGAACCAATATTCAGTTGTGAGTTGCCACCATCAACTCCGGCCATTTGAGAGTTATGACCATTTGCATTGCTCCCATCTCCAACCATTTTTGAGTTAAGACCATTAGCACTGCTCCTTTGTGAGTTGCCACCATCAACTCCACCCATTTCAGAGTTAAGACCATTGGCATTGCTCCCATCTCCAACCATTTGTGAGTTAAGACCATTAGCACTGCTCCTTTGTGAGTTACCAACATCAACTCCAACCATTTGAGAGTTAAGACCATTAGAACCGATCATTTGAGAGTTACCAGCATCATCTCTAATTGTTTGAGTGTTAAGACCATTCAAACTGGTCCTTTCTAAGTTAGCACCCTCAGTCCCAACCACTTTGGAGCTGACACCAACAGCATTGCTCCTTGTAGAGTTACCACCAGCAACACTACTCCGTATGAGGTTACTAACTTCAGGTCTGGCCCTTCTGTTGTTAGTTTTACTAGATTTCTTACCATTGCTTGCAAACTGACCACAGGTAGTGTTATTACCTTCAACTCTGGTCCTTCTAGAGCTAATTCTAAACTGCTCACCATCACCAGTACTGCTCCTTTGGGGGTTGCTAGCTTCAGCTCTAGTCCTTCTAGTGGTAATTCTAAACTGCTCACCATCACCAGTACTTGCAAGTTGGCTACCACCAGCACTGCCTCTGCCCTTTGGTGCAGCCTGCTTACTCGAAAGACTTTTGTGTCGAAGCCCATACATCATCTTCTGCTTTATAAGGAAAATAATTAGTAAATTGGACATGTGTCAAGGTAATCAAATCAATATTCATGCAACAAATATGTATATATCACATTGTCTGCACATAACAAGGACACGAAACAACACATATAAAAGGTACTTCAACATAAATATGGATAACTTCCATAAGGCACACTAGTTCTTAAGTGAATACAGAGTGCAGATACAATTTATGAATAGCTAGTAATCATTTGGATCATAAGCTGGATGGTTAGGAAGATCATAGCCCTCTTCATCTTGATCCTCTTCATCATCTTCATATGTATTATCATCCATAGCTTCAGCTTCAGTATTCAATTTCGACAGAAACTCCAAGTCCTTAGGATCAGTTATCTCATCTGAAACATCTGGGGTTGCATTATCTAGCTCAATGTTCAAATCAATCACAAATGTGCCATCCAATTCCTCCTCTTGAAACTACCAATCCTTTTTCAGATCACTACACAAGATATCCACTCACAAAAAAATACACTAAATTTATAGCTTATCTGAAATTGAATCCAACAATGCCACAAGTACTGAAATTGCAAAAAAATATTCGACATTGAATTTCCCCTTCACAAATGTCCCATTTGTAAGTTCTTAAGGTGCATAGGGCAGGCAAACTAAACCAGCTAAAAAGAATCAGAAGACATTCTGTAGACATGGTAAAGACATATATTTTACCCCCAGATATAGAAAAAATATTGGCATGGTCCTGCCTGCCGTGCTGTTTCAGTATGAAGCCAAACATGCTTAGAGGCTTAGTGGACAAAGGACATTCAACAGTATGCCCCATAGGATTGGACAGGAACAAAAGTATGTGGATATGAATATAGATAATTATTTTTTTGTTACAGTTAGACTCAGACACGGATAGTGGCCTTTCAGCGTAATAAGGGACCCAGAAAATACTGCATCCGTTCATCAGTTCGGTTGTTACCCAGAAAAATACTGTATCCATTCATTAGTTTGGTTGAAATAGGCACTGAGCAAGCTGATCTCCGTTGCTCAGACACTAGAAATCAACCTCAAGCTAAGGCTAACAACTAAATCTAAAGCAACAAACTCTAAATCCAATTGCTGACTGAAGATTACCCTAACTAAATGATGAACATAGCTCACCTCGCCGACAGTGGCGGCGTGTCAGAGCAGCTGCGCAGCAACCGCCGCCGCAGCCCGCTGCCCTTGCAGGAGATGCCGCACGCCCACGCAGGAGCCGCCACACGCCCACGCTGGAGCCGCCGCCCGCCGCCAGTGCAGGAGCTACGCGTAGGAGCCCCGCCCACCGCCCGCGCAGGAGCCTCCGCCCAGTCTGCCGCTCGTGCAAGGAAGAGAAAGGGCCGAGTGGATAGGATTGGCCAGGATGTGTGCGGTGGATGGTTAAACGGGCCAATACTGGACTTTTCTTTTTGACAGGCCAAAATCCAGAGCGCGAACGGAGGGAGTTTTTGGCGTCTTTCACTTTGGAGCGCGGGAAATGGAAAACAAATTTACTTGACGGCTGCCACTCAAGGAATAGTAGCATTTCCTTGAGTGTTTATAAGTACACTCAAGCAAATACATATTTTCCTTGAGCGTACGAAATAACACTCAAGAAATATATATTTCCTTGGAGGTTTTGGGGAACCGCCAAGGTAATTTGTATTCCTTGAGTGTCCGATCTCACCCCTCAAGGAAATTGGCGACCCTCAAGGGTATTCCATTTTGTGGTAGTGGGGGAGCTCCTACCAACTAGCAAGCAAAAGCGCACTAAGCACCTAAACTCACTATGTGCTCAATGACAAGGATACACAATCCTAATTAAGGAGCACAACTTGTTTAGTTACACAAACTGAACAAAAAACTACTTCTAAGCTACACAAGCTAAGAAGGTGAGTGGCAAGCTACACAAGGTAACCGGTCTCACAAGAGCAACTACAACTACATAAATAAAGAAATGCACAAAGTAAAGGACTTGTGTAGAAGGGAGCAAACCACCGCGAAGGATGAGAAGATGTTGACGCGGTGATTTATTTCCCGGAGGTTCACTTATCGCCACAAGCTACGTCCTCCGTTGAGACAAGCTCCAAGGTTGCCGCCGGTCCTCTTGCTAATGGTGACCCGCAAGCCACACTCTCCCACGTGGAGTGCTTACCACAAGCTCTAGCAATTGACTTGGCCGGACCACTTGTCGCTCTTCATGTCTCGCTCTACTAGCGATGCTCTTCGCGATCTCCCGCGAGGTGAGCTCCACTACTACAAAAAATCTTTTGGGAGGCATTTCCATTTTCTTTTCCGAGGCGGTCAAGAAGAATAACCGCCTCGGTTAATGCCTGGCATTAACCGAGGCGGTTATTTTTTATTAACCGAGGTGGTTAAAACAAACCGCCTCGCAAAATGTATTTACCGAGACGGTCAAACATTACACAACCGCCTCGGTTAATAAATATTAACCGAAGCGGTTTTCATAACGCAACCGCCTCGGTTAATATATTAACCGAGGCGGGGTTCCTTTATAACACCTGCCACGGTAAATATAAGGCTCACACAGCCCATCTAGGCCCGATAACGAATTCCTTCTATAAATACCACGAGCACAAACCCTAACCCTCAATCACTCCCTCCCTCCCAGCCGCCTCTCTCCCTCACTCTCTCTCCTTCCACCCTCCCAGCCGCCACCCCACCATCCTCTCTCTGCTCCCATCTCCGACCCTCTTTCCTCCCCTGCAGCTCGGCGGGCCGGCCAACCGCGGAGGCACGGCCAGTCACCGGTGGCCCGGCCGGCCACGGCGGCACGGGGGCCAGGCCAGCCACCGGCGCAGAGGCCCGGCCAACCACCGGCGCGGCGGCCCGGCCAGCAACGGAGGCACGGGGGCTCGTCCAGCAACGATGGTGCAGCGGCCCGGCCCCGCAGTGGCTCGAGCGGGCGGCCCGGTGGCTCGGCCGCGCGGAGCGGCGGCCACGACGGTGCAGCGGCCAGCCACGACGGTGTAGCGGCCGGATCCGCGGCTGTGGTGGCCGGATCTGCCCGTTGCTACCGGATCCACGGCCGTGGCGGCCGGATCCGCTGCGGTGGTGACCTGGATGGGCTCGCCGGGCCCGTGGATGGGCTTGGCGGGCCTGTCCATGGATTTTCTTTTTTTTGTTTTTTTATTTTGATTAACCGTGGCGGTCACACAACCGCCTCAGTTAAAGGCACGATTAACCGTGACTTTAGGTCCGAGGCGGTTGCCAAAACCGCCTCGGTTAATCGATTGTGACCGCCACGGTAAATAAAATAAGAAGTATTGCTCCAACCCCTCACAGAGCTTCTCCGGAGCTAAGCACAATCTACTCGCTTGCATCGACGGAGCCTCTCGCCACCAAGCCATCTAGGAGGTGGCGACCTCCAAGAGTAACAAGCACCACCGGCTTGCAACTCGATCACCTAGTGCCACTCGAAGCAATCTCACAATGCAATGCACTAGCGATGGATCACTCACTCCTCGAATGTGAATTCTATGAGCACAAGTGAGTTGGAGAGCACTAAGCCATGCACAAGCAAGGGAAACACATTTCCAAGGTGCAAGACGCCTCTCACAACTGGCCACACACTCCTATAAATAGCACTCAAGCCGAAGGAGCCGTTACCAACTCAAACGCACCGTCGGACCCTCCAACGCGCAACCGTCGGACTATTGTTCACGGTCTGACGCCTTGGATTTGTGCCACGTGTCACTAGCCGTTTGAATCCAACCATTACCGCGCTCTAATGGCTCTCTGTGAGCGTCGGACCGTGCGTCGGACCGGAGTGTCGGACCATTTCTTAGGGTCCGACGGTCTACAGAGAGTTATCACGAGAGCAAAATAGCGTCGGACTAGAGCGTCGGACTGTCCCGGGGTGGGGCGTCAGACTATAGTTCATGGTCCGACGCTTTAACCCCTTCGAAACGCTGTTTTTAGGGCGTCGGACTGAACCATCGAACTGGTCCGACGCTTAGCATCGGACTATACTTTCACAGAGTCCGACGCCTACCTTTGTTCGATAAAACGACAATATCTCATAGCTACGAACTCCGATTTCGATGATCTTGGACATTTTAGGAAAGCTTTTTCAAAGGGCTACACAACCCACATGATTGCTTGATCCAAAACTCAAAGGATAAAATCAGTTTATCCATCCAAGATCCAACCAACTTTCCTGCAAGCTCGAAACTTACACCCTTTTGCAAATGTGCCAACTCCAAAGTGTTCTACTACCTTGTGCATGTGAGTTAGCATTTTCACAATCATTTTTCAAAAGGTTTTTCACTCTTTTCACCACACCACTCGATCCTATTAATGCATGCAAGCTAGATCACTCAAGTGGCACTAGATGACCGATATGCAAACAAGTTTGCCCCTCTTGATAGTACGGCCATCTACCCTAAATCCGGTCTAGAACTTCTCTACTCAACCTTAGACCGGTGAAATGAAAATGCCCTATGGTTATACCTTTGCCTTGCGCTTTCTATTCCGATCACCGTCTTCATCACCTTCTCCATCTCCAACTCGGTTGATGCCGGTGCAACACATGCACCAACACCTCATGAATGATATGATCCACTTTATATCATCATGTGGCTTTTGGTCCATCGATCCTGTAAGTGCAATCAAGCCCTAAAGTGGGTTTTGGTGATAATGACCACGCGATTAGACGACTAATGAGATTTACCGAGATGATGGATAGGCAAAAGCATTAAGAGGATGTAATCTTATGCAGGTGGACCCCTAACATTTAAAGGATGCGGCATCCGGCCCAAAGGAGGTTTAAATTCATTTTGATTTTGAAATTGAGTATAGGAAAGCCGTACTATTAAGGGGGATGCAAAAGACAGGTTTGAAAGTGTGACCAAGTGCAAATCCTTACACCAAACATCCTCACTCCCACTGCCAAAGTCAGCCATAAAATTCTAGATCATTCTGTCCTGATTTGGCAGCGCGGCACTGCCGGCCCTAGGCCCGGCACTGCCGCTCCAAGCCCGGCACTGCCGCGACTTATTTTGACCGTTAGACTCGAGGGGGCTTCTTAGCCTCCCTCCTGTCAGCCCGAACGGTCATCTCTGCCATTTTGCTCAGTTCTCAGACCAGAGAAGTCACTTTCTTGCTCTCTCTCACTCCCAACAAGCTCTCTACTCAAAAGTTTGAATCCAAGTTTGAATCTAGAAGAGTGTGAGCTGAATCTTAGTAAGAACAAGCTTCTCCCCACTGATCTTCAACTTCCTCAAGCACTTGGTTCGCGTTCAAGCTGGTGGTTTTTTTTTACTCTTGGAGCTTGCTCCTAGCCGGCTAGAGCGTTGCCCGGTGAGCTTGCCAATCTTGTGGCAGCCCCGGGAGGTTTGTAATCACCCTCACAAGCTAGTGGAATCACCCCCTCTTTTCAAGAGTTAACTCTCTTGACTTGAGAACGAGGATTGGGCTTTGTGAACCCAAGTTTTCTTTGTGGAACCTCAACAACGTGGAGTAGGCAAGCCTTTGTGGCGAGCTGAACCACGGGTTAAATCTTGTGTCACTTGTGTTGCTTGTTTCATTCTCTATTTGTTGAGTTTCTTGACTTCTTGGGTTTGGTCCCGATCTACAAATTGGTGGTGTTCTAGCTGCAAGGAAAGGGTGTGTTAGGGTCTACACATACTCGGGAACATCAGTAATTTGTTCGATCTAAATTTCCCCAAGTAGTTTTTGAGTTGTGTAGAATTTGCTCTGCGAGGTCCAGCACTGCCGCTCTACAGGTCGGCACTACCGCGCTTGTTACTAACCTTCGTTCGCGAAGATTTTTCACAGGCCTATTCAACCCCCCTTCTAGGCCAGTCCGTGATCCTACAAGTGGTATCGGAGCCGGTTACCTCAGGTTTACGCTTAACCGCGTGAGGTATGGCAAAGAACGGTGAAGCGAAGGCGAGTACAGCTCGTGACGTTCGTGGTGGGAGTGGTGGTGATGATCTCCACACCACCGACAGCAACAGTGAAAGCGTGTCGACGGCAGGTCAATCCACGCTGCCACCAGCTGAGATCTCCGAAGGAGAAAGAGCAAGAAGAAGAGAAGAAAGAAGATTGAAAAGAGAAGCAAAAGAAGCTAGAAGAGAAGAAAGAAGAAAAGATAAGGAAGAGCTGAAAAGAAAAGAAGAAAAACTAAAAAGAAGAGAAGAAAGAAGGCTGAGAAGAGTAGAAAAGAAGAGAAGAGAAGAAGAGGAGAAGAAAAGAGAAGAAAAGGGCAAGAAGAAGGCCTCAAGTGATGATGACTCAAGTAGCACCGAAGATGGAGATGATGATAGCACTTATCAACCTACCAAGAGCAGCAAGAACAAGAAAGGCAGCGGCTACACCGACTATGGAGCCGTATCCTTTGATTATTCATCTTTATCTAACCTTGACACTAGACGTGTCATCAATGTGCCCGCGGAAAAGTTGCCTCATTTCGATGGGACAAACTTTGCCAAGTGGAAGCACTTGATGAAAACTTATCTTGTAGGTCTTCATCCCAGGATTTGGGAGATTGTGCATCATGGCTTGGAGGCACCGGTTGATCCAAAGAAGCCCACACAAGCTGAGTTTCGCAACATCCATCTCAATGCCCAAGCTACTGGTGTTTTGCTTAGTGCTTTGGATGGAGATGAGTACAACAAGGTGATGGGTTTGGAGGTGGCCAAGGAAATTTGGGATACCTAGCACATGGCACATGAGGGTGTTGATAAGGTGAGAAGGTCCAAGATTGAAATATTGATGGCCAACCTCAACTGGTTTGCAATCCATGAAGGTGAAGGGCCACAAGAGATGTTTGATAGGTTGATGGTCATTGTTGGCAAGATTAGTGGTCTTGGTGGAACCGAGGTGAATGATCATAAGGTTGTGAGGGTCATGTTAGAAGCTTTCACACCAAAAAATGAGACCCTTGTGACTTTGATTAGAGAGAAGAAGAGATTTGAGCAATTCACTCCTAGTGATGTTCTGGGGAGGCTTTTGACATAAGACATGCATAGAGAGGAAGCACTTGAGAGGTAAAGGCTTGGGGAGCTATAAACCAAGCTTGAGGACATAAAAATCAAGGATGTAGCACTTATGGCATGCAAGAGAAGCTTGCAGCCCGCAGCAAGCAAGCAATCCACATCAAGCAAGCAAAAGGGCAGCAAGCAAGGTGCTTCGTTCAAGTCAAGGGCAGCCAAGAAAGTCAAGGAAGAAGTGCCAACAACTTCATCATCTAATGAAGAAGAAAGCGATAGTGAGCAGCAACAAGAACATATTGATGACTTTGCTTTGTTCATGAGAAGATTTTGCAAGGGAATCAAGAGTAATGGCTACAAGTTGGTGAAAAGAACCTTCCCCAACAAGAAAAAGAGAACATGCTATAATTGTGGTAGCACGGAGCATTTCATAGCTGATTGTCCCCATGAGAGGAAGGACATGAGGCAAGACAAGAAGTGCCACAAAGAGGGCAGCAAGAGAAGGTACAAGAAAGATGTGCGAGAGGCTCACATTGGACATGAATGGGACTCAACCGTGGACAGCTCAAGTGAAGAGGATAGAAAGATTGCAACCATTGCTATTCAAGCTTCGTCCTCAACACCAAAGTTATTCAACAACTTGTCTGATGATGATAATGATGATGATTGCTTCTCTCACACTTGTCTTATGGCAAAGGGTGAGAAGGTAAAAACCAAATCCAAGTCCAAAACTCCCTCTCCTAGTGACATCTCGAGTAGTGATTCTAGTGATTGCTCTAGTGATGATGAATCTAGTGATGAAGAAATTGATAAGTTAACTAAGAACTTGGATAACAAAACTAAAATGTTCATTGCTAGACTATTGGAAGAACTAGAGAGCACACAAGCTGAGCTAGCATCTAGAGAGAAGACTCTTATTAAACAAGAAGATGTCTATATTGCTAGCAAAGAGGCTCTTACTTTGAAGAATAGTGAGGTGGATTCTTTTCAAGTGGCTTTAGTCAAAGAACAAAAAGCCCACACTATCACCAAGAAGGCTAATGTTGATCTCAACCAAAGATACAATAGCTTGTTAAAAAAGCATAATGAACTTGAGGATCAACATAAGCTTCTTGCTCAAAGTAACTCACTCCTCCTCGAAAGTAAAGGTGCATCTAGGTCTTCCACTAGTCAAGCATGTGAACAATGCACCAAATTTGATTTAAATGCTTATGCTACTAACCTTGCCAACCTAGAGACAATGAAGAAAGAAGTGGCAAGGTTCAATGCCTTAGCTGCAAGTAAGGGCAAGAACTTGCAGGTGCAAAACAGCAAGAGCAAGGTTAGAGAGCAACCAAAGGTGCAATACAAGGATGGAAGGCATCCACACATCAAAAGTGGCTTAGGCCTTGTTGCTGGGGGTAAGACCAATGGAAGATACATGAAAAATAGAAGGGAATGTGTCAGATTTGAGAGGAAGGCACAGATTGGTACAGAGAGGCCTGCATAGACCGTGGCAGTGCCGCGCCCTAGGGCGGTAGTGCCGGGCCTAGAGCGGCAGTGTCGTGCCCCAAGAAAGGGAAGGCTACCAATCTGAAGCCTGATCATTCCAAAGCACATGTCCAAAGGGTGCCCCAGCAGAAGCAGGTTTTCCAGAAGCACAGAATCAATATGGGTGACCAAAAACAAGTTTGTGCACCAACCAAAGCCAAATGTCACCCGTGAAAGTTTGGAATCTTGCTATGTGTTGAAGTGTAACAACCGTGGTAAAGTTGTTGCTAAGATTGTTGGTCAAGAGGCTAGCAAGCATGTAGGAAAAGCAATTTGGGTTCTTAAGATACTTGTGACTAACATGCAAGGCTCCAATGCTACTTGGGGATCTAAATCAAGGAACTAAATTGTTTTGCAGGCGTACTCCTCCGGTGGATCAAGTTGGTACTTGATAGCGGATGCACAAATCACATGACCGGAGAGAAGAGTATGTTCAGCTCATACTCCCCTATCGAGAATCCAAGTGAAAACATAGTTTTTGGAGACAACTTGAAAGGGGGAGTAATCGGTCTTGGTAAAATTGCTATAACCCATGAACATTCAATTACTAATGTTTTACATGTTGATTCATTGAATTACAATTTGTTATCCGTATCACAATTATGTGAGATGGGCTACAATTGTTTCTTTACGGATAAGGGTGTGGAAGTCACTAGAAGGGAGGATTCCTCTATTGCTTTTACGGGTTGCTTGAAAGGGAAGCTTTACCTAGTTGACTTCAACAAAAGTAAAGCTAACCTTGAGACTTATTTAGTGGCAAAATCTAGCATGGGCTGGTTGTGGCATCGCCGGCTAGCTCATGTTGGGATGAGGAACTTGGCCAAACTTCTAAAGGGCAATCACATCCTTGGACTAACGAATGTTCATTTTGAGAAAGATAGAATATGTAGCGCGTGCAAAGCCGGAAAGCAAGTAGGGGCACCACACCCACCAAGGAGTATCATGACGACCACCAAGCCATTGGAGCTAATTCATATGGATCTCTTTGGACCCGTGGCCTACTTAAGCATTGGGGGTAACAAATATGGACTTGTTATTGTTGATGATTATTCCCGTCTCACTTGGCCGGTATTCTTCTTGTATGATAAGTCCCAGGTACTAGACAAAGTGAAGACATTCATTAGAAGGGCACAAAAGGAATTCGAGCTTCCCATCAAGAAAGTAAGAAGTGACAATGGAACCGAATTCTGGAACACCCACGTTGATAGCTTCCTTGATGAAGAGGGCATCAAGCATGAGTTTTCAGTTCCATACACCCCCTCAACAAAATGGTGTAGTTGAACGGAAGAACCGGACTCTAATTGACATGGCAAGAACAATGCTTGATGAGTACAAGACGCCAGATCTCTTTTGGAGTGACACCGTCAACACCGCTTGCCATGCAATCAACCGTCTCTACCTACACAAGAAGCTGAAGAAAACCTCATATGAGCTACTCACCGGTAACAAACCAAAGGTGTCTTACTTTAGAGTGTTTGGGTGCAAGTGTTTCATACTTAACAAAAGGCCCAAAACCTCTAAGTTTGCACCTAAAGTTGATGAGGGTTTCTTACTTGGTTATGGATCAAATGAGCACGCCTATCGTGTCTTCAATAAGACCACCGGTCGAGTTGAAGTCATGGTGGATGTGACATTTGATGAATCTAACGGCTCTCAAGTAGAGCAAATTGATTTAAGTGTTGTAGGAAAGGAGGATCCACCATGTGAAGCAATCAAGCAAGTAGCAATTGGTGATATAAGACCACAAGAAGACAAGGCTACAGAGGTAGAAGGACCTCAAGAGAAGGCCACTACAGAAGCTGCTGCTGCAGGGGGCCCGGCAGTGCCGCTCCCCCAGATAGCAGAGCCATCAACCCCTGCAACTGCTGAGAGAACACCGCTTCCGAGGGATGATCTTGCACCTGTTCTTGAAGTAGATGAAAATGATTGGCCAGAAGAAAAAGAACAAAAATCCATTGATCATCCAAGGCTACGTCAAACTATTCAACGGGATCATCTCGTTGACAATATCCTTGGGAGTCTTCGAAGGGGAGTAACTACTCGTTCACATTTGGCAAATTTTTATCAATTTTACTCTTGTCTCCTCTTTGGAACCTCTCAAGGTAGAAGAAGCACTTGGTGATCCGGAATGGGTGATAGCCATGCAAGAAGAGTTGAACAACTTCGAGAGAAACCAAGTATGGACTCTAGTTGAAAGACCCAACACCAACATCATCGGCACCAAGTGGGCATTCAGAAACAAGCAAGATGAAGATGGAATGGTGACAAGGAACAAGGCAAGATTGGTGGCTCAAGGATTCACTCAAGTAGAGGGCTTGGATTTTGAAGAAACATATGCACCGGTAGCAAGACTAGAGGCAATCCGAATGCTTCTAGCCTATGCTGCCCATCACAACTTCAAGCTATATCAAATGGATGTGAAGAGTGCATTTCTTAATGGCCCAATACAAGAGTTGGTATATGTGGAGTAGCCACCAGGTTTCAAAGATCCCAAGTTCCCAAACCATGTCTATAAACTCCATAAGGCGCTCTATGGGCTTAAGCAAGCACCAAGAGCATGGTATGAATGCCTTAAGGAATTCTTGCTCAAACAAGGCTTTGAAATAGGCAAAGCTGATCCTACTCTTTTCACTCACAAAGTTGGTAAAGATTTATTTGTGTGCCAAATATATGTCGATGACATAATATTTGGTAGTGCTAACAATATCTTTTGTGAGGAATTTAGTAGGACCATGACTAAAAGGTTTCAGATGTCCATGATGGGTGATCTCAAGTTCTTTCTCGGGTTTCAAGTCAAGCAATTGAAAGGAGGAACTTTCATAAGTCAAACCAAGTACACCCATGACATGCTCAAAAAGTTTGACATGGCGAATGCAAAGGCTATCAAAACTCCCATGCCAATCAACGGACATCTTGATCTTAATGAGGAAGGGAAAGCTGTGGACATAAAGGTATATCGCTCCATGATCGGCTCTCTACTCTACTTGTGTGCATCTAGGCCCGATATTATACTTAGTGTGTGCTTGTGTGTTAGATTTCAAGCTAACCCGAAAAAGTGTCATTTGATGGCCGTTAAAAGAATATTGAGATATCTAGTGCACACTCCAAACCTTGGCTTGTGATATCCTAAGGACTCTAAGTTCGATTTGCTTGGGTATTCGGATTTCGATTACGCCGGTTGCAAAGTAGATCAAAAAGGCACTTCGGGGACGTGCCAATTCCTTGGACGGTCCCTAGTGTCTTGGAATTCTAAGAAACAAAATGGTGTAGCCCTTTCCACCGCCGAGGCCGAGTATGTTGCAGCCGGTGCATGTTGTGCGCAACTACTTTGGATGAGGCAAACCCTTCGTGATTTCGGATGTCACTTTACCAAAATCCAATTATTGTGTGACAATGAAAGTGCCATAAAACATGCAAACAATCCTGTAAGCCACTCAAGAACCAAGCACATTGACATCCGACATCACTTCTTGAGAGACCACGAAACCAAAGGAGATATCGAAATACGCCATGTGAGCACCGAAAAGCAAATAGCCGATATCTTCACTAAGCCTCTCGACGAGTCAAGATTTTGCGCTTTGTGTAGTGAACTAAATATCCTTGATTCTCGAAATGTGGTTTGAAACTTAGCACACAACTGTTTGCTTAAGCTAGGTTGTTTGAAAAGGATTTAAAAGTTCAATTATGTCTTTCAAAACTATATTGATCGTGTGCTTGTGCAATCTTGGTCACTGCTTTTAATTCTTAGTATTTCTGACCAAGTGATTGCACAAATAATAGCCTGTGACCTTGTTCTTGGTGAAGACCAGAATAGGTCTAGGTTCTCTCTGGAAGGCAGGGCGGCAGTGCCGCTCCTAGCCGCGGCAGTGCTGGGCCTTAGCCCGGCAGTGCCGCGCCTTGCCAGCTTGGCGGCCCGTGGGCCACCTTAGTCAGAACGGTCGAGCTCTCCTCTCTCTACCCTGTGCCTGTGACCGTTCCTTCCTCTCTCTCCCCTCATTCTCTTGATCTCTCTCTTCTCTTCAAATCGAGAGAGCAGGCGATGGCATCCCTGCCCGGCACCGCCGCTGCCCCTGTCGCGCGCTCCCTCCCTGGAACACCCGAAAAATTTTGATTTATTAATTAGGGAGAATTTGATTTATTTATGCATTTGCTTGGCATTTAATTTAGAGAATAATATTTTTTTGGGAAATTAAAAGTAACCATGATTAAGAAACTTGGTTGAATGCATTCATGCTTCTGCATTCTAGTTTGTATTGCTTGAGACTTATTTGAAATTGTTGTATTTTTAAAATATAATTTGAAAACCTTTTTGGAAAAGGAAAAGGAGCAGGACCCTCAGGTCACTCCTTCCTGGCCCAAGACCGAGCAGGTCTGCTGCTCTCCATTCCCTCTCTCGTGCCGCTTGGGCCAAGCGCCAGCAGGCTGGTCCAACTCAACAGAGCACACGCTCCCTCTCTCTTTCTGTGACCAACAGATGGGGCCCGCTTCACGGGGTCACCTCCTTTCTCCCGCTCGTGTTCGAAGCGGACACGGCCGCGCCGTAACCACCCCGGCCTCCTCTCTTGGCGTGGCCGAGTCCATCCCGAGCACGCATCCACCGGCCCATAAAAGGAAGCCGCGACCCTCTTCCCCCTCCTCTCGGTCTCGCTGACACGTCAGGCCCACGGCTCAGCGTCGTCTCTCTCCTCAGGACGGAGTCCGAGCGGAGCACGAGCGCCGCCTCCAACAGAAGGCAACCGCCGGATTTTTCGGCCGAGTCCGTCTCAAGTACGCCTCCCTCGCGCCCCTATATAGGTCGGCCGAGCCCTGCCGTCCCTCCCCACAAGTTCCCGAGCAAGCCACGCCCTCCAATCTTGCCCTAGCCGCCGCCCCGAGCTCCGCCGCCGCCGTCGATTTCTCCTCGGGAAGACTTCTCCGTCGAAATTAGTTGTTCTCCAAGCTTCGCAGCAAGGTCAGGAACCTTCCCGACCCCTTCTCCCTCGGTTTTGTGCACTATAGCCATGATGCCGAGCTTCGCCGCCGCCATAGTTCCGCCACCTAGCTCGCCGCATCCTCCCCGAGCTACCTCTGTGGCAACCGAAACCATAGATAGGTTCGGCTTGAACTCCTCTTGCTTCCCGACCAGATCCCGAGGTGTGCCGAGCTTCCTAGCCCCGAAAACGCCGTCTCCGGCCATCTTGCCGGCGAGGAATCGGCCGGGCGCCGCCCGACTCCGGCGACCAGAGCCGCCCCTCTTTCCCCCGAGCTACCTGCGCCGTCCACGGCCGATCCAACGGCTCACAGTGAGAGATACCCTTTCGCCGGCACTTTTGCAAAAGAGCCCCTGAGCTTTTTAATGTTCTAACCCGCGATCCTTTGGCGTATTTTTCAGATTACGCTTTTCTTTTTAGAAAACGTATTTTCATCGGTTTAGATTCAAAAATACATTTTCAACATTTACAGATTTGCCACTCAGTTTATTTCGGCCATATTTTATTCGTTTTAGCTCCGATTTGATCCGTTCAAGTCTCGTTAGATTCGTAATTTCGTAATCTACCTAATGATGCTACTGTTACTCATGTTTTCAACTTTTAAAATTCGAGATTAGATTTAATCTATTATTTTATTAAAGTAAAACTTGTTTATTTCATAACTTTCCCGTTTGAACTCCGATTTTCGTGATCTTTATATCGTTGGAATCGTAGCGAAGCGTAGAATATTTTTATACACTTTTCAATCTGTTTTTCCACTGTTGGTGTACTGTTTCTAATATAGATCTTGTTTGCTTCGTGTATGATTGCCTCGATGATTGTGTGGTGATTTTATGATCGAGTTCAGACGGTGAGCAATACGTTGGTGATCAAGAGTACGTTGAGGATCCAAGTTCTCCAGAGCACTTTGATCAAGGCAAGTATAGCATGGACCATCCTTGTTGCCTATTCACCTTAATCACCAAATTCATGATGCATGTGTCTACCTTGGCAACCCTAGTATTTATTCCTAGCTTTTGATCACTTGATCCTTGTTACCTATGAGATTGCATTTGAGTAGTGATGCTAGTGCTTTGATGGGTCATGATCTTATGAATCTGATTAATTAATTATGAAATAAAGATTAAAAGATGCTTTTTAGCAACATGGACTAAGGACTTATCTGTAAGTATGACACCGGGACTTACAGCGCAACCATGGGGGCTATATGGCTCTGGCTTTAGTCAAGTATGGAGTTACTTTCTATCATGTTGTTAATCTTGAAAGGTTCCTTGCCGAGCTGGTTGTTTTGCGGCTCCTGTCCTTGTGTGTACTGCTGCGTGTGTGTGCCACTTGGAAGGAGGGCTCTACCGCCCCTTGCCATTGCGCCCGGATTGATTGGTAACTTGTTAGAGAGCCTTTTGAAAGACTTCATAGTGAGACCATGTTATGCACCTTGGCAGTGTAGTGTGGGCCTTGCAAACCCCGACACATGGGAATCACGACTCATGGTGAAAGTGTGCAACCTCTGCAGAGTGTAAAACTGATATATCAGCCGTGCTCACGGTCATGAGCGGCCTTGGACGTCTTACAGGAACTTAACTAATTTAATATTGATTTATTTTGAAGTTTCTATTGATGTTTATTCCATATTAATTATCATGTTTATATGATCATGCAAATCTTATTCCTTGATATATTCTATTGCTGCTACTCAAATTGCTAAAATGTGATCAACTAAAAGCAACCGCTGTCAACCAGTGTCTTGCCTTATTTGAGCCTCATAAACCCATGTTATTCTTGTTGAGTACGACATGTACTTACGCTTGCTTTATTTTTCATATTTGGATAAAAATCCCGGATGGGTAACAGATGACTATGAGGATTCTTCTGAGGATTATTAGGATTGTGTTCACCAGTCAACTATTCCCTGTGGAATGGAGATTCTGCGAGAGAGTTATCTATATTATTCCGCTGTTATTAATGTAAAGACTCTGTAATATTATTCATTATATGTTAGACCTTGTGATGGTACTATGTAATTTGTCGCTTATGTGTGTGATTGATCCCTGGGCACACATAAGTTGGTTCATTCAATTTTATCCTTAAAATTGGGTGCGACAGATTGGTATCGGAGCATAGGTTGACTGTAGGACGCAAGCCTAGATAGAGTGGACATTTTATGATGTGCTTTTCTCATCTTATTCATGCTTTCTACCTTAACCTTGATAATTGCTAATTTATGTGCTTCCCTTATCCTTATTCCATTATGAGAATTTGATTTCTCTTCTTATTCTAAGATCTATCATGCTTTCATGCTTTCTCACCTTGTTCTATTACGAAAATTTTAATTTCATTCTCATTCTACCTCTGTCTTGGTCGATGATCAAAAAGATGGCACATGATCACCAAACTACCCCACAAGTGTGTTGAAGAAGCCAAGCCACAAGCATAGCTATCAATGTGAGGATGAACTTAGGAATCAAGAGAAGATGCCCAAACTCGACAAGAAGAATCAAGATAGGAGTCCAACTAGATAATAGAACGATTTAGATGTGAGTCAAGTTGAGTCGAGTCTTATGTGCGTGTGAATTTTATGTGCTTGATGCTTTGTGCTTATGAATTATGTGTGATTTGGTTCTTTGTAATGAGTGCTTAGGATTATACACATGTCTCTAATTCTCTTAATTAAAAGATTTAAGGGGTAAAAAAATGTTAAGTAAATAGTTGGGTTGATTAAATTTGGTGTTCCCAAAATCTGTTTTCAGACCTCTCTGTCTTGTTAATTATGCTTAATTAATTTTGTAAATCCAAAAATTATGAAAATTTTAAGAGGAACAGTAGACTTCCATCCCTTTCCATGGCCTCAAGAATCACAATAATAGCTATTATGGTTTTGGAGATACAATTGATGCAAATTAAGATTTCTGCGCAGTATGGCAGACCGGACAGTTTCTGTTATTGTCTGTTTTTGGTTAATCTAACATCAGAATCTGGAAAAGTGGTCCACATGAAGATTGTAGAGAATTTCTCAGGCTTTCCAACAATATGGAGAATGCCTCTGTTTGATTTCTGAACCTCCAGATATGATCAGTTTACTATGCTGCTGTTATCGGATCTTGCCCAGAAATTCAGATTCATGCCTTACAAGTGTTTGCATAATAGAAATTTTTTTTTCTAAAACTCATTTATATGTTGAAAAACAGATGGCCGGTAACAGGAGGAATCCTAATCCACCACCACCACCACCACAACCTAGCATTCAAGATCTCATAGCGTCGCAGACGCAACTGATGGAGACAATGATGCAGTTCATTCAAAACCAACCAGCTGGAGGACCACAACCTGCTCAACCTCAAGCTAGAGATAAGCGAGGAGAATTTCTGAAAGGTCGTCCACCTGTGTTCAACCACGCCGCCGACCCATTGGATGCTGATGATTGGCTTCGCGCCGTGGAGCGACAACTCACCATTGTGCAATGCAATGATGAGGAGAAGGTGCTGTATGCATCTGGACAGTTGCAAGGAGCTGCTCAAGACTGGTGGGATGCATTCCAGTATGGTCGCCCCAATAATGCGCCTGCTATCACATGGCAAGAGTTTTGTGAGAACTGCAGGTCATACCATATTCCTGAAGGTTTGATAGAGTTGAAGCAGGCAGAGTTTAGAGCTTTGAAGCAAGAACAAATGTCGGTGCCAGAGTACCGTGATCAGTTTGTTCAATTGTCGCGGTATGCTCCCGATGATGTTGCTAATGACAAGGACAAGCAGCGTCTCTTCCTCAAGGGACTTCACGATAGATTGCAACTCCAACTCATGACAACCACCTACCCCAATTTCCAAGAGCTGGTGAATCGCGCTATAGTGATCGACAACAAGCGCAAGGACATGGCTGATAACAAGAGGAAGAAACAAGGACAGACCTTTACAAGAAATAACCGTTCGCGTCCCAACGCCCAGCAACGAAATTTCCAGCAGAGACACCAAGGGCCATCAAATCAATGGAACCGCAATCAGAACCAGCCTCGTTCTCAGTCTCCACCGCAACAGCAGAAAACTCCTACCCAGACTCCTCAGCAAGCTACCCTAGCAAGACCCCCAACAGGACCAATACATTTGGCACTCCCATCAAGTGCTTTGCCTGTGGAGAATCGGGACATCTCTCTTACCACTGTCCCAAGAAGCAGAACCAGCAGACTCCGCAGAGTAGCAACCAGAAGGGAAGACATCAACAATCGCCTAATCTAGGAAGTGTGAACCATGTGTCCGCGGAGACAGCTCAGGAAGCACCAGAGGTTATGATGGGTACGTTCAACGTCAATTCCATCCCCGCTACCGTTCTTTTTGATTCCGGTGCTTCGCATTCATTCATATCACAAAGTTTTGTTAGGATACACGGTATACCACTATTAGCCCTACAAAACCCATTATTGGTAAATTCACCCGGTGGGGCTATGCAAGCTCAATATTATTGTCCTTCGGTTAGCATTGCTCTAATGGGGGTAGACTTTAAAGTGAACCCTACGGTAATAAGAACAACCGGAATAGATGTTATATTGGGTCTGGATTGGATGAAGCAGCACAAGACAGTTATTCAGTGTGAGGAAAAGGTCGTTGTGTTAACTACGTCCAAAGGAGATAAAATCAGTGTTGACGTAGTAATGCAACCACCACCAGCAGCGACAGTTAACCAGATTCAAGGGGAATACCCAATTAAAATATTAGAAAGCACAGAGCGATTCACAAGGAGTGAAATTATAAAGTTATGCAAGATACAGTGGAATCGGTCTTCAGAAAACGAGGGAACATGGGAAAGTGAGGAAGAATTGAGAAAGTCATATCCCCATCTTTTTGAGTAAGCACTAACTAATCTCGAGGACGAGATTATTTTTAAGGGGGGTAAAATTGTAACACCCGAAAAATTTTGATTTATTAATTAGGGAGAATTTGATTTATTTATGCATTTGCTTGGCATTTAATTTAGAGAATAATATTTTTTTTGGGAAATTAAAAGTAACCATGATTAAGAAACTTGGTTGAATGCATTCATGCTTCTGCATTCTAGTTTGTATTGCTTGAGACTTATTTGAAATTGTTGTATTTTTAAAATATAATTTGAAAACCTTTTTGGAAAAGGAAAAGGAGCAGGACCCTCAGGTCACTCCTTCCTGGCCCAAGACCGAGCAGGTCTGCTGCTCTCCATTCCCTCTCTCGTGCCGCTTGGGCCAAGCGCCAGCAGGCTGGTCCAACTCAACAGAGCACACGCTCCCTCTCTCTTTCTGTGACCAACAGATGGGGCCCGCTTCACGGGGTCACCTCCTTTCTCCCGCTCGTGTTCGAAGCGGACACGGCCGCGCCGTAACCACCCCGGCCTCCTCTCTTGGCGTGGCCGAGTCCATCCCGAGCACGCATCCACCGGCCCATAAAAGGAAGCCGCGACCCTCTTCCCCCTCCTCTCGGTCTCGCTGACACGTCAGGCCCACGGCTCAGCGTCGTCTCTCTCCTCAGGACGGAGTCCGAGCGGAGCACGAGCGCCGCCTCCAACAGAAGGCAACCGCCGGATTTTTCGGCCGAGTCCGTCTCAAGTACGCCTCCCTCGCGCCCCTATATAGGTCGGCCGAGCCCTGCCGTCCCTCCCCACAAGTTCCCGAGCAAGCCACGCCCTCCAATCTTGCCCTAGCCGCCGCCCCGAGCTCCGCCGCCGCCGTCGATTTCTCCTCGGGAAGACTTCTCCGTCGAAATTAGTTGTTCTCCAAGCTTCGCAGCAAGGTCAGGAACCTTCCCGACCCCTTCTCCCTCGGTTTTGTGCACTATAGCCATGATGCCGAGCTTCGCCGCCGCCATAGTTCCGCCACCTAGCTCGCCGCATCCTCCCCGAGCTACCTCTGTGGCAACCGAAACCATAGATAGGTTCGGCTTGAACTCCTCTTGCTTCCCGACCAGATCCCGAGGTGTGCCGAGCTTCCTAGCCCCGAAAACGCCGTCTCCGGCCATCTTGCCGGCGAGGAATCGGCCGGGCGCCGCCCGACTCCGGCGACCAGAGCCGCCCCTCTTTCCCCCGAGCTACCTGCGCCGTCCACGGCCGATCCAACGGCTCACAGTGAGAGATACCCTTTCGCCGGCACTTTTGCAAAAGAGCCCCTGAGCTTTTTAATGTTCTAACCCGCGATCCTTTGGCGTATTTTTCAGATTACGCTTTTCTTTTTAGAAAACGTATTTTCATCGGTTTAGATTCAAAAATACATTTTCAACATTTACAGATTTGCCACTCAGTTTATTTCGGCCATATTTTATTCGTTTTAGCTCCGATTTGATCCGTTCAAGTCTCGTTAGATTCGTAATTTCGTAATCTACCTAATGATGCTACTGTTACTCATGTTTTCAACTTTTAAAATTCGAGATTAGATTTAATCTATTATTTTATTAAAGTAAAACTTGTTTATTTCATAACTTTCCCGTTTGAACTCCGATTTTCGTGATCTTTATATCGTTGGAATCGTAGCGAAGCGTAGAATATTTTTATACACTTTTCAATCTGTTTTTCCACTGTTGGTGTACTGTTTCTAATATAGATCTTGTTTGCTTCGTGTATGATTGCCTCGATGATTGTGTGGTGATTTTATGATCGAGTTCAGACGGTGAGCAATACGTTGGTGATCAAGAGTACGTTGAGGATCCAAGTTCTCCAGAGCACTTTGATCAAGGCAAGTATAGCATGGACCATCCTTGTTGCCTATTCACCTTAATCACCAAATTCATGATGCATGTGTCTACCTTGGCAACCCTAGTATTTATTCCTAGCTTTTGATCACTTGATCCTTGTTACCTATGAGATTGCATTTGAGTAGTGATGCTAGTGCTTTGATGGGTCATGATCTTATGAATCTGATTAATTAATTATGAAATAAAGATTAAAAGATGCTTTTTAACAACATGGACTAAGGACTTATCTGTAAGTATGACACCGGGACTTACAGCGCAACCATGGGGGCTATATGGCTCTGGCTTTAGTCAAGTATGGAGTTACTTTCTATCATGTTGTTAATCTTGAAAGGTTCCTTGCCGAGCTGGTTGTTTTGCGGCTCCTGTCCTTGTGTGTACTGCTGCGTGTGTGTGCCACTTGGAAGGAGGGCTCTACCGCCCCTTGCCATTGCGCCCGGATTGATTGGTAACTTGTTAGAGAGCCTTTTGAAAGACTTCATAGTGAGACCATGTTATGCACCTTGGCAGTGTAGTGTGGGCCTTGCAAACCCCGACACATGGGAATCACGACTCATGGTGAAAGTGTGCAACCTCTGCAGAGTGTAAAACTGATATATCAGCCGTGCTCACGGTCATGAGCGGCCTTGGACGTCTTACAGGAACTTAACTAATTTAATATTGATTTATTTTGAAGTTTCTATTGATGTTTATTCCATATTAATTATCATGTTTATATGATCATGCAAATCTTATTCCTTGATATATTCTATTGCTGCTACTCAAATTGCTAAAATGTGATCAACTAAAAGCAACCGCTGTCAACCAGTGTCTTGCCTTATTTGAGCCTCATAAACCCATGTTATTCTTGTTGAGTACGACATGTACTTACGCTTGCTTTATTTTTCATATTTGGATAAAAATCCCGGATGGGTAACAGATGACTATGAGGATTCTTCTGAGGATTATTAGGATTGTGTTCACCAGTCAACTATTCCCTGTGGAATGGAGATTCTGCGAGAGAGTTATCTATATTATTCCGCTGTTATTAATGTAAAGACTCTGTAATATTATTCATTATATGTTAGACCTTGTGATGGTACTATGTAATTTGTCGCTTATGTGTGTGATTGATCCCTGGGCACACATAAGTTGGTTCATTCAATTTTATCCTTAAAATTGGGTGCGACAGATTGGTATCGGAGCATAGGTTGACTGTAGGACGCAAGCCTAGATAGAGTGGACATTTTATGATGTGCTTTTCTCATCTTATTCATGCTTTCTACCTTAACCTTGATAATTGCTAATTTATGTGCTTCCCTTATCCTTATTCCATTATGAGAATTTGATTTCTCTTCTTATTCTAAGATCTATCATGCTTTCATGCTTTCTCACCTTGTTCTATTACGAAAATTTTAATTTCATTCTCATTCTACCTCTGTCTTGGTCGATGATCAAAAAGATGGCACATGATCACCAAACTACCCCACAAGTGTGTTGAAGAAGCCAAGCCACAAGCATAGCTATCAATGTGAGGATGAACTTAGGAATCAAGAGAAGATGCCCAAACTCGACAAGAAGAATCAAGATAGGAGTCCAACTAGATAATAGAACGATTTAGATGTGAGTCAAGTTGAGTCGAGTCTTATGTGCGTGTGAATTTTATGTGCTTGATGCTTTGTGCTTATGAATTATGTGTGATTTGGTTCTTTGTAATGAGTGCTTAGGATTATACACATGTCTCTAATTCTCTTAATTAAAAGATTTAAGGGGTAAAAAAATGTTAAGTAAATAGTTGGGTTGATTAAATTTGGTGTTCCCAAAATCTGTTTTCAGACCTCTCTGTCTTGTTAATTATGCTTAATTAATTTTGTAAATCCAAAAATTATGAAAATTTTAAGGGGAACAGTAGACTTTCATCCCTTTCCATGGCCTCAAGAATCACAATAATAGCTATTATGGTTTTGGAGATACAATTGATGCAAATTAAGATTTCTGCGCAGTATGGCAGACCGGACAGTTTCTGTTATTGTCTGTTTTTGGTTAATCTAACATCAGAATCTGGAAAAGTGGTCCACATGAAGATTGTAGAGAATTTCTCAGGCTTTCCAACAATATGGAGAATGCCTCTGTTTGATTTCTGAACCTCCAGATATGATCAGTTTACTATGCTGCTGTTATCGGATCTTGCCCAGAAATTCAGATTCATGCCTTACAAGTGTTTGCATAATAGAAATTTTTTTTTCTAAAACTCATTTATATGTTGAAAAACAGATGGCCGGTAACAGGAGGAATCCTAATCCACCACCACCACCACCACAACCTAGCATTCAAGATCTCATAGCGTCGCAGACGCAACTGATGGAGACAATGATGCAGTTCATTCAAAACCAACCAGCTGGAGGACCACAACCTGCTCAACCTCAAGCTAGAGATAAGCGAGGAGAATTTCTGAAAGGTCGTCCACCTGTGTTCAACCACGCCGCCGACCCATTGGATGCTGATGATTGGCTTCGCGCCGTGGAGCGACAACTCACCATTGTGCAATGCAATGATGAGGAGAAGGTGCTGTATGCATCTGGACAGTTGCAAGGAGCTGCTCAAGACTGGTGGGATGCATTCCAGTATGGTCGCCCCAATAATGCGCCTGCTATCACATGGCAAGAGTTTTGTGAGAACTGCAGGTCATACCATATTCCTGAAGGTTTGATAGAGTTGAAGCAGGCAGAGTTTAGAGCTTTGAAGCAAGAACAAATGTCGGTGCCAGAGTACCGTGATCAGTTTGTTCAATTGTCGCGGTATGCTCCCGATGATGTTGCTAATGACAAGGACAAGCAGCGTCTCTTCCTCAAGGGACTTCACGATAGATTGCAACTCCAACTCATGACAACCACCTACCCCAATTTCCAAGAGCTGGTGAATCGCGCTATAGTGATCGACAACAAGCGCAAGGAGATGGCTGATAACAAGAGGAAGAAACAAGGACAGACCTTTACAAGAAATAACCGTTCGCGTCCCAACGCCCAGCAACGAAATTTCCAGCAGAGACACCAAGGGCCATCAAATCAATGGAACCGCAATCAGAACCAGCCTCGTTCTCAGTCTCCACCGCAACAGCAGAAAACTCCTACCCAGACTCCTCAGCAAGCTACCCTAGCAAGACCCCCAACAGGACCAATACATTTGGCACTTCCATCAAGTGCTTTGCCTGTGGAGAATCGGGACATCTCTCTTACCACTGTCCCAAGAAGCAGAACCAGCAGACTCCGTAGAGTAGCAACCAGAAGGGAAGACATCAACAATCGCCTAATCTAGGAAGTGTGAACCATGTGTCCGCGGAGACAGCTCAGGAAGCACCAGAGGTTATGATGGGTACGTTCAACGTCAATTCCATCCCCGCTACCGTTCTTTTTGATTCCGGTGCTTCGCATTCATTCATATCACAAAGTTTTGTTAGGATACACGGTATACCACTATTAGCCCTACAAAACCCATTATTGGTAAATTCACCCGGTGGGGCTATGCAAGCTCAATATTATTGTCCTTCGGTTAGCATTGCTCTAATGGGGGTAGACTTTAAAGTGAACCCTACGGTAATAAGAACAACCGGAATAGATGTTATATTGGGTCTGGATTGGATGAAGCAGCACAAGACAGTTATTCAGTGTGAGGAAAAGGTCGTTGTGTTAACTACGTCCAAAGGAGATAAAATCAGTGTTGACGTAGTAATGCAACCACCACCAGCAGCGACAGTTAACCAGATTCAAGGGGAATACCCAATTAAAATATTAGAAAGCACAGAGCGATTCACAAGGAGTGAAATTATAAAGTTATGCAAGATACAGTGGAATCGGTCTTCAGAAAACGAGGGAACATGGGAAAGTGAGGAAGAATTGAGAAAGTCATATCCCCATCTTTTTGAGTAAGCACTAACTAATCTCGAGGACGAGATTATTTTTAAGGGGGGTAAAATTGTAACACCCGAAAAATTTTGATTTATTAATTAGGGAGAATTTGATTTATTTATGCATTTGCTTGGCATTTAATTTAGAGAATAATATTTTTTTTGGGAAATTAAAAGTAACCATGATTAAGAAACTTGGTTGAATGCATTCATGCTTCTGCATTCTAGTTTGTATTGCTTGAGACTTATTTGAAATTGTTGTATTTTTAAAATATAATTTGAAAACCTTTTTGGAAAAGGAAAAGGAGCAGGACCCTCAGGTCACTCCTTCCTGGCCCAAGACCGAGCAGGTCTGCTGCTCTCCATTCCCTCTCTCGTGCCGCTTGGGCCAAGCGCCAGCAGGCTGGTCCAACTCAACAGAGCACACGCTCCCTCTCTCTTTCTGTGACCAACAGATGGGGCCCGCTTCACGGGGTCACCTCCTTTCTCCCGCTCGTGTTCGAAGCGGACACGGCCGCGCCGTAACCACCCCGGCCTCCTCTCTTGGCGTGGCCGAGTCCATCCCGAGCACGCATCCACCGGCCCATAAAAGGAAGCCGCGACCCTCTTCCCCCTCCTCTCGGTCTCGCTGACACGTCAGGCCCACGGCTCAGCGTCGTCTCTCTCCTCAGGACGGAGTCCGAGCGGAGCACGAGCGCCGCCTCCAACAGAAGGCAACCGCCGGATTTTTCGGCCGAGTCCGTCTCAAGTACGCCTCCCTCGCGCCCCTATATAGGTCGTCCGAGCCCTGCCGTCCCTCCCCACAAGTTCCCGAGCAAGCCACGCCCTCCAATCTTGCCCTAGCCGCCGCCCCGAGCTCCGCCGCCGCCGTCGATTTCTCCTCGGGAAGACTTCTCCGTCGAAATTAGTTGTTCTCCAAGCTTCGCAGCAAGGTCAGGAACCTTCCCGACCCCTTCTCCCTCGGTTTTGTGCACTATAGCCATGATGCCGAGCTTCGCCGCCGCCATAGTTCCGCCACCTAGCTCGCCGCATCCTCCCCGAGCTACCTCTGTGGCAACCGAAACCATAGATAGGTTCGGCTTGAACTCCTCTTGCTTCCCGACCAGATCCCGAGGTGTGCCGAGCTTCCTAGCCCCGAAAACGCCGTCTCCGGCCATCTTGCCGGCGAGGAATCGGCCGGGCGCCGCCCGACTCCGGCGACCAGAGCCGCCCCTCTTTCCCCCGAGCTACCTGCGCCGTCCACGGCCGATCCAACGGCTCACAGTGAGAGATACCCTTTCGCCGGCACTTTTGCAAAAGAGCCCCTGAGCTTTTTAATGTTCTAACCCGTGATCCTTTGGCGTATTTTTCAGATTACGCTTTCCTTTTTAGAAAACGTATTTTCATCGGTTTAGATTCAAAAATACATTTTCAACATTTACAGATTTGCCACTCAGTTTATTTCGGCCATATTTTATTCGTTTTAGCTCCGATTTGATCCGTTCAAGTCTCGTTAGATTCGTAATTTCGTAATCTACCTAATGATGCTACTGTTACTCATGTTTTCAACTTTTAAAATTCGAGATTAGATTTAATCTATTATTTTATTAAAGTAAAACTTGTTTATTTCATAACTTTCCCGTTTGAACTCCGATTTTCGTGATCTTTATATCGTTGGAATCGTAGCGAAGCGTAGATTATTTTTATACACTTTTCAATCTGTTTTTCCACTGTTGGTGTACTGTTTCTAATATAGATCTTGTTTGCTTCGTGTATGATTGCCTCGATGATTGTGTGGTGATTTTATGATCGAGTTCAGACGGTGAGCAATACGTTGGTGATCAAGAGTACGTTGAGGATCCAAGTTCTCCAGAGCACTTTGATCAAGGCAAGTATAGCATGGACCATCCTTGTTGCCTATTCACCTTAATCACCAAATTCATGATGCATGTGTCTACCTTGGCAACCCTAGTATTTATTCCTAGCTTTTGATCACTTGATCCTTGTTACCTATGAGATTGCATTTGAGTAGTGATGCTAGTGCTTTGATGGGTCATGATCTTATGAATCTGATTAATTAATTATGAAATAAAGATTAAAAGATGCTTTTTAGCAACATGGACTAAGGACTTATCTGTAAGTATGACACCGGGACTTACAGCGCAACCATGGGGGCTATATGGCTCTGGCTTTAGTCAAGTATGGAGTTACTTTCTATCATGTTGTTAATCTTGAAAGGTTCCTTGCCGAGCTGGTTGTTTTGCGGCTCCTGTCCTTGTGTGTACTGCTGCGTGTGTGTGCCACTTGGAAGGAGGGCTCTACCGCCCCTTGCCATTGCGCCCGGATTGATTGGTAACTTGTTAGAGAGCCTTTTGAAAGACTTCATAGTGAGACCATGTTATGCACCTTGGCAGTGTAGTGTGGGCCTTGCAAACCCCGACACATGGGAATCACGACTCATGGTGAAAGTGTGCAACCTCTGCAGAGTGTAAAACTGATATATCAGCCGTGCTCACGGTCATGAGCGGCCTTGGACGTCTTACAGGAACTTAACTAATTTAATATTGATTTATTTTGAAGTTTCTATTGATGTTTATTCCATATTAATTATCATGTTTATATGATCATGCAAATCTTATTCCTTGATATATTCTATTGCTGCTACTCAAATTGCTAAAATGTGATCAACTAAAAGCAACCGCTGTCAACCAGTGTCTTGCCTTATTTGAGCCTCATAAACCCATGTTATTCTTGTTGAGTACGACATGTACTTACGCTTGCTTTATTTTTCATATTTGGATAAAAATCCCGGATGGGTAACAGATGACTATGAGGATTCTTCTGAGGATTATTAGGATTGTGTTCACCAGTCAACTATTCCCTGTGGAATGGAGATTCTGCGAGAGAGTTATCTATATTATTCCGCTGTTATTAATGTAAAGACTCTGTAATATTATTCATTATATGTTAGACCTTGTGATGGTACTATGTAATTTGTCGCTTATGTGTGTGATTGATCCCTGGGCACACATAAGTTGGTTCATTCAATTTTATCCTTAAAATTGGGTGCGACAGATTGGTATCGGAGCATAGGTTGACTGTAGGACGCAAGCCTAGATAGAGTGGACATTTTATGATGTGCTTTTCTCATCTTATTCATGCTTTCTACCTTAACCTTGATAATTGCTAATTTATGTGCTTCCCTTATCCTTATTCCATTATGAGAATTTGATTTCTCTTCTTATTCTAAGATCTATCATGCTTTCATGCTTTCTCACCTTGTTCTATTACGAAAATTTTAATTTCATTCTCATTCTACCTCTGTCTTGGTCGATGATCAAAAAGATGGCACATGATCACCAAACTACCCCACAAGTGTGTTGAAGAAGCCAAGCCACAAGCATAGCTATCAATGTGAGGATGAACTTAGGAATCAAGAGAAGATGCCCAAACTCGACAAGAAGAATCAAGATAGGAGTCCAACTAGATAATAGAACGATTTAGATGTGAGTCAAGTTGAGTCGAGTCTTATGTGCGTGTGAATTTTATGTGCTTGATGCTTTGTGCTTATGAATTATGTGTGATTTGGTTCTTTGTAATGAGTGCTTAGGATTATACACATGTCTCTAATTCTCTTAATTAAAAGATTTAAGGGGTAAAAAAATGTTAAGTAAATAGTTGGGTTGATTAAATTTGGTGTTCCCAAAATCTGTTTTCAGACCTCTCTGTCTTGTTAATTATGCTTAATTAATTTTGTAAATCCAAAAATTATGAAAATTTTAAGGGGAACAGTAGACTTCCATCCCTTTCCATGGCCTCAAGAATCACAATAATAGCTATTATGGTTTTGGAGATACAATTGATGCAAATTAAGATTTCTGCGCAGTATGGCAGACCGGACAGTTTCTGTTATTGTCTGTTTTTGGTTAATCTAACATCAGAATCTGGAAAAGTGGTCCACATGAAGATTGTAGAGAATTTCTCAGGCTTTCCAACAATATGGAGAATGCCTCTGTTTGATTTCTGAACCTCCAGATATGATCAGTTTACTATGCTGCTGTTATCGGATCTTGCCCAGAAATTCAGATTCATGCCTTACAAGTGTTTGCATAATAGAAATTTTTTTTCTAAAACTCATTTATATGTTGAAAAACAGATGGCCGGTAACAGGAGGAATCCTAATCCACCACCACCACCACCACAACCTAGCATTCAAGATCTCATAGCGTCGCAGACGCAACTGATGGAGACAATGATGCAGTTCATTCAAAACCAACCAGCTGGAGGACCACAACCTGCTCAACCTCAAGCTAGAGATAAGCGAGGAGAATTTCTGAAAGGTCGTCCACCTGTGTTCAACCACGCCGCCGACCCATTGGATGCTGATGATTGGCTTCGCGCCGTGGAGCGACAACTCACCATTGTGCAATGCAATGATGAGGAGAAGGTGCTGTATGCATCTGGACAGTTGCAAGGAGCTGCTCAAGACTGGTGGGATGCATTCCAGTATGGTCGCCCCAATAATGCGCCTGCTATCACATGGCAAGAGTTTTGTGAGAACTGCAGGTCATACCATATTCCTGAAGGTTTGATAGAGTTGAAGCAGGCAGAGTTTAGAGCTTTGAAGCAAGAACAAATGTCGGTGCCAGAGTACCGTGATCAGTTTGTTCAATTGTCGCGGTATGCTCCCGATGATGTTGCTAATGACAAGGACAAGCAGCGTCTCTTCCTCAAGGGACTTCACGATAGATTGCAACTCCAACTCATGACAACCACCTACCCCAATTTCCAAGAGCTGGTGAATCGCGCTATAGTGATCGACAACAAGCGCAAGGAGATGGCTGATAACAAGAGGAAGAAACAAGGACAGACCTTTACAAGAAATAACCGTTCGCGTCCCAACGCCCAGCAACGAAATTTCCAGCAGAGACACCAAGGGCCATCAAATCAATGGAACCGCAATCAGAACCCGTCGAGGTGGATGGAACCCGGAGGGCAGGGCCGATAGGCAGGCTCTCCGTGATGCTAAGTTGTTGGAGCAGGCAGGCAGGACCATTCCAGATGGTGCCTGCTCGGATACCCCAGACGATCTTTCCATGTTTGATGGGGCTTACCTGCAGTGGGATGAGCATGATCACCATGTGCATGCTCCAGTTGAGAGGAGGCAAAGGCATAAGATCAGCTACTACAACCAGTTCAGGGCTGTGCAGGAGCGGAGACAGGTCAACCCTTATGCTAGGCGTAAGGATGTTGAGCTTGATTACAGGTTTTGGTCTGCCTTTCAGTCGGACTTCTATGAGTCCGTCCTTTTTGCTTCCAAGAAGCCCAAGATTGTTCCGATGAGATATATTGATTGGGAGCACTTGGCAAGCAAGATTGACAGTGTGTGCAACCAGGTCATTGCCTTTTACAAGAACAGAGGCATCTATGATTTGATGGGTTTCAGGTATGACTGGAACACAGAGATTCTATATCAGTTCCTAGCCACCTCTTACTTTGGTAGAGAGGATGATGAGTTGTACTGGATGACTGAAGTTCACCACTACCGAGTGGATTTCACTACCTTTGCTCGGATCCTTGGTTTTGGTGAATGGGACAGGGATGCTTATGATCTGCATGATGAGCGGGCACTCACTGATGGCGAGTTGGCCCATCTATATGATCATCCCAGTTAGGCAGATGGTTTGGTGAAGGGGCTGAAGAGTCGGTACTACATCCTCAACAATCTATTCCGCCAGACTCTTCATCCCAAGGTTGGTTCAGCTTCCAACCTATATGGGACAGCGAGGAACATGCTTGCCAGGACACAGCCAGGTAGTGGGTCTTTCTTAGTGTCTCGCTTCATTTGGCGTGAGTTGATTATCACTTCTGAGGATGCTAGGAAGGCCCTACCTTATGCTCCATACTTGATGTTTGTCATTGAGCGCGTGTCTGGCATCATATTCAAGAAGGATGTGTCCCATGAGCCGTTTCGGGTTGACAAGACTCACCACTCAGGTGTTGGTGAGAGCAGGGCAGCCACCCAGTCTTCCAGCAGGCGGGCTGCCCCGTCTTCAGACATTCCCCGTTCTTCCCGTTCTGGCTCCCAGCGGCGTCCCAGGAAGAAGAGCCGTCTCTCCCGCATGCTAAAGAGGATTTTGGGGCTTGTATGCATGCTTCTGACTCTGCATACAAGGCTCGCATGGAGAACAGGGAGATACGTGAGCATTTGGGGCCGCGACCAATTGACCCTCCTACACCACCTCCTATGTTCAGTGAGATGTCTGGCTCCGACGTTGAGGACGTCGATTGGGACCAGCTTGCACGAGAGGAGGAGGAGGACCGTCCCGGCACGTCGTCTCGCGGCGTACGATTCACTGCCACCACTCACCGCCAGGGACGCGCTGTTGTCGAGTCTGACGACGATGATGAGGAGGAAGAAGACCAAGAAGACAACGACGACGACGAGGAGGCCTCTAGTGAGGATGATGACGAGTAGTTGTACTTCACTCTTCTCTCTTTTCTTCCTTTTTGGTGCTTGTTGCCAAAGGGGGAGAAGGGGATTAGAGAGGGATACTGTCGGGTACCAAAGTATGGGGTACCCAACTTCAACGCAAAAAGAAGCAACCTCAGCGCAACCTGGCCCAAATAAGGCCAGCCGAAGCCCACGAAGGCTACGCACGTGAAGGCCCAAAGTGGCCTCACGTAAGGCCCGGCGGCACCCTCGGGCGCCAAATCTTCGATTCGCCCGAGCCTCCACAAGAGGGCTCGGGACAGCGGCACCCTCAGGCGCCAAATCTCCGATTCACTTGAGCCTCCACAAGAGGGCTCGGGACAGCGGCACCCTCGGGCGCCAAATCTCCGATTCGCCCGAGCCTCCACGAGAGGGCTCGGGACAGCGGCATCCTCGGGCGCTAAATCTCCGATTCGCCCGAGCCTTCTCATCTCCCTCGAGCGCGATCTCTCTAAGGCATCCAATGCACAATCGACGTCAGTGGGGCAATCTTGGACCGTAAGGGACCCCTCTGACCACTTTACAGGCACGGCCCCACTGACTGGACGCCGCGAGGCGACGGCACCCCGCTCATGCACGTCCTCCGTACCAACTGCCATACCTCCTCCGGTGACCGATGCGACGGTTCCACTCTTTCCACTCCGTCCCAAGGACAGTCAACCGGATGACGCCCCTTGCTGACGAAGAGATTCACCAACTACGACAGCGACAGCTCCTGCCCATAACGCACGAGCCTCGCAGGGACAGGAGAGGTGACGGCTGTCCCGCCAACCCGGGAGTATGGGCAGTGTAGCAACAGGACCGTTCGCCCCTCGGGAAAGTACTGCGCATGAGAGGAAAGCGCGCCCGAGGGAGGACACCCCTAATGTCCCATCCCGTCACGCTCCCGACGGCAAGGAAGGTTCCCGAGCCTCGGGAGTCAATCTTTGAGAGTCAACCAGTCTTCTCGTTGCACTGTGCAGGACCAGACGCGACGCCGTGACGCAGCGCCACGCAGCAAGCCACGTCCAGTACACTGTGCCACCTTGGAACTCAACGATCGAACAGTGGAAGATCAGTCGAATGACCGAAGCCATATCGCCAAAGCGCCAAGACGATGGCATGGCTAATGATAGCCACGAATCACCTATGATCCCACCATGCCGAGTATCGTCATCATAGGTCACCACATGTAACTCTAGCTTCTCCCTTGTAACTATAAAAGGGAGGGCGGAGGCCAGTCACAGATTGAGATTCACCAAGTTCACGACACCCACATACACACAACACAACTATACGCATACGAAAGCATCCTCTTCCGCGCACAAGAGATTTGGGATACTCTCCCTCCCTCGACTCAGCTTGTAACCCCTACTACAAGCACCCCGGTGCAAGGCAACACGACTCGCCTCTCCACTGGACGTAGGGCACTTTTGGCCTAAACCAGTATAAATCTCCCGTGTTCCTTCTCGCACACCATCCGAAACCTCAACCGCAAAGCACAAGTTACTAGCCGGTGTTAGCGCCCGCCAAAACTAGCACCGACAGGTACAAAACTTTTCATCATTTTTACTAGTGTTCAGCTTGTGAGCTTAATGTTTAGATCTTGTGATAGCTAGTAGTTGTAGAGTTGAGAGTGTTTCTCAAACTCATTTGGTTTGTAATAAGTACTTTGATGTCTCTATTTTATTTGGTTGTGAACCTAAGTACTTTATTTGTGAACCAGCCTGTGTTTGTGCGTAAACTAGTTCTATTTTTCATATACTCTGTGTAGGAGCTTTGCTTCCGCGAAGTTTCTGTCTTCAGGCAGAGCGGCAGTGCCGCGCCCTGAAGCGGCAGTGCCGCACCCGCGGCAGTGCCGCCCTATCTAACGGCAGAAGCTAACTCTGATTGTCTCACATATCATTCGCATCACGTTTATCTTTATGACATTGTGTGCTGCACCCCACAGAGATCATGAATGCAGGGGGAGACCCCAATTCACTCTAGTGTGTGAAACTTAGCCTTTTATGCTAAGTTTTGGAAATTCAAATTCCACTCACATATTCAGGGAGAGACTACATTCAAAATCTCATTTAAATATCGCTGTACTTTATCTTTTACCTCTCTAATCGTGTTGTCATCAATCACCAAAAAAGGGGAGATTGTAAGTGCAATCAAGCCCTAAAGTGGGTTTTGGTGATAATGACCACGCGATTAGAAGACTAATGACATTTATTGAGATGATGGACAGGCAAAAGCATTAGGTGGATGTAATCCTATGCAGGTGAACCCCTAACATTTAAAGGATGCGGCATCCGGCTCAAAAGAGGTTTAAATTCGTTTTGATTTTGAAATTGAGTATAGGAAAGCTGTACTATTAAGAGGGATGCAAAAGACAGGTTTGAAAGTGTGACCAAGTGTAAATCTTTACACCAAACATCCTCACTCCCACTGCCAAAGCCAGCCACAAAATTCCAGATCATTCTGTCCTGGTTTGGCAGCGCGGCACTGCTGGCCCTAGGCCCGGCACTGCCGCGACTTATTTTGACCGTTAGACTCGAGGGGGCTTCTTAGTCTCCCTCCTGTCGGCCCCAACGGTCATCTCTGTCATTTTGCTCAGTTCTCAGACCAGAGAAGTCACTTTCTTGCTCTCTCTCACTCCCAACAAGCTCTCCACTCAAAAGTTTGAATCCAAGTATGAATCTAGAAGAGTGTGAGCTGAATCTTAGTAAGAACAAGCTTCTCCCCACTGATCTTCAACTTTCTCAAGCACTTGGTTCGCGTTCAAGCCGGTGGTTTGCATTTGTTACTCTTGGAGCTTGCTCCTAGCCGGCTAGAGCGTCGCCCGGTGAGCTTGCCAATCTTGTGGCAGCCCCGGGAGGTTTGTAATCACCGTCACAAGCTAATGGAATCACCCCCTCTTTTCAAGAGTTAACTCTCTTGACTTGAGAACGAGGATTGGGCTTTGTGAACCCAAGTTTACTTTGTGGAATCTCAACAACGTGGAGTAGGCAAGCCTTTGTGGTGAGCTAAACCACGGGTGAAATCTTATGTCACTTGTGTTGCTTGTTTCATTCTCTATTTGTTGAGTTTCTTGACTTCTAGGGTTTGGTCCCGATCTACGAATTGGTGGGGTTCTACTGCAAGGAAAGGGTGTGCTAGGGTCTACACATACTCGGAAACATCACTAATTTGTTCGATCTAAATTTCCCCAAGTAGTTTTTGAATTGTGTAGAATTTGCTCTGTAAGGTCTAGCACTGCCGCTCTACAGGCCGGCACTGCCGCGCTTGTTACTAACCTCCGTTCGCGAAGATTTTTCACAGGCCTATTCAACCCCCCTTCTAGGCCAGTCCGTGATCCTACAGATCCTCGACTTCACTTGCTCTTCACCCTTGCTTCGGCCTCCGGCACCAAGTCTTGCTTAAGCCTCCCGACACTCGGTACCAACAGCTTCAAAGCCTTCAACCTGCCCTTTGCCCTTGCAACGAGTCCATCAAGCCAAGTCTTGTCTTGATCTTCTCCACCTAGCCATATGACTCTATGTCATTTCTCATGTGCATTAAGCTCCTTCATCATCACATATGTGAGCTAACCATCATCTCCAAGCCATTTCCACCTTCATGGCATAGATGCTCACACACATGTACCTGTGGACTAATCACCTGTGTAATCAACACTTAAACACGTATTAGTCTACCAAAGTTGTCACTCAATTACCAAACCAAACAAGGACCTTTCAAGTGCACACTCATGTGTTTGTTTATTTGAAAATACATAGAAGCCCAATAATACAATTGGTTGTTCTCTCAAGTCATGGGGCTCTATGCCTGGGATGGATGTTTACCAACACTAACACTAGTTCACCAACCACAGCCTATTTTGTTTCATAACACGAAACCTGTGGCTGCCAACCTCTCTTCATCACCCTATTAGTCATGTCTTCAACTTGTGGTACTTTATCGTTATTAGGCATATTGCCCTCACTTGTTTCCATAACACACCTTCCATCGACAATTATGGCTAATGGAAATTTTCCCTTCAAGGCATACACCTCTATGCATTTAACCATTGGATTTGCAATAAGATTTTCGCACTGTAAGAGAGACAGTAAATCATTGTCACCTTTTATGCAGAAATCTCAATTCACATCTAATGATGATGTGCAGAAGAGTTTATTCCCTTGAGGGTAAAACCCTCACCGCTATGGCCCTTATACATCTACTACT